>VMDO01000173.1:0-115000 GCA_007922755.1 Pedetes capensis
AAAAAGTTTCTATATACAAAATGGAAAAAAATCCCAAGCTGGTAGCATTATCTCTTTCCTTTCCCTTCTTGCCTTAAACTTCCAGAGGGAAATAATTCCTTCATGACAGATTTCAAAGGATAAAAGGATATTCAAAGGATATTCAAAACACTAAAGAAAATAGAAAATGTTAGAATGCCAGGAGCTAAGGGACAACCTAGAGTACTCAATTTTTAAACTTTTCTAGCCCTGTAGTAAGCAGTTAGCAAAGGGAAGCTCCACAGGGTGGTAGGCAGGCATCAGGCAGCGAGGCAAGCAAGACGTGTGGAAAAAGACAAACGCATGATTATAGGAGGCAGAAATATTCTGAACTACTCAATAACTAAGAGTTTTCCCTGCAGTTAAAGAAGAATGCTTACTTCTATTTGAACCCAACAGGAACAAGAGATGAAAGGGCAGTGCATATTTTGAATTTGGTATATAAGTTAGAATGTTTTGGCACAATATGCCCAAATTTTACCCGAGTAAATAAATGTAAACTAAAATAATAGGAGACCTTTCATTTTAAAAAGGCTGGATTTCAAATGTTCCTTGTCATACTTTTATTGAATTTAGACACTGATTTTCCATAGAAACAATGTGATATAACATAGTTATGGACCTATGTCAGACTACTTATAAAATATAAGTATCTACTATATATAGGATAAAATACTTACATTTTATACTATATAAAATATCTGCTATAAAGTATCTACTTAGCACTCCATACGTGTATGTAAAAATTTAAAAGTACTGGCCTGAGTTCTAGGTCTTTGCGGTAGGGATTATAGGAGAAAAAAGAATGGAGAAGACACAAAAATTACCTTGCTGCTCATTACAGTTCTCATCTTAGCCAAAATGATGAAAGAGGAAATATGTTTTTGTTTTGAGGTTCTCAGTGCTTCCAAGTTTACTTTTGCCTCTTCTAATAGCAATAAGTTTTTCTGATATATTCTATTCCTCAAGAATCAGCTATATAATAAAAGTATCCAGTTTTTATCTTCCTAAAAAATCAAAACTTTAATGCTTAGAGGTCTCTAGATGGTGTTAGGAAGAAAGCAATTTGATTAAATCAACTTAATGCATGACTGACTGAGTTGCATATTCTCTTATATACACAACCAACACACAAAAAATTGAATTACCCATGTGTTAGCTAGGCATTGTTCTTTCTATCTATCTATCTATCTATCTATCTATCTATCTATCTATCATCTATCTATCTGCCTAGCATCTATCTAGCATCTGTCTCCCCCATCTGCCAGTCAGATTGTCATGCTATGGGGACTTGTGTGTTGCTGGGATGCTGAAAGATATGCTACCGGTATTTCAGATACCAGCAGAGCCACCAATGGTGGACAGGTTTCAGCTGAACTTCCAGACTAACACAGACTAGGGAGAAGGACCCAAGAGCCCACTCTTGAAATAATTACCCATTGGAAACCCTATGAATAGCAGAGCAGTACTGTCAAATATAGTGCTAGAAAATGTCTCCCCAGGTTTGAAGGCATTCAAGAAACAACTGGGGCAGATTTGCCTCCTCACAGTAGACTCGATATTAATGATGAGAATGGAGAAAAGCCCTTGAGACCTCCATTTGCTGAGTGGCACGATTTGGAATGAGAAGAAATATAGAGGCTGCAACAATGGGCTAAAACATAAAAATATCATGTGCATGGCACAGAGTAGGGTAGTGTTTTGTTCTGTTGTACTTAGGGTTGTTATGAGTCAGATCCAACTCAACAGTACCCAACAACAATCCATCTATATCTACTATCTATCTATCATCTATCTTTCTATCAATCCATCCATCATCTATCATCATCTATCTTTCTAAAGGTGTCTGCTCACATGAAGCTAACATTTGAGTGAGAAGAGTTAGACAACAATTACATTTAAAAAAACCTCCACAATCTAGAAAGTAATAAGCTTTCTACAGAAAATAGAGGGAGATAATTCAGAAAAGTAGGTTGAACCCTTTACATTTGGTGGCATCATTTAAGAAGAAATATAACTCAAGGAGTCAGTCTTGCATAAGTGAAGGGGAAGAAACTTTTAGGGAGGCAGTGCAACCCTGAGAAGGGAATGAACTTTGTGTGTGGAGGACAGAAAATAGTTGGTGGGCTCAAAGAATAGTGGACAGGGAGGAAAATAGAAAAGAACATAAAGGAAGGGCCAAATAACAAAGCAATGCTTCTGGAGTTGATACTAAATGAAAAAAGTATTCACTGGATGATTATTAGCAATAATGTGGCCTGATTTACATCTTAACGTGATCTTCAGTGGAAGTAGGGAGACAGATGGGAGGCTACCGTAGGGTGTTGGTTAGAGTGAACGTATAGACTAGGATGATGGTTGGGGAGAGAGAGCTAAGCGGGCCTAATCAATTCACACCTTAGAAGCAAGGTCTGCAGAACTTAATGATGGATTGACTGTGGGAAGGAGGAAAAAGGCATCAAGGACCCCTGGGTGGATGATGATGTTTTCCTGACAGAGCCAAGATCTGGAAAGAACAGGTTGGGTTGAAGAATATGGTCATTGGGCAAATCAACAGTTCTGTTTTGGACATGGTAATTTTGAGCTGGAAATCACACATGCAGTGGGGATGCAGAGAATGCAATTTGTATATGAATCTAGCTCAGGAAAAGTAGATGCTGGAGATAGGCATTTGGCAATCCTTGGCATAGAACTGGCATTGAAGCCATGAAGAGTATTTCCAGGGCGTGAATGTGGGTTAGGAAGCAAAGAGAGAGGGCTGGAGACCAGGTTCTGGCTTACTTTAACATTCCAAGGTGGGAAGAATCTGTTCTATGAGCCTCTTTCTCCAGACAGGAAGGTGTGCAGAGGGGTGATTCAGGACAGAAGGCCCTGCCACTCCTGACAGGAGTGGTCTTGAGCTGGTGTAGGCACACCTAAGGATGGAGTCTGTGAGGACCCTTATGAGTTCCTCCATGCCAGTAGATTTTAATGAGTATTTGGTGCCAGCTGGTATGAGGAAGCAACTCTGTCTCACTCAGAAACCCATAAGCTTTTATTCCCCATAGATTTTGACCAATATGGTAAAAAAAATACTTCAAACAAGATGTATGGATATTTAATTCTGCCCTGAGGAAGGAGGACTGGCATGGGAAAGTTTTCAATTCCTGTCTGGCCATCACAATCTCAGAATCTCAACATCTAGACCTAGAAAGAGGCAGCAGTTCATCAGACACCAGGAAGGAGCCTTCCTATTTTAGGAAAAATGTCAAAACATCAGCCTAGAGAAAAAGCTGGGCCTCTGGGCCAATGCTAATTAATAGCAGGCTATACGTGAAGAGAATTAGGTGGTTTCATGTTTGCCTATCTATAGCAACTAAAATTTGTTATCCAGAAACCATAGCATCATTTTATCTTATTTTTATTTTTAGGACTCAAAGGATATAATAAAATATGGTTCTGAATCAGCAGGGTTGAAGAGTAAAGCCACAATTAGTATATTCATCTAGCATCCTCTTTAATTTGCTTTTTGGGGGTGGGGGAAATGCCTATTTATAGGACATGATTATCTGATATTACCTATGAATATATTTGTTTGAAAGTACTCTGACCAGTTGATATTCCATCAAATCCCAGGAGTTCTCCCCATAACATAAAAAAGAAATCTGTGTCTGGATGAGAAGTATTTATGGCCATTTCAACAACCAATGATTCTGTTGGATTCTCCCAAAAAAGGTTTTCTTACCTTTGGATGTCTCTATCTGGGGCCTGAGTTGGTTTTTAGTGACAGAATAAGTAAATATCTAAATATTAAGATTTACTGCAGCCCAGATTTCATATAGAAACCAATAAATTATAATCACATGGCTGTCATATTTTTCAAAAGCGTTGATAAAACAAAAGATATACATAGGCCTTTTGAAAGACTGGTATATAGAAAAAGGAGTCAATTTGGGGGTATTAGAGAAGAGGCATTGGTAAATAATAAACATTCTGGAGTAAGGATTTGATATAGGAAAAGCATTTTTACCTTTTTGAAAATAAGAGATGCATTTTCTAGGATAACTACTGCATTTTTAGGAAAGCAGGCTAATTTTGGACAACCAACAGAAAAGAACTAAGTTTGCCTTTATTATCATAATTTTCACATAGTATCCTCAAGGGTTGTAAAACCAGGTCAACCAAATGTGCTAGCTTGGACACAATTTGATGTAGTAGTTTAGGACTTATGGAAAGGGAATTCCAAATATATTTTCCTTTAATAACCTCAGATGGAAACAATGGACAGCTATGATATTTACTTTCCCTAGTTGTTTATCTTCCCTAAACAAAACAGTACAAGATATGAATAGTTGAAGATTTCCTCCTGCTTGGTTAATTTCTGATAACTTTTGGAAAAAAAATCCAAAATAGAGACCAAATGTAGACCTGTGGGCACATATCTGGGCTTGAGAATGTCTGCTTTTCTCTGAGGATAGAGTTGTCTGGAAGACTGAATAGCCTGATCACTATGGTGGAACTATGGGCATGCTCTAAATCTTTGGCTCATCCATTAACTCAGTTGGACACCAAAACCATGTGGGGCCTGTTAGTCAGGACTGCCCCCTCCTCCACAAGTGATCAGTCAGTTAGATAATACCACGTAGGTGGCTAGTTAATATAATTCTGGACACTTTATCCACAGTTACTCATAGTTACTTAAAGCAGCTATGGATTTATACTGGTCAGACCATCCTAAATTATTCAACATAAATAACAATCATAAGTGCCACTATTTTACTGAGTTCTATGTCCTAGATAGTTTACTAGATATAAATTTATATTTCAAAATTCTCTCCAATCTTACCATAATTCTGCATGTTAAATTGGTTACCCCTATTTTATAAATGAAGAAACTGAAGCTCAGAGAGTCACTAAAATGATAAATATCTGCGTGAAGAAGAACAATTATTGAATTCCAGTAAAAGAAATAGAATTATACACCATATAATGACATTTGGGTCAATGATACCTTATTTATAATGGTGGTCTTACAAGATTATTTAGCTCAATGACATCACAGCCATCTTAGCTTGAGTAAGTAGGCTCCATGATGTTCATACAAGGACAAAATCACCTAACAGTGCATTTCTCAGAATGTATCACCATAATTAAGTGATGTATTACTACACATGGTATAAATTGTACTTGTTTATATTATGTACATGTACTAGGTGAGCTTAAAGCACACATTTCTGGGGTCTACTCCTAAATCTTCCAAAGGTTAGAGATGAGTCTTAGAATTTTTCATTTTTCAACAAACTTCTAGGTAATTCAGATATCCACCAAAATTGGAAAATTACTGCTGTTAATGTTTGGGGTGATGATGTCTTAGTCAGATATCTTACTCAGAATTTTGAATAAACATAACAAACTATAGCTATTGCTTGGTAGAATAATTCAACTTGTAATGAATGCATGCACGAAGAGATGTCCATGAAATGTACACTTGGCTTGCTCACTTTTGTCAAGATTACCTTTTTTTCCTTTCTTAATCAAATCTACCATCTGTAGCCATAGCACCCTAGCACCCGATTCTGCTGGTCTCAGAAGCTAAGCAGGGTTGGGCCTGGTTAGTCCTTGGTGGGACTTGGGAGACCACCTGGGAATATCAGGTGCCTCAGGCTAGGGAGAAGGACCTGGCAGCCCACTTCCAAAATACAATCAGTAATTGAAAACCCTATGAATAGCAGAGAAACACTGAAAATAATGCTGAGCATGGCACAGTGCAAGGGAGTGTTTCATCTCTTGTATATAGGGTGCCTGTGTATTGGACCCAACTCAACAGCACCTAACAACAACAACAATAATCAATAATTACTTCCTATTTACTCTATTTAATATTTGGATCAAGAGACTATTTTATCAATGTCCAGTAAGTATGTTATCTCAGTTAACCAAATGAATATAGAATTTCACAGAAATTGTCCAAACCTTACTAAATATATAATGAAAGGAATTTTGTTCTTGAAGATGATTCTGTATTTTGTTTTGTGTTTTTTGAAAGTGCTTACTCCAAGAGAAAGCTGATCTGAAAATCTATCAATCAAATTGATCATTTCTTTCCCCATGCAGGCCATAGAGACCCTTTGGGAATACATTTCTGACAGCATAATGATATGGACCAGCTTTATAACCTTGAGAAATGCCAACATTTGACAATCTGATTGAGCGGTGGCATTATTTATATCTCTGGGCTCTCATGTTTCACAGACCTGGTTGGTTATCACAGCCCTTTAAATTGTAGGGAAGAAAGGATCAAGAAGGCAAATGGGCTTCCATTTCCAGGGAAATTATATATGAATATGTCCTTTACCTGGCACTGAAGTTCCAAGGGCAACGAATACAACTGCAGTCACAGAATCTTTCAGGCCAATGGTGCAGCCAAAGTGGGAAGCCAGGTCTCCAATGAAAGCTGTCAGTAGGCCAATCATGAGGATAGAGACAATGAAGCAGGCCCAGCCATTCCAGTATTCTGTAGGGGGGACGAAGGCAAACAGGACCTTCCAGAACACAGTCAGAAAGTGCATCACGTAATCGAAACAAGAGGGCAGCTTCTCTTCCCCACATTCATCATCGTCGTCATCTTCCCCTAAAGAGAAAGGAATGAAGCACATTTCATTACAACTCATGCTATTCTAGTCTTCCTCCTTCACAGCCTGCTTATCAGGCCCATCACCGCTCCCCTCGGAGTGACAGGGAGCTATCAGAGGTGGGTAGTTGAGGGTTTTCCAAGAGTCAATCATAATGAACCAATTAACCATTAAGCTGCACAAATGTCACTTTACTGTGGCTCTTTGGTCAATGGCAAAGACATATGCCCACCCATATCTAGTTATTTGCAATCAATACACCTCTTCTACTCTCCTATCACCTCCAGTGAGAGTTTTTACTTCACAATAATGAAAGCGATTTCTTCCCAAAAGTTGGAAAGCTGAGAAAGAAGCTTCTTTTGAAGACATATAACTGTGGACAGTGTTCAGAGTTCTACCAGGATTCTTTTTTCTAGCTTGAAGTCCAATTATAGGGATTAATGGGTGTCTGATCTCATCAGATCTTGGAAGATAAGCAGGATTGGGCCTGGTTGGTCCTTGGATGGGAGACCGCCTGGAAATACCAGGTGCTGTAGGCTTAGGAGAAGCACCTGGCAGCCCACTTCCAAAACAATCAGCCATTGAAAACCCTATGAATAGCAGAGAAGCACTGACAATAGTGCCAGACACAGCACAGTGTTGGATAGTGTTTCATCTATTGTACATAGGGTTGCTATGAGTCATGCCCAACTTGACAGCACCTAACAACAACAACAACAACAATCATCTACAGGACACCATGCAAGCAAGACACTTTAATCACGGCTTGGGGCCTTGTATATAATTCCGGCTTCATCTCTTGTATTTCAAACTCAAATTCTGTCCTAGCCAAATGGAATTAAATGCATTTTTAAAAATCATATGTACCGTTTTTGACTTTTGTCCTTTAGAACTAAATGTGGTCAGCATGCTTCAGTTCCTCCATCATTATTCTTTCCCATTTGTTCTTTAAAATTCACTTCCATGAAGTTTTCTATGACCTCCCAGGACCCCAATCAGGGCTGAGAACACCTCCTCTGCTTTTACAACTACTGGTACTTCTAACTCTAGACCACAGTTTTTCAAAGCATGCTCCTTGGAGTCAGCCGTGTCAACAGTTCCAAGAACACCAGAGAACTTTCTAGAAATGCTAGTTCTTAGCACCACTGCATGAGAAACTTGGGGGAGTGTGCAACAAAAAATATGGGTTTCAATAAGCCCTCTACATGCTTCTGATGCATGGTCAAATTTGAGAGCAATTGTGTTATCTAAATTGGACCTGCTTGTTGCTGTTGTTGTTGTTGTTGTTGTTAAGTGCCGTCGAGTCGGTATCCGACTCATAGCGACTCTCTGTACAACAGGAGAAACACAATTCTCAGTGCTTCTCTGCTGTTCATAGGGTTTTCAATGGCAGATTGATTTTCTTTTTTGGGGGGGGGGTTGCCAGGTCCTTCTCCCAAGCCTACAGCTTCTGGTGTTCCCAGGCGGTCTCCCATCCAGGTACTAACCAGGCCCGACCCTGCCTAGGTTCCGAGATCTGAGGGATCAGATGCCACAGGGCTACTGCTGCAGTGGCTGGGATTCAGCTCAGTTGGTAGGGCACTGTGCTGCAGTCTCTGAGGCCCCAAGTTCAATTCCCAGCACCGCAAAAATGGGAGAAGGACCTGGCAATCCACTCCCAAAGCAATCCTGAAACAGTCAGCCATTGAAAACCCTATGAGGGTCAGTGAGTCGGATACTGACTCGATTGCACCTAACAACCTGGACCTGTTTACTTCCCCTTTATTTCCATCAGCCCTGCATTCATTTTGTGTCCCTGGTGCTAGGTACTACTTCATCACTGTGGTGACAATGCTTGTTAAATGAAGGAATGCATGCATGAATTTTTACTGATTTTATATCACCTTGATATATATAAATTTCCCCAAATAAATTATACTAGAAATGCACACCCTCACATGTCTGTCAGTTTGCTATACTGTGAGGGCTTGTATGTAATTATGATGCTGAAAGCTATACCACCGGTATTATAGATACCAGTAGGGTCACCCATTGTGGGCAGGTTTCAGCTGAGCTTCCACACTAAGACAGACCAGGGTCAGACCAATGATGTTTTCATTGCAAATACATTTTCATAGCAAATACATTTTTTTCACCAGCATAAATAGCAACTGTATATGTGGAATTCACTAGATGGAACATACAGGAGCAAATTTGACTACACCTGTGGAAAAGATGATGGAAAACCTCAATGTCAAAAGTCAGAAAGGATTATGTGCTAATTGTGGATCAGACCATCAACTGCTCATATGCAGGTTCAAACTGAAATGAAAGAAAATCAGAATACATGTACAAGAGCCATGGTATGACCTTGAATTTATCCCCCTTAAGTTTAGAGACCACCTCAAGAACAGATGTGGTGCATTAGACACTAATGATCAGAGACCAGATGAGTTGTGTCATGACATCAAAGACATCATTTCACAAGGAAAGCAAAAGGTTAATAAAAAGACACGAAGAAAAGCAAAGACCAAGTTACAAGTCAAAAGAGACTCTGAAACTTGCCCTTGAACATCAGGCAGCTACAATAAATGGAAAATATGATGAAGTTAAGGGACTAAATAGAAGATTTCAAAAAGCAGCTTGAGAAGACAAAATCAAATATTAAAATCACATGTGCAAAGAGCTGGAGATAGAAAATTGAAAGGGAAGAACACACTATGTTTTTCTCAAACTTAAAGAACTGAAGAAAAATTCAAGCCTCAAGTTGCAATAGTGAAGGATTCTACATGGAAACTACTACATGACACAGAAAACATCAAAAGAAGATGGAAGAAATACATGAAGTTATTATGCCAAAAAAGAATTGATAGATGACCAAACATTTCAAGAGGCTGCATATAATCAGGAACCAATGGTGCTGAAGGAAGAAGTGGAGGGTGCTTTGAAGGAATTGGCAAAACATAAGGTTCCAGGAATTGATGGACTACCAATGGAGATATTTCAATAAATAGATGCAGCACTGGAGGTGCTCAACTGTGTATGCCAAGAAATTTGGAAAACAGTTACCTGGCCAACTGACTGAAAGAGATCCATATTTGTGCCTATCCTCAAGAAAGGGGATCCAATGAATGTGGAAATTATGAAAAATACCATTAATATCTCATGCAAATAAAATTATCCAAAAGATCATTCAAATGCAACTGCAGCAGTATAATAACAAGGAACTGCCAAAAAATCAAGCTGGATTCAGAAGAGGAGGTGGAACCAGGGGTTCCTGGTTGCTGATGTCAGATAGATGTTAGCCAGAAAGACATGTATCTATGTTTTATTGACTATGCAACCACATTTGACTGTGTGGATCACAACAAATTATGGATAACATTGTGAAGAATGGGAATACCAGAGCATTTAATTGTATTCATGAGGAATCTGTACATGGATCAGTAAGCAGTATTTCAAACTAAACAAGGAAAGACTGCCTGGTCTAAAGTCAGGAAAGGTGTGCTTCAGCACTGCATCTTTCCACCATACCTCTTCAATGCGTATGCTGAGTAAATAACCTGAGAAGCTTGACTTTATGAAACAGAATGGGGCATCAGGATTAGAGGAAGACTCATTAATAACCTATCTTATGCACATGACACATCTTTGTTGAAACTGAAGAAGATTTGATGCATTTACTAATGAAGATCAAAGAACATAGCCTCCAGTATGGATTGTACCTCAATGTCAATAAAACAAAAATCTTTACAGCTGGGTCAGTAAGCAACTTCATGATAAATGAAGAAAAGTTTGAGGTTGTCCAAGATTTTGCTTTACATGGTTCTACAATCCACACTCATGGAAGCAGCAGTCAAGAAATTAAAAGGCACATTGCTTTGGGAAAAGCTGTTGCAAAAGACCTCTTTAAAGTGTTGAAAAGTACAGATGTCACATCAAAGATGTTAAGTGTGCCTGACTCGTGCCTTGGTATTTTCAGTCACATCATATGGTTGTGAAAGCTGGACATTAAATAAGGGAGACAGGAGAAGAATTGATGCTTTTGAATTATGATGCTGGAAATAAATCTTGAATGTACCATGGACTAAAAAGTATCTAACACATCTGTCTTAGAGAATGCCATCAGAGTGCTCCTTGGAAGTAAGGATAGTTATACTACATCTTACATATTTTGGACATGTAGTCAGGAGGGAGCAATCCCTGGAGAAGGACATCATGTTTGGGAGAGTGGCTGGTCAAAAAAGAAAATGAAAACCCTCACCTAGATGGATTGACACAGTGGCTGAAACAATGGGCTTAAACATAAGTAAGATCACGTGCCTGGTACAGTGTTGGGGAGTGTTGTTCTGTTGTACATAGGGTCACTATGAGTGGGACCTAACTCAATGGCGCCTAACAACAAGAAATGTGCAAAAAAATGCATAAAGGTTGTCACTGAAAGGGACCATGAAATTAATAATGATAATCTAAACTGCAGGTTTCATTTATAATGTAAAAATAATCCCCATTCACATATATTAAGATTAGGATATTGTCACCTTTTCTTAAAGTAGTAGAAAAATGTATATTCATGTGTTTTGTTGCCATTTTCGATAGAACTTCCTGAAGATTTTGTTCATCTGCTCCAACTTCATCATTTGGGATCTGCTTTACTTCCTCCAATGAGAGTAGCTGGCAGCAGGTGGGGCTATTGACTTTCCAGCTGACTGTATGACCCAAAATTGCCAGCCTGGAGCAAATGCTTGTGCTCCTCATGAGACACTCTGTGGGGAGGCCACCTTGTGCAAATCTTGAGTAGGAAAACCCTCTGAACACACAACAGCTTGGAACAACAAGTGTTTCTTACAAGATGTGAAAAGAGGAATGTGTGGTTTTGTCATTTGTTATTCTACGGGAAGACAGAAATGGCAGTGGTCACTCTTCCATGAGCTCATGTTCTGAATTATTATGTAAATAGACTTTGGGGATCTGTAGAAAAAAGTAGCCTCCTCACTGAGACAGGAAATTCTCCTGTAAAATGTTGGGAGATCATTCCAACAGGCGTACATATTCCCTTTTGGGGACTATTGAGGTTAAGAACTTGAGTCAGATCAGCTGATTGGAAATTGCATGAGTGAAAAAGCACTGTTAACCTTTCCTTCAGGGTTCATGCTCTAGGCTTAGTACACATTTCTATCTAAAAACCTTGCCTGAAAGCACAAGGTGCTTTCTAAATAAAAGTACCTGTTATGGGCTACATTATGTTCCCCCTTTAGAGTAAACAGGTTGAATCCCTAACCTCAGTACCTCAGAATTTGACTTTATTTGCACAGAGGGCTGTTAAAGAGGTAATTAAGTTAAAATAAGGTACTTAGGGTGAGGCTTAATCCAATCTGACTGCTGTCCCTACAAGAAGAGGACATACTAAGTGGAACTACGAACTGCATGCTCAGAGGAAAGACCAATCAGCAAGAAGAGCAACATTTATACCAAGCATGACGGCACATACTTGGAATTCCTGTCAGGAGGCTAGGGCAGAAGGGGTAAGAGTTTAAGGCCTGCATGAGTTATATAGTGAGATCCTTTAACACAACAACAACAACAACAACAACAACACCAACAACCACAACCACAACCACCAAACAAAAAAGTGCAATGGAGAAAGGAGGGAGATATCAGAAGAAACCAAATGTGCCAACACCTTGATCTTGGACTTACAGCCTCCAGAATTTAGAGAAAGTAAATTGTTGTTTAAACCATCTAGTCTGTGGTATTTTTATGGCCACCTTGGCAAACAACAACCCTTCAAAAGTCTCTGATGTACAATTATTATGTGTCAATCAAAAACAAAATAAAAAATAAGAAATTAGGAACAGCCATTCTTTTCCTGTTTCATTATCCATTTTTTCTTTTTCCTTCTCTCATTTTCCCCCACTTCTCTTTCACCCTACACTTTAGCTGCAAGTAGAACTCAGTGTGCAAAGTGCAATGTGCACGGCTTATTGAAGGAGGGAAAAAGAGAACCATATTAGTTATGTCTTTACCTTCTCTCCTCCCTACTTTCCATTCCAAAAATGGCTACATATACCCAGGAAAGCTCAGAGAAAGCACTAGAATTTCTAATTATACTCATTTTGTATCTGATCCTTTTTAATTTCTCTATTTGTGGACATTTTATAATTTCTCAGGGCATATGATTAAAATGTTTGGAAAACACTGAATTTTCATCATTCATAGAAATAGACTATTCTGTCTGTGACTCTACAAAATTAATTTTGGGTGAGTAAGGCTCATATTTTGAAGATGAACAAGAAAACAAATCATGAAGCTTATCAGAAGAAGCACCACTTACAAATCAAGAGTAGATATTATATTTGTTTTCAAGATGGAGATAATAATGCCTTTCCCAGGAGTGATGTGCAGGGGACTAATTAGATCATCTTTACAAAGTGTTTGAGGATGTTTCAAGGTAATGATCATCATAGTAGTTATTATTATTTTCCTCCAGTTAAAATTTTTACTGTGTTTCCTCACCATTATTAAATTGCTTAGGCAACATGCTGTGTCCTAAGGCTACATCCTAGGTTTTTAAAAATAACTTAATCTTTACTCTCAGAAATTAACTTCATGATACATTAATGTAAAAATGTGAGTGTATGTGGGGTGTGTGTGTGTGTGTGTGTGTGTGTGTGTGTGTGTGAGAGAGAGAGAGAGAGAGAGAGAGAGAGACAGAGAGATCCTTCTATAGCCTTTTGGCATTACAGATATTAAATGTTTTAATGCTTAAATCTGGAAGAGGAGGCCCATGTGTTTTATAGCATTTGAAAGTAGAAGTTGTTTCCTATCCTTTTGCCTGGGAACTTACTGAACTTTATAAATTTTAATCTTCAACTGACATGTCATTTAAATATTAAAAATGACCACTGAGTGCCATGCATGATACACAATTACCCTGTCTTGGGGAAAGACAAAGAAATATGACAATCATCTATCACCATCTGGAATATACTTAAAAATCTGTTTCTTGCAAAGAGGAGTGGAACTTTAAAAAATAAATAAATAGTTCCCCCACCCCCAAACTCTGGGAGCATCTTTTATATGACAGCAAAGATGATGACAATCCCCTGGTTCTGTATACTTGCCAGCTCAGGGTTACTGAAGGTTGCTTAATTCTTTCAAGACCCTCCTCCATGTTAGCAAAGAAACAGACAGGTTGGTGGGTTTGCTTTTATAGGATCCAAAGTAAATCCCTCTTATCTCAGAATCCTTCTTTGCAGCATTATGGATTCCACTAATGGAAAGATAAACAAGCTGTATTCGATTAATCCCTCCTATAGCCTTTTAAGTGGTTTCTTTGATACATGTCAGACTTCCTAAGTATAATTATAGAAAATAGCCAAATCATTAAATGTGCAGATAATGGTGAGGGCTTCATTTCAACTATTGATGTCTTAGTACCATTCTGCCCCTGCTCTGCTGGTCAGAACAAGGGTTATCATCAGGACAATAGACCATGGAAGGGAACCGCTAGGCTTGGCACCTGTGGATTAATTTATCTTCCAAGTAAACAAGTGCTTGTTGACAGCTCTCAAGATACTCAGGGTTTGGCCTTAAGGAAAGCTTAGAGAATCAGAAAAATGAGCTGCTGAGATATAGTGGACACTGGGGTCTGAACCTTATAAGTAAATTTCTAGCTCTTGTAGCTTGTTTTGGGCAAGACCTGTAAGCTTCCTGAGCTTCATTTGTTCATCTGTCAAATGAGTCTCCTAACTCCTACATTGTTGAGCTGTTCTGAGGACCAGAAGAAGAAATGTCCATGTGCTTTGTGAAATCGTAACTCCCTTCACAGACGTGTGTTATAGTCCAGTATTGTTACTTGCTGGAGAGAAGGCAGTAAATTCATACAACCTGCAGATCTTGACTTCACTAACCTGTATGATGTTTGAGTGAGCTATAATCACGTTAGTTTCCTGAGGTGTTTAATTTTAAAGAAAAGAAGGAAGAAAGAGAGGGAGAGAACATGATGAGGTATCTACTAAGTGACAGGCACTGAATGAAATTCTTTGCTATACCTAATCTTACTTCATCTATAACATAACTCACTAAAATATGAATTATTGAACTCATTATACATTTGAAGAACCCAAAGCTCAGAGAATTAGAGTTATTTTTTTAAACAAAAATGCTCAGTCGGTAAGTGGCTGAGTTGGGATTTGATCTAATAGCCCAAAGGAACATTCTCTTATACATGAGCCCTTATTGAAGCAAGTTGGAGAATATCATCGACTACCTACTGCTATGCAGATACAATGCTGCCTTTTTCAGGAACGTGAAAATATCAATGCACTATCAGTAATATTTATATTCTGATATTTTCTAGACATAATAATAACTATTATTATTGCATAGTCAATGGTATACTGTTTCTCAAGACTTGAAGACCATAGTTAACCAGGAAACAGGAACATCAAGGAGGGGATCCTGGTTATGACTATTTTGGAATCTCTACTTTGGAGAGTGACAAGTTCTTATTTCCATTTTGGGTTGTCAATGGTCAAACTTCCAGTTAGGAATCAAACATCCAGATTTTATATAGCTGCTTACTCCAGAATTTGGAAAACTGGGTTAAATTATCACAAGTCTATAATGTAAAGCAGTTTAAAGGCTGTATGCTGCTGTTAATCTGAGGGAGTGTCTGACTTTCAATCCTTTCCAGATATTCGATAGGCTTTCTCTGTCATCACTATCACTTTTTTCCTTTGCAATTTAATATAGAGTAATTACAAGTTAATTTCTGCTTTCCTGTTCTATATTTCCATTTCTCTTTGCTGTCAAAGGTTCTGAGAGAATCATAAAATATAAAGGGTGAAAGAAACCTTAGCTAGGTGCCATCTAGTGGGGTCTGACTCATAGAGACCCTATGTACAACAGAGTGAGACACTCCCTGACACTGTACCGTGCTTGGCACTATTGTCACTGCTTCTCTGCTGTTTATAGGATTTTTAATGGCTGATTGTTTCAGGAGTGGCTGCCAGGTCTTTCTCTCATTTGTGTTGGGGATTGAGCCCAGGGCCTCAGAGAATGCAGAGCAGCACTCTACCAACTGAGTTTAGTAATCAGTTAATTCATTTCCTCTTCAGAGAAAAACTGAGAACTGTAATGAATTTTTATTTCCCTACTTTCTTGTACCTGTCAATTTCTCTCTCTCTCTCTCTCTCTCTCTGTGTGTGTGTCTATGTGTTTAATAACTAATGCTTGAGTCAAACTGGGAGTTTTTACTCTTATTCACACAGTGATCTAAAATGGCTTTTCTTTCCCTTTCCCCTTTTATGTATTTATGTTATTTCTGTTGAAAATAATTACTTTCTCTTCTTATCTATAATGGTTACTGTACATCACTAAATTCAGCAATCCAAAGATTCATCCCCAAATAAGAATTTACCTTTTCTTCTCGGTTTTGGAAAAGTACTGTAAACATTTCCCTATAACCTGATCAGAGAGAAGTACTTACATTTGCTTTGAGGAATGGTAGATGATGTCAAGACTTTTTCTTCTAAGCATGTATGAAAGACATTTCCTTATCTGAGATTTCCCCAAACACAATCTTCTCAAATTTCTAGGTTTATGAGTTACCAAAGCATAGACAAATATGGCAGGTATTTTTTTCTATTAATGAAAACAAATGGATATTAGAAAATACCTGAACTTAAAGCTTTAGGAAGGTTTTGGAACTTGCCAAGTTCAGCTCCCATTTATGTAAATTCCTCTGAAAGTTCTCTGCCAAACTGTCACCTGTGCCACACCAGAGTCGCAGCTATTAGGGACTGGTGATGTCACCACCACTGGTGATGTCGCCACCAGATTTTAGTGGCTCTGGCTGTCAGCTCAAGCTGCCGAGTTTTGCTCATTTGTCCAGGTCCTATTCCCTAGTCAGTAAAGAATAAATCCAATTCTGGCCCACATGACATTCCTTCAGGCATTTAAGCTGGCTACCTTCATGTAAATTTCAGTCTGTACTCTATGTTCCTTTGTGAAGTTGGTTTTACTGCTCTGAGGGTCCCTCTGAGTGAGCCATATCTTTTTTTTTTTTTTTTAAATATAGCAATTGATACTGAACACACCTTCAAGAGGCACTCAACCTACCTGCAGTGGAAATGGTCTTTAACTTTTCTCATCCTGGCCACATTTACTTCCATTAGTGTACACAATGGGCTTCCAAAAGTTGTGCCACACATTGTCATCCATTGAGTTTATTTACACCTTTACTCAACAACAGCTCACTACTTCAAAGCCATGCTAAGCCATGTCTACCATTTCACACAATACTATGACTGTTTTTACAGAAGTGTATAGTATTTCTCATCTATTTTTATTAGACTCTTAAAGAGAAATGATAACTTCCTATCTTTCATTTCAGTCCATGTAAAGCTTCATCATTAAAATAAATTCCTGTATCTTGATCTCTTGCTACCTTTCTCTAAGAACTGGTTTCTTGAAGCCTTTTTCAAAATGTATTTAATTTTTTGTTTTTGTGTGGACATGTGTTTTTTATTAGTCTTTTAATTGTATATGTTTATGTGGTCTAGGGTGATAATTGAGCTCAAATACACAGTGTGCAATTACTAAATCAGGGTTGTTGATACTTTCATCTCCTTAAACATTGTACAAAAATTTTCAAGATGTATTTTAATTGTGAAAAGAGTTCACTGGTGAAGTCAGTTGTCCTAGGGGAGTGTGTTAGACCTGGTGTTGGACTCTGTTCTTACTAACTGAGCTCCACAGAGACAAAGGCCTGAGAGAAAGCCTAAGGGTATATTGAGAAGTCTTTCTTCACTAACTAACAGGGATCAGAATTAATATGGAGACCTTGTGCCTGGAATTTACTGTTTTTGGACACTTGCATGGAGATCCCAGAGATCTCTAGTTTTCAGTCAACTTCTGTCTCTCTCTCTCTCTCTCTCTCTCTCTCTGTACTGGGGGTTGAACTAAGGGCCTTGCACATGCTAGGCAAGTGCTCTACCACTGAGCTGCATGCCCATACTCTTTTTTTATTTTTTACTTTAAGGTTTCCCTAATTTGCACAGGCTGGCTCTAGCCTTGAACACTTGATCCTCCTGCCTCAGTAGCTGAGGTTACAGGTGTGTGATGTGGTACACAGCTCCTCCTGCTTCTGATGAATGCACTGGATATTAATACCATTGTACACAAAATTTGAGGTCAAAACTGCTCTAGATTTGTAACATGGACCACTGGCCTGTTTTTGGATGGAGAAGACACTACACAGGCCCTCTTAATCACTTTTACCACCTATTTCCTAGCTACAGACAGCTGAGGGCTACCATGCTTCATGGGACCAGTGCTAGGTCCTAGGGGAGTTAAGGGTTGGGTGATATGTGTCAATATTGGATAGGGGTCCAAGAAAGCAACTCACTTTCAGTCTGTAACTCTCCTGTCTGAGACTAATGAGCCTGCAGGTGAAATTTCCCATGAAGAGCAGAATGCTTACCCGCTTAGGTCATTATGGATCTTGTTAGGATAGTTAACAGAGCACAAGAAATACTTAATGTGGCAGAAATATTTCTCAGCAAATGTAGTCACTGTCAAAATGAAAAACGAATCCACTGAGGAGTTCCAGCTCTATGGAAGTCCGATTATTAACAAAATGAATCTGTTTAAGGCTAAAAAGTGACTGCTTTAGTCTCTCCCCATGTGTCTCTCTTTTAAGAATTCTTCTATGTCAGTGTTGTTGTTGTTGTTGTTAGGTGCCGTCGAGTCGGTATCCAACTCATAGCAACCCTCTGCACACCAGGGGAAACACGATTGTCAGCGCTTCTTTCCTGTTCACAGGGTTTTCAGTGGCAGATTGATTTTTGGAAGGGGGTTGCCAGGTCCTTCTCCCAAGCCTACAGCTTCTGGTGTTCCCAGGCGGTCTCCCATCCAGGTACTAACCAGGCCCGACCCTGCTTAGCTTCCGAGATCTGACGGGATCGGATGCCACAGGGCTACAGCTACAGGCCTGTCAGTGAGGACTTCCTAAAAGATTACACAAAAAGACACACAGTTGTGTGTGTGTGTGTGTGTGTGTGTGTGTGTTTTCAGCCCTAGGGGACTGAACCCAGGGAGTTGTGCATACTTTTTGCACACACACTTACACTGGGCTACATTATAGCCCTCTCTTCTTTATCAAATTGCTTATCTTGAGTTTGGGTCTCCATCAGTTATTCAGGCTGCTTCTGGCCTCAAACCTGCAATCCTCCTGCCTCTACCTTCAGAGTTGTTGGGATTACAGGCATGAACCACCGTGCCTGGCTTGCTTGGTTTTTAAAAACTAACTATGTCAGGGCAAGAATCTTGAAATTTAGCGTTCTCTAACCCTTTATCAATTGTAGGAGTGACAGAATTCCAGGCTCCTGCAATAGAGAAATACATTTCCTGCAGATTTGAGCACCTAACAAAGAGAGCTTTGACGAGTAAAACCGATCCACAGCATATGTAGATGCCTCCTGCTAGGTCAGATGACTTAGTTACAGTGGGTAGTTGTGGGCACATCAGGTTCTAAGACTGACCTGAAGGCTGATAACACTTTGTAAATATGAGCAGCTGTGTCTAAATTAGCCTCCTGCAGTGTGGGAAGCTAACCCTCAGAGAAGTCCTTTGGGTAGGCATAACCCGGTTATTTTCAACAAAGATATGGCTATGAAAATGTTAAAATTTATACAAAGGGTAGATGTGTACTCAAGTGTGCCCCTCACACAGAGGAATGGAAAAACTACCCAGATGCCCTTAAGATGCAGCTGTGACTAAGCTGTGACCCCTGTTCCTTTGGGAGTGCTTACTTTCACACACATGGATTGAAAACACACATCTAACTCCTTCATCTTCCCAGGAATCTGGTGAAGGAGGTATTATTTTCTCCATTTTAGAGATGAAGAATCCAAAGGCTCAGAGATTTAAGTGACTTGTTTATGAGATCTAAAATTGTTTCCACCACCTCACTGCAACAACTTGATCTATTATTTCCACAGAGAAACATCTGTATTTGTACAGTAAAAATTCATTCAGATAAAATCTAACTTCATTTGGCTTTGTTTTATGAAAGTTATAATTGGAAAATAGCTATTGCCCTTAAATTAATCTTGTTGTTGTTGTGAGGTGCTGTCGAGTTGTGTCCAACTCATAGTGGCCCTCAGAGTTTTCAATGGCTGGTTGTTTTGAGATTATTTCAGGAATGGGCTGCCAAGTCCTTCTCTAGTTTTTGTGGTGCTGGAGGTTGAATCCAGGGCCTCACAGAGTACAGAGCAATACTCTACCAACTGAGCTAAATTCCAGCAAATTAAAATTCTAAATATGATAAAATATATAAAATATTGAATTGCTCTTTCAGTGAATGAATGGCTGGTCCCACTTTATTGTTTCTAAGGGGTCTTGTTTTCCTTAAATCTTTGGGCAAATCTTCAATTAGTGGTTTATGTCAGCCCTGTTGGGAAGTAGGATTCTACTCATTTTGTTGGCAATCTTTCTCAGTGGGGATCAAACAGGAAGGACTCTCCCCTTCAATGTTGGCCTCTCACCTCCTGTTTCTCTAATCTCAGGACCACCTGAAGGGACTTTGTTCTTTTCATGGAGTTCTGTGAGTTGATTTGCTGGCAAAGTGATGATGCCAGTTGAGTAGCTAAGATTTTAATCATGGCCTTGGTTTGTACAATACAAAGTGATTGCAATTGCTCAGGGCACCCTTCCTCTGCTTGCTCCTGCTTCATTCTCTCTGTTGTGATTTTCAATTTGTTGTTTTTGTTCTTTGAAAACCCTATGAGGGTCGCTATGAGTGATTTTTCAATGAGATTTCAGTAAAAAGGATCCTGCACTCAAGAAGCTTCCTGTGATTTATTAGTTCTTGGACACCTTGTAGATTCTCTCTGTGCCTAAGTTTCTCCTTCAGTAAAATGGGCATAGGCACAACTAACTTTCTCTTTTTGTGCTATTGAAAAGATAAATGAGATTTTAAGGGAAGTTATATACTTATCTATTGTAAACAGTTTGGGTAGAGAGCAGCAAGATTAGCTCACTCATGGAATTCAGATGGAGCCTCTTCCTTCAGTCTCTATTTATGAACACAATGTTGTCTGTCTGTGTGCTGGGGCTTTTAGTCTCATGAATAATAACTGTGCATCATACTGTTGTGATACTTTCTTCAATATAAACTATCTTAAAAATATCTCTGTCCTTCCCACTATTAACAAATCTGTGACCTGTTTTCCTTATTTTGTCAAGGCTAAGTTTACAGGTGAGCTGTTTTATGCCACAAACACAGGCTGAAACCCTAAACTGGATCTCCAGTAAATCTTTAAAGGGAAGGCAATGGTGACAAGGGTGATTACTTGTCCCATTCACTTATTGTTGTTGTTGTTGTTAGGTGCTGTCAAGTCATGTCTGACTCATAGGAAACCGATATACAACAGAACGAAATAGTCCCTGATTCTGTGCCAGGTGCATAATCTTTTTTTTACCTGTAAGCCCATTGTGGCAGACACTGTGTCAATCCATCTGGTGGAGGGTTTTCCTTTTTGTCATTGACCTGCCAGTCTCCCAAACATGATGCCCTTTTCCAGAGATTGATCTCTCCTGACTGCATGTCCAAAATATGTAAGACACAGTCTAGTCATCCTTGCTTCCAAGGAACATTCTGGTCACACTTCTTCTAGAACATATCTGTTGGTTCTTTTGGCAGTCCATGGTATACTCAATATTTGTCTCCACCACCATAATTCAAAAGCATCAGTTCTTCTCCTGTCTCCTTTATTCACTGTCCAACTTTCACTATTGTATGATGCAACTGAAAAGACCATGGCATGAGTCAGGTGCACCCTATTTATTAATAATTTATGTGTCAGATATAGTTCTTGGCATTGGAAAGGTAGACAAATAAGACTCTAGATCTCATGGAACTTCCATTCTGGCAAGGGGAAATAGTAATTGTGTAAAATAAGTGAAAAAAACATGATAATTTTGGAGGTTGACGTGAACACAATGAAGTCAGATAATATAATAAAGAGTGAGGGGATGATCAAGCAACTCCTCTGAGGAGTGACCTGGGAGCTCAGACCTCAGTGGGAAAAAATAGCCAGCTCTGGAGGGAAAGTGTTCCAGACAGAGGAAACAGTGGTGCATGGGGTGAAAATGATAGACACAAACTTGTTTCTTATAGAAATTGAACTCTGGGAGGCACAAGTGTGACACAATGGAAAAAGGACAGGCCTTGGACCCAGAAGCCTGGGGTTAGGGCTGGAAAATCCCAGCTTCTGTCTCCCCATCTCATAAAGGGGCTCACAGATGCCCACTGCACAGGGCTGCTATGAGGCTGTGTGACCACGAAACAACTATTTACTGATGGTGAGGCCTTTTGCTCATTCCATGCTGCTAATGTCCTGGTCCAGCACAGTGTTAGTCTTTGCTTTGCCTAATCCTAAGGCAACATGTCACTGAGAAGCCCACAGGTCATTAGGTCACATCAAAGCTCTGACACAGATTGTCCAAGGGTAAGGCACTAGTTCAATATATCCACAGGGAAAATGAGAGCAAGGTGCTATTCAATGTGCTCAATGGTGTAGAAAGAGCACTGGGTTCTAAAACCCCTGTGTGACCTTGGACAATACTCTTTCCCTCTCTCATCTCAGGTTCTTATTTATCAAAAAGAAAAAAGGAGATTGGAATAGCTAATCAATAAGGTCCTTTCCATTTGTGTGCTGGGATAAAGATACTAGACACTTTAATGGACATAATATACAACACACAGCCAGAAATGACCAGTTAGAGGCAAGGCAGGGTAGCTGTGTGGGGTGGACAGTGTGTGTCAAAGCTGATTCAGGCAAGTGGCCTTTCATTGCAGGAGTTGGGATGACAAGGTCTTTATCAAAAAAGCAGGCTGTGAACAGCAAGAATTAGTGTTGCAAGTTACTTTTATGTGGCTCTTCTCTGACTATGGGAGGTGTATGTGTGATGGTGGGGTGGCAGCATTGATTCCTCTCTCCATTTCTTTGGATTATGCTGAGATGCTTCCCCCACTGAAAATGGTACACAAAGGTTCCTGCCTGGGGATGCAAAGTCCTCCCATGTCTTGAGCATTGATTGGTAAGCAACAACGAAAACTTTATTCACATTGCAGCAGCCCATGCCAACAAAAGAGCTGCTGGATCCAGTGATGGCATATTGTTTGCCAAGCTGAGCTGCTGCTTCTCCAGACAAAAGCAGCATTAGAGACATGACTTCAGGCTCACAAATAAGAGCGCTGAATCATTCCAGAGCCCTTCAGTACAGTGTTTTCCTCAAGATTTTTGTAATAAGCAATTTAAGAGAAAAACCGTCCAATAAGCCAATATTCTTTTCAGAAAAAAAAAAAAAAAAACAGCCAAAACATATCCAGGGGCCAGAAAATAATTGCTTTTCCTCCTGCCCTCTTATACTTTCACCCCGTGTAGTTAGTTGGCTTCATTCTGAAATGGGGAGGTGAGTTACCTGATTCAACATTTTTATCTTGCTACCACTGCCATTTTAAAATTGATAGATAACCTAGATTTTCTCTGTATACCTACTACTATGATCCTAGAATTTCTCCCACAAATAAATTTCCCTCTGGAACTTACTCTGCTCTTCAATTTCTTACTTGCCTTCTGCTATTCCTCTTTCTCAGTTAGGATCACAGTCATCAACTAAGTGACAATAAAATCCCACCAAGAACGCTGACAGAAAGTGTCATTTTAAATATGATTTTGCATGTTCAATTTGTGCACACACAAATGAATATATTTTACTTATATACATATGCATATCAACTTGTCACGTGTGTGGGGGGATTTTTAAAATAAGTTACACCTGTCTCAAATGCTGTTTGAAACGTGGCATATGTGTGTGTGAGAGTACGTATCTATTTATATGATTTTCCCCCTAGATCAGGCATAGTGGTATGATATAGTAAAAACAGCCAGAGGAGATATCTTTAATGAGCTTTTGTCAAGTGGGTACAGTTATGTGATTTATTTAACATGTACTCTAAGACAGATAGGCCATCTTGATTAAAGTTAGAGTTCCAAACTTCAAATAGCAGAACCATGCCAGTTGACATATTATTGCTGAAAATGAAGGATCTTTTAGGGGGCCTTTAATATTTCTATGTCCTTCCTTTTGGGTCTGGAGTTTAGCTCAGTGGGTAGAGTGCTTGCTGTGCATGCTCTGAGGCCCTGGGTTCGATCCTCAGCACCACAGAAATGGGAGAAGTGCTATCCTAGGGAGAAAACCCTATGGATAGCACTTTCAGATATAGTGTCTCTTTCGTTCTGTTGTACATAGGGTCATTATGAGTCAGATCCGACTCGACAGCACCTAACAACAACCACCACCACCAAATGACCTTCCTTTAGTACTTCTGTGTCCCAGGGGCTACTCACATGGTTGTCTATTCCAATCCTCTCAATTCACAGGTAAGGTTAGAGGACACACAACTAGTTAGTGGCTCTTTGACTATTTGAACTCAAGTGACCAGAGAGCCAAAGATTCCAATATATAATCTTAAAAAGATTAAATGATTTATATGCACTCTCTATCATAAGGAATGTATCTTAGCTGTACACTGAAACAAGGAATGAGGACTAAGTCGAATGGCAGCAGTATTGTTCACATCTTACAAATTATCTCTCACATCTCTCAAATAATTTTTATTCAACCTTTATAACTACTTGTTCAAGCATACCAGTGATTCTAAGCATGAAGATATCTACCAAGACAACCAATTATATCACAGGGAAAGACCAAAGCTTGGAGATAACTCTAGCAGCAAATGTAATTCCAAAATCACAAAACCACTTTGGAAGTCCCTCTGGGTTCCTCAGATTAAACCTGGAACCTCTAGGAAAATCAGTGACTGATCCTGCCCGCTTTTAAGGATCAATTTTTCTTCCTGGTCCTTCTGTCTCTCTCTCTCCTAAGCTTGCATACTGATTTCCAAACCCCTAACTTCACCACAGGGGCTGGGATTTAGCTCAGTTGGTAGAGCTCCGCTCTGCAGTCTGTGAGGTCCTGAGTTTGATTCCCACACTGCAAAAATGAGAGAAACATGTGGCAATCCACTCCCAAGGCAATCATGAAAACAATCAGCCACTGAAAACCCAATGAGGGTCGCTATGAGTCGGACATGTTCCACAGCACTTAACAACAACAACAACTTCACCACATGTATCCAAGACTAAAAGACCCATTATTGTATCCCTTTTCTCCTGCATGAGCTCATCTGACATGTAACCACTTCAGACCTGAACTAAAGCAGTGGGAGAGACACCTAGGTCAAGCTGAAACCTTACTGGCTTTAGGTTCACAAAGATAAAGTTTCATATTCCAGCTGGTCCTGGTGAGTTGCACTACCCTATTATTTAACCACTCTGGGACTTAGGATCCTTAATTACAAACCTCAGGATATAGCTGTAAGGAACAGAAGCAATGTAGACAAAGCCTTGACCTTGTGATAGACAGCCAGTAAGTGGTAGCAGTATTTAAGCAAAGAAATTTCATACACTAGTCTTTGACAGACTTTCTTAAAAACAGTTGTACCTACTTTTTCTTCACGGAACCAGCATCTTTCTTCATGAACCTCAGTCAGCCTATGATTTTGGACAAAGGATCATTAAGAATCTTCACAGCCATACAAGAAACAGGCAGAATGGTAACTTTGAATCCCTAATATCCTCCCCCTTTTCTGGCTGTTGCATAGTCACACTGAAGCTATGTCAAACCTGACTGAGCAGGATTGTTTTTAACCTCACAGGTGGGATTTTCAGGTGACTTTATATCAACACATTACATAATGAGAATTCCCTCATTGTGATGTTGTTCAATAACAGAGGCAATATGGAAAGATCCCTGCTTAGACCAGACCGCCTGACAATGCCTTGAAACTCATCTGAGGCACCATTTTTATTATTTAGAACATTGGATGTGGGTTAGTCTTCAGGTTGACAATTGTTTAAGTGAATTACTGTCCCAGGGGCACCCTTGAGTTGGCAGTGTTTGGAATTAAATAATTCACTTTAATTGAGAAGACTGACTAATCCACCCTGCATCCATGGATAAAGGACTGGCGGCAGCAGCATCCTCCAAGCTAGTTAGCTTTGGGATTGGCTCTGGGGACCATGCCCTCTGCTTTTTTATTTAGATGTAAAGAAAAAAGGCTAATATGCATTCTTTTTCTAAAAAAAAAAAAAATGTCCCCACCAGGCAGTAGAAGCTCATGGATGTAACATGTAACTAGGAAAACAAATACTTTCCTTTGTGTTTTAGGTAATTGACTAGCACCCTCCTCAAGGACTAGGAATAGATTGTAAGGACACAACAAATAGTAAGGAAAAATATTCCATATTTCAAGCTGCAGTTCAAATATCCAGACAAATACCTGCCATAGAAGGTGCACCCACATATCTCTGTGTGCATGTGCTTTATCTGTAGGCCTATATATTTGTTTATGCATGTATGTGTGCACACGCATATATCTATGTACATGGGCCTCTGTGTATTCATGTGTTTGCACATATGCAGGTATATCTGTGTCTATCGGTAGATTCTACACATCTGTGTGTGCACATATATGTTTGAGTGTGTGCACTTAGGTCCCAG
The DNA here is from genome assembly GCA_007922755.1 of Pedetes capensis. NCBI lineage: Eukaryota > Metazoa > Chordata > Mammalia > Rodentia > Pedetidae > Pedetes > Pedetes capensis. The sequence goes on from VMDO01000173.1 coordinate 26,247, forward strand.
GCAAAAGAGTGCATACTTCACACTGGAGAGAATGCTAGGCTGACCTGTACCGGACCCTGTCCCTTGTCAGTTTTGCTTCTTGAGCAAATTATATTGTCTTTCTGACTCTTAGTATTCTTATCTGTAAAATGGTATGTGTAGCACTCATCATGAAACAAAAAGGCCAGAGTATTTTTAACAATTTATCTACTTTAGTAATTAAGCTGAATTATTTGCATTTATGCAAATTTTGGTTATATTATAAAATCTTCAACATGTATTATTTCCCTCCCAAATAATCAATTTTGGCCTTCAAATGTATAGATGGCTCTTGAAAACATGCATTGTCTTGAATAATAATTATGGCAACTCCATGAGTAAAGCATACTTATAGTCCCTTTACATATAAGGGAACTAAGATCTTGAGGTAAAATAATCTTCTCAGAGTCACCCTGGGAGTTTTTGGAGGGCTGGGTCACAAACCTCCATTCGGCTCCAAAGTGTTGCAATCACTCTTTCCTTCACCTTTTGTGGTCCAAGGCTTGAGTGAAGGACAACAATGGAGTGGCCTTGGAATTGGCATTGGCCTCCTGGTTGTCTTTACCCAGCTAATGTTTGCGCTCTGCTCTGATACACCTCTTTCCTCTTGTATCCAAGCTGGCACACGATTTCTTAAGGTCAACCCACCAGTTCAGCTCTGGGGCAGAGAGTTGTTGTTGTTAGGTCCTGTCAAGTGGGAACTGATTCATAGCAACCCTACATACAAGAGAACGAAACACTTCTCTACACTGTGCCACGCCCAGCACTATTGTCAGTTTGTCAGTTCTCTGCTATTCATAGAGTTTTCAATGGCTGATTGTTTTGGTAGTAAGGCTTCCAGATCCTTCTCCCAAGCCTATGGCACGCAGTATTCCCAGGTGGTCTCCCATCCAAGGACTAACCAAGCCCCAATCCTGCTTAGCTTCTGAGAGCTGATGAGATCCGACACCAGAATGGTGGGTCAGATAGTAGAAGGAATTGGGGAAAATTCAAACTAGACAGCAGTGAGTACTAACTTCATTAAGAAGTACATGTGCTGACACATCCTGAAAACACCTGGTGCTACTGGGCTTGCCTTGTGAGTTTTTCATAGCCATTTAACTGCTGCACACCACTGCTTCTGGTATTCAGCCTGGGAACCAACAGAAGGAGAATTGCTGGGACATGACTGTTTAATCTCTTCCTCATCTCCAGAGGCTTGTAAGCCCTTTAACTCTTCAAATATTGAACTATAAGAACTTGGCTCATAGAAACATTATGGTCATAGGAGGCCTAGGAACTAAGCTATGAAATTCAAGAAAAGCAGGGAACAAAATTACCAGGGGGTTACCTTGAAACTCGCTTAAATTCATGAAAAAGAGAAGCAAAATCCTATTTATGAAATTATTACTTTTGTTTAGCAAGATATGTAGATTCAATTTTGCACAGAAAATTGCTTAGGAAAGTAACTCTCAGAGGAGCCTTTCAAAGGCAATTTAATATTTTTAATAAGGAAATCTTTCTGATTCTCAACTCTATCCATGAAATCTTAAAATCCAATGAAGGTCTGTTTCAATAATGCTGCCTTATAAATTTTATTGTTCATTTAACAACCTAAGAGTATTAACATTCTTTAGACACTTAAATTCAATTGTAATGACAAACATTGAGCTTTTTAAACTGTCTTTCATGTAATTTAATGCAGTTTAGTGCCTATAAACTATGTATTTACTTTTTCTGATATTTTGTGTCTCAAAATTGTAAGTAAGGTGAATTTCTGCAGCAAACTACAAATATCTAAGCGATGTGTCTATGTGTAAGCATATATTTGAATACATAAAACACACACACACACACACACACACACTCACTCACAAATAGGAATACTTCAGAGGTTCTGCATGTCATTCATTAACAGTTTGTCAAAGGATTTGGCAGGAGTTAGACCCATTATGGAATGATGATATCATGGTACTAGGACAAGTGATAAGGCCAATCTCTGTCCAGGAGACAGAGGTGGAGAACAACTTTCTTCACTTTGAAATTTCTTTCTCTCTTCCCTAAGGACAGGAGGTAGCACATTGGACTGATTTGCAGTAGACTGGGGCTTAAGCTAACTTCAAAGCCAGGTCACTTCTCTGTGACTCAGATTCTTCCCTCTTGACTGCAAGGATAATCACAACACCTGTGTCATAGGCTTTTGAGAGGATTTAGTCCAACATAGTATATGAAAGTGTTTGCAAACCCAAATCCGTTTCTTTCAAGGGAGGAAGTATTAATATCTTTGTAATTGTTTCTTTGTATATACTTGTTCTGATTGGCCCTGACGGCAGGGTAATTGCATTTGCTGTTTACAACTGCCCTTTTCCATTGCCATGGGCTGGTCATAAAGTACACGTTATGGTGTTAAAAAATGTTAAAAAATGAGAGTTAAAAATGCGTGAATGAATCAACACAAAACCATTTCACTGCTAGAAAAGCAAATTGGGCCTTAGAGTTTCTATGAATGGGATCATGTTGGCCACTATCTAAAATTGTAGCTACTGTACACTTCCTATCTTCTTCCACAGCCTTATTGTTCTCCGTGATAAACTTACCATCATACAAATACTTTATTAACTTACTTGTCCTATTTGCAGTCTCCTATATCAGAATGTGCCTGCAGCTATACCATGATTGCATCCAATCCTGTAAGATCTCAGAAGCAAAGCAGGGTCAGGCCTGGTTAGTACTTGGATGGGAGATTGGCTGGAAATACCAGGTGCTGTAGGCTTGGGAGAAGGACCCAGCAACTCACTCCCCCCAAAAATCAGGCATTGAAAACCCTGTGAATGGCAGAGAAGCACTGACAATAGTGTTTCACCTGTTCTATATAGGGTTACTATGAGTTGGATGCCAACTTGATGGCACCTAACAGCAATATACAAGAATATAAACTGCACTCAGGCATGAGTATTTGTCCGTTTCATTCTCTGTCATATACCTCCTACCAAGAGCACTGAAAGGGCTGTGGTTTAGTTCAGTTGGTTGAGTGCTCCTCTACACTCTCTGAGGCCCTGGGTTAGAACCCCAGCACCACAAAAATGGGAGAAGGACCAAGCAGTCCACTCCTGAAACAATCCCCCAAGCAATCAGCCATCAAAAACCTTATGAACAGCAGAGAAGCACTGACATAGTGGCGGGCATGGTACAGTGTTAGGGAGTGTTTCCTTCTGTTTTACAGAGGGTCAATAGGAGTTGGACACTACTCAAGGGCACCTAACAACAACAATAAGAACAATGATGGACACATGGATAAATGAATGAATGATGACCAGCACATTGCCATTATACAAATACTCATATACTTGCAGTCCAAGGAAACCTGGAAACTATTAGGAATGGTTCCCTGTAAGTCTTATGTTGCTTTTAATGTCTCAATTTTAATATGTCACAGCCCATAAAACAATTTGTCCATTTTTAATGTTTTCTAATATTGGTCTCATCAGCAGTCTGGGCTATTTAGTTCTTCTCTCTTTGCACAAGGAGGTCAGCTTTTACCTCAGATGCTGATCTTAGATGTATAGAAAAACATAAGCCATAGGAGGGAGTTTCCCCTCCTCCTATTAGCGCTGAAGCGTAGATTCCAAACTCACTCCCCTAAGCAGTTATCTACCAGATAATGTTCATAAATTTCCATTGCATACTCAATTGCAAGAAACCACAGCAAGATTATAAACATTGCTAATAATAAATGGTTTGGGAGAAGGACCTGGTAACCCCCTCCCAAAAATCAATCTGCCATTGAAAACCCTATACACAGCAGAGAGCACCGACAATAGTGTTTCCCGTTGTACAGAGGGTTGCTATGAGTCGGATACTGACTCGACGGCACCTAACAACAACAACAACAATAATAAACGGGCACATAATTTTTTTTTTTTACCACCCTCTGTTCCCACAGTACTTGGGAAATCTTTCAAATTATTTTGTGGCAGATGGAAAGAGGAGTTTATGTTAGAAGTCCTGGCCTAAACTCCTAGTGACATTGTTTCCATATTTTAGAGGTTGGGAATCACGATGTAGAAAACGCTAGCTTTGTTCATTAGCTGCAACAGTGAGAGATAAGCCTGTAGGGACTGTGAAAGAGAAAGAACCATTGTAGATGGAGCAAAAGAAGTTAAAGACAAGAAAGAAAGAAAGAAAGAAAAAAAAAAAAATCCCAGACTATGGTTGTTTCATGCATCTGTGAGAGGGACTTGCCTCTCTATAAAATCACATGGAACGGACAATTTTTGGAAATACAGAAAGGAGACACATCTTTCTTAATTTAATTTCTTCAGGTCTCTCACTCCTTGAGTTTGAAAAGCACTTCACTTTGCAAGATTTTCCTAAAATAAAACTGTGCACTTTGCTTGCACAGGACGAAACAGAATGTACTTCTATTTGCACTTTTGGAGTTAGTGCAAATGCTTATTTGCTAAATGCTGTTAAAGAGAGTGTAAAATGATGCAGACGGTAGTGGTTAAAATGCCTTAATCTCTCCCTTTTCCTCCTATGATTTCGCTGATATCTTTCTGACCTTCACTTGACAACTTTATGTTACTTTCAGAGAATTTTCCAAACAAAGCCCTATGATTGTATGTCACAGAATCAGAGGCCCAAAAGCCTTCAAATTTATCTTGCCTATTTCCAGAAAGATGGTATAGATGGAGAAGAATGACATGTTTGAAGACATTTGCTTCACCTTGATAGCCATAAGTCTCTAAAATGTGCACACGTGCAACAAATACATTTATTCCCCTTAACTTGACCACTTTTGATGCTTTGCCATAAACCAAGTGGCAGAGGAGGAAAACTCAGCTGAAATGGGCCATTTTAACATACACCTTGCAGAGCAAGGCACTCACCAGCACTGACAGTGATAGCTTCAATGAACTGTTCTCTCCAGCTGTTTGTCCCCACTACGAGGGCCAGGTTTGTCTTCTTAATGAGTTTGTCCACAGTACTCTAGAAAGGTGAAGAAAAAATAAGATAATAACTGCAGGGCTTGTTATGGATTCCAGAAACCTAAGACCTTATTGATTTGGAAACCTCAGAAGTATATAAAACATAGCAGATATTAGGCTCAGAATAACAGCATTGACAACAAACCCTATTATAATTATGCAAACAGGCATCCTTCCTAGTTAGAAACATTCTGAGGTGGAACCTTCTTTGGGGAAAAAATAAGCCATTTTCACTGATTAATGGCCAATGAAGAATAGCCCCAATTTAGAATAGCAGCTGTGGCAAAGACACATCTATTTTCCCTTGGATACTTTGTGAACTAGCTTTTCTACTGCCATCTCTGGAGTGATGTCTTCACCTGAATTAATATTGGCCCTGCTTAGTGTTACATATTAGTGAACACCTGGAGGTGACAGATTCTGAACCCAAAGACATTCTTTTATCAGTGAAATCTAGTCAGGTAGCATCATCAAAAGGGTATGATCATTAATAAATAGATTTTTCTTTGGCTACTAGTTTGATCAGCTTCATGGCTACTAGGGAGTTCCACTCTCATCCCATTTTCTGTTCCAGTCAAGAAAAGATAAGACAAAAGACAAGCCATGGTCAATTCCTATGGTTTAGAGTACATTGCTATTAACCTAGCACTGAATTTCCCCACCCTACAAGCTCTGAGCTGCATGCCCCCTTCTTTTCTTTAGAACTTGTTAACCACTTGACTTTGTACAATTAGCACTCTCGCTTTCTAAATGTGGTTAATGTAACAACAGGAGCAGCCAAGCAGCCAAGCAGCTACAAGAAAACTAAGTAAGCAGCTGCACTCAAAGCGCCACTACAAATTATGGCAACTACAGGGAGAAGGATCACTTCCAGGACACTGAGGCTGCTCTTCCCAGAGAAACTACCACATCAACTAGACTAGTCTACCAACATCCACACTTACTGTCAGAGCATCCTCGAATTTCCACTAATTGCAAAGAGGCAGAAAAACACATATTATTTGTCTTAGGTCAAGATCTGTACATATTTAACACAGCACACTGAGTTGACTATGGTTTGCGATGCTAAGTAGGAGTGAGGAAAATGAGATCTGAGGGACTTGTAGGAGAAGCCAAAGCCAATTTATAATATCAAACATGTTATTTTGAGAGGAGTCATTGGAACTGACTTGAAACATTGCAAAGATAAACATGAAAGGGCCCATCTCTAACTGGCTCACTGTGTATTTGCAACATGAGTTTTGGCTGGATTGTATGTCCTGAGGGTGGTGACCTTTCAGCTTCTAGCCTTGTGTCTAGAACTTCGGGTACCTCTGATAACAGCTATAACGGTTACTGGGCGGGCACAATAACTTGAAGCATGTGACAAGCATCTGTCTTTTCTCTTGCAGCTCGACCACATCTCATCAAGTACTGTGAGTATCTTGGCTGATGCCAGTTCAAAGTGCCGTGTGGAATGTGACAAGAAATGACCTTGATTTTTCCTAAACGTAATGGAAACTTAGGGGAGCTTTCTCCAAAGGGGCACTTCTTATGCTGAAGCTGAGGCAGAGAATCCCATCACCCGGGAGATAAACAGTTGAGTATTGTTCTGACAGTTGAACAGGGACTTCCTCATGAAATATCTGTGAAGGAACAAGTTTTTTAAATGAACTAAACTTAACCTTCATTGTTGTTGTAAAACCCAGGGTTGATTTTAAACTTTGGTTCTTGTTAACCCTGGATATGTAGCAAGATTCTTCCTAAGGCTTCATTTCTATACATGTCCTTTTTTGGCCTATGGGAAAAAGGGGAGTGAATAAAGATGAATTTGAAGTTCAGACATCTGAACTTGGACAATGCTCTCAATATTTACCTCGAGTGTTCTTAAATGCCAGTGATGAGCTCTTCACTGTACTAGACTTTCAAAAGATTGCAGAAATACTACCCTCAGCAATGAGTATTAGTGAAGCCATTCTCTTAGTCACAACACGTTGTTGTTGTGAGGTGCCCTTGAGTTGGGTCTGACTCATAGTCACCCTATGTGTAACAGAATGAAACACTCCCCAAGACTGTCCCATGCCTGGCACTATCATCAGTGCTTCTCTGCTGCTCATAGGGTTTTCAATGGTGGATTGTTTTGGAAGTGGATTGTCAGGTCCTTCTCCCTAGCCTGCAGCACCTGGTATTCCCAGGTGGTCTCCCATCCATGGACAAACCAGGCCAACCCTACTTAGCTTCTGAGGTCAGGTGGGATTGGATGCTAGGGTGCTATGGCTGCAGACAGTCACAACATAGCAGGTAAGAATTTGGTTGGCAAAGAGAAGGGGAGTATGTGAGGTGTCACCCAGATTTGGGTTGCTAAAGCAGTTCTAGATGTTTTGAACGAGTTCTTTAGTTATGTTCTAGAAAAAGAATTTTCTTAAATGAATGAGATAACATCAAAGTTGATACTTCAGAAACATGCTCTGGAGGTGCCTTTTGGATATTAATGGTCACTGTGCTGATGAACTTGGAGGAGATGAGAGAATAAGTAGTCTGTGGAAGCTATTCTAGAACAATAAGTATCCCAAACGACTTATGTAAAGATACTGGGTGGGGGGACTTTCCCATGCTCAGATTGTTGGAATGATGATCAGAGAGGGTTTCAGGCCCAAGGAAGTTTTGCTATCTGAAAAACTTAGCCAATCTAATGTTTCTTAAAGGAAGCTACTATGACTGCTCTTCCTAGCAGGGTGCATCAAAGGGAAAGGTTGGGGTTGTCCTGTAAATGAGAAAACACACAATTCCCCATGAAATCTTTGGGAGAAGCAGGGGGGCAAGGTAGCTCTAGAAATGGCAATACGTCAAATTTCTGCACAGCAAGTGACACCAAACTAGACTCTCTGATTCCAGATGAAAATAAGATGCATGAGGGCGAGTGAAACTAGACATACCTAGACAAAAGATCAACCTGTTGATCCATAGAAAGGGATAGCCTCAGACTCCTGAACTTCTGGGACTACAGGGAACTTATATAAGTTCCATTTATGGGTGTGCATAGAGCATGTTCAAACTCATGTGACAGTGAGCTCTGATGGTTACAGTCTGCCTAGAAAGCCTTGGTCCCAGTGTTTACCTATCTCCTTTTTCTATGGGAATGAGAGAAAGAAGAATTAACAGGTAGGTTCTCAATGCCCTGAAGGGGAAATTTTAATTGCATTCTTGTCTTTTAGACATTCCATTTTAATTGCAGAGACACTTTTCTTTTCACCTGTCTCCTATCAGACACTTTAATTTCTGAACTAAATTTAAAAAAAATAATTAATGAGCCCAGCCAAAAGAAAAGAGGCCAATATTATGAAAAATCCAGATACAATACCTAGGCTTAGAAGTTAGTGGACTCATTCTCCATTTTAGAATCTTCCTTCTGGTGTTTTCAAACAGGAGCAGAATCTGCTTTTGAAAATTAAGTAAGGAAAATACTGCTCTGATCTGAGTTTGTAATTCTGGAATGCAAGAGAAGGGATGAACCTGTTCATATACCACTGCAGAACTGATGGATGGATCTACCTAAGATCTCTCTGATATTAGGATTGTGACTGAGAAAGGATGGGAAGTGGGGTGAGACCAGAAGGAGCAATTTAAGATTGACAGGACATTTCACCTCAAAGTCTTAGGCTCACCCTAATGTCTAAGTTTCTAACATTTAAAAGAACAGATTTGATCACGTAGGTAATTAAGAATCCAATTTTATCTGTTGGATGATTAATCTGTGGTTGTAGGCACTATGCCTTCCATATAGAAATGGCACTAAAAGAAACTCAAATCTGAAGGGAGTGACTAAATATAAATGAGAGCTTGTCAGTGGGATATTCCATAGTAAGATTCACCATCCACTTTCCAAAACAAAGGCCTCTTAATTTCCAACAGTGAAAATGCTTTGCTTCAGACAGACATTAGTTTTTGTAATAGAGCTTGATTTCTTCCACACATAACAATCTCTTGGAATCCACCTGTGCATCTTCCTTGCTGTCTACTTAGACAAAAGCTTCCCTTTTGGGTACCTCTGACTTTATTCAATGATGGATGTCACCTGCTGAGCCCTTGCTCTGATGTTGTTTAGTTTATAGGACTCTTTCACGCCCCACTACTCCATAATTCCAAGTTGGCTCTGAATGTTCTTCAATGAATGAGCCAGTGCCTGAAATTACATCTCCCTCTCTCTCCAGATGGATCTTACAGCTCAGGCCAACACTCTAAACAATGTTGGTCCCTGAAATTACATCTCCACCCCGCTCTCCAGATGGATCTTACAGGTCAGGCCAAGACCATGAACAACCTTGAGCAGACCTCCTGAGTGGGCAGCATTGGCGGGCATACCTTGAATTCGTAGGACTCTTCAATGATCACTTCCAGCTTGGTGTGCTCTCCCAGGATGGGGCGCCCCAGTTCTGCAATACGCCTCTCTTCTTCCTCTTTACTGGTCAGTGGCTGCTTATCATCACATTCCTCTGGGAAAGGGAAGGCAAGACAGTGAACAATGTGCTCCTTTTTATTTGTAAATCCCTGGATCCTGCTACAAGAAAATCAAGGAAGCAGGAGGCCCTAAAGACCTACTAAAAGTCCCTTGGATGAACTCATGGGGCCACAGGGGAAAACTGGGTAGATGCTTGGCAGATTGGGCAACCTATCATGGAGACAGCAGAAGATTCTAATACTCCACAGTTTAATCTCATGTGAAATTGCAGATGATGAAAAATAATTCATAGGGGCATGTCACTGAGACTCTGCCTGCACATTGTCTATGCTGAGGGAGTCACCCAGCTGTTTCCAGTGATGCTGGCTAGGCTGTTCACATTCCTTTAGGAGGTGACCAAGAGGAAACACAATTAAAAGCCCTAGAGTGACTCTGAGGGTTGAAGGAGTTGGCCTCCTCCTCTCCACTTTACAGTGGCAACAGAAAACACCTCATGGTCAAAGAGAGGATGGAAAGGAAATTCTGATCTTAGCCTCACACTTGCCAAGAGTCTCCATGACAAGTTAAACAGCAAAACAGCCATTCCACATTTTCATGAGATGCCTGCATCCCAGGGCTTCCTCTCTGGAGCAAAGCTGAAATATGTTAGGAAATCCTTGACCAGGTTAATTATAAAATAAACAAGGAGGGTGAGGTCTTTGGAGAGTTAATACTCATCTACCATGTGAGCATGATTATTTCCAGACCCACCATGTAGCTTACACTCCAGGAGAGGCTAGTGGGTGCTCGGAAAATGTTAATGGGTCCAAGAGTCTATTAATGAGAGGAAGCTCACAGTTGGCCCTCTCTGCATGAAGGTCATTAGGATAAATCCCAGACTGAAAAGGCCATGCGCATGTGGAGGACAAACGTTTGTCCTATAATTACTGCTATCCTTTACACCCAGGATGCTGGAATGAGGCAGGCTACTTCCTCCCAGAGTCAAGTGCAATGAATGGCTTGTCCGGGGAAATAGTGGTGGTGATATGGAAAGACATCAGCCCTGATGACCTCACTTCCAGGTCATTTGGACAAATTGTCTGCAAGCGCATCCTTTTGTCTAAGGAGTCATCCAGAAAGGAGTGACTTCTTGCTTAGGCTTCCTGCCTTTTGGATTTAGACATCAGCTTTTGCTAGACAGGGGTCCATATCTTCCTTTCCCTCCAAAGACCCACAGCTTCCCTTCTGTTCAAGGGCCTGCTATGGTGGTTCCATTTGTTGCCTAGCAATCTTTGCAGAAAATGGTTCGTAGGCCATTTGCCTACTGTGAGGGTGAGGGAAAGATGTACTAGAAGCACTGACAGAATTTCACATTTCTAGTATCAAAACTAATGGAAAACAAAAGCAGAATATAGCATACAAAGGAATTCTTTGTTGTTGTTGTTATTGTTGTTATGTGTCATTGAGTCCAGTACGACTCGTAGCAAATTCTTTAGTATCCTTTAACAATGTTTTCCTGCCTATGGCTGATCCTGTCAGATCTCGGAAGCCTAAGCAGCGTCAGGCCTGGTTAGTACTTGGATGAGAGACTGCCTGGGAACACCAGAAACTATAGGCTTGGGAGAAGGCTCAGGCAACACACTCTCAAAAATCAATCAGCCATTGAAAACCCTATGAATATCAGAGAAGCACTGACAATAATGTTTTGCCTGTTGTACATAGGGTCACTAGGAGTCGGACACTGACTCTATAGCACCTAACAACAACAATGTTTTCCTAAAAGGATATTTTAAAATCGAGGCTCCTATCCTCAGTGATCTGTATGTAATCAAACCAAATAAATTATACAAAGACTAAAAATAAGTGATTTGGGACTGGCCATATGCTATTGAATGTTAGCAAAGGCAAAAGAGAGTGAACAAGAAGATTAATTGTAACTGTAAAAGTGGTAATGATTTTTATAGTAAGATCAGGAAATATAACCCAAGGAAAGGTAAAAGGTTTTGGTTGGGACCTCCAAGATGTTTTCTTGGGAAATCATGTGTGTAGTCAAGGGGGTTGGCTGAGATAATTGAAGTCCAACTTACTCATTGTTCATATCAACCATATGTTGATTCTCCCTGCCTTCTGTTTCTTGGACCCAGCATAAAGTTATTGGTAGTTTTCATATCAGTAGATTATATTAGTGTCTTTGTTCAAAACTTTGGTTGAACATGGTTGCTTTGAAGACTTACAATGAATAAAAACTATTTTCCCAGAAGAAGAAATGTTACAACTTATACAGTATATTTATTTGAGTTGTAAAGCTATTGGAGGACAACATTTATTATGGTCTACTTTTCTGTAATTCATTCACAAATGACAAGTTGCTTTTAATGGGACTCAAGATTATTTAGATTGTGAAGAAAAAGTGATGTAGAGAGATTGTTTAGTACGGCACTTCACCAAATTAAATTGATTTGGAACGTGGTATTATGTAAATGGACATGGTAATGAATGAAATCAAATAAATCATCCAGTGAGTGAAAAGGTACTTTCTTTTTCAATAATTATTCAGTCCTTAGGGTAACAAATACTTAGTTTCATGCTGTTAGGTCTAGAACTAGTTCCTACACTTGGGTTTATATTAGGCAGAGAGCATAGTTCTCAGGCATAGAGCACTTACTTGACAGTATCTAGTCAGAAAAGGGGCTACCGTTTAGTTGGTAGAGTGCTGCTCTGCACTGTCTGAGACAGGGTTCGATCCCCAGTACCACAAAAATGGGAAAAGGACCTGACAACCCACTCTTAAAACAATCCTCATACAACCAGCCATTGAAAACCCTATGACATAGTGCTGGGAATGGCACAGTGTTGAGAATTGTTTTGTTCTGTTGTACACAGGGTCATTATGAGTCAGAACTGACTCCACAGCACCTTATAAAAAGCCAGAAATGCATAACATTTTTTTCTATTGCAAAAGTTTGGTTTTTTGCTTTCTGCTTATGTCAAATGATACTTTTCTTTATGTTAGTGACTTCAAGTTTTCTTTTAAAAAGAAACTTAATGAAGTAAAACATGAGGCAATTTAAAAAATTACATTAAGTAAAACCTCAGATATGGATTAGAATTGCTTGCAGATTGGATTTGCTTGAAAGAATCAGAGTCAGAACTCTCTGTTGCCAGTCCAATCTGCTGTGATTCTAATCTGTACCTGATTTTGTAGCCTTCTAGAAGTGTCTAGACCCCATGTGTCTATCAGTTTGTTGTGCCGTGAGGGTTTGTGTGTTGCTGTAATGGTGAAAGCTATACCACTGGTATTTCAGGTACCAGCAAGGCCATCCATGGAGGATAGGTTTCATCTGAGCTTCCAGACTAGGCAGAGTAGGGAGAAGGACCCAACAGCCCACTCCAGAAACAATTAGCCATTGAAAATTCTATGGCTATCAGAGAAGCACTGTCAAATATAGTGCTGGAAAAGGAGCCCTCAGGTTAGAATGCATTCAAAAGATGATTGGGAAAGGGTTTCCTCCTCAAAGTAGAGTTAAACTTAATGATAGGAATGGGACTCCCTTTTGTTGATATGGCATGACTCAAAATGAGAAGAAACACAATGGCTGTAACAATGAGATAAAACATAAGAAAAGATTGTATGTATGGCACAGCATAGGGTAGTGTTTCATTCTGTTGTACATAGGGTCTCTGTGAATCAGATGTGACTCTTGGGCACCTAACGACAACAACAACAAAATTGTTGAAAGGGTGCATATTATAATTGAGACTATGGGGTAATAGTAGAATTGGAATGCAACCAAAGCACAAATTGTCAAAGAGGTATGAGAGTGACAAAAATGTAGGAAATATTGTCAATAAATTTTATGCTAACTTAATGAAGAGTAAAGGACCTTATTTCTGTCATTTGCTATACTCTTACTCCAAATCACACATTTGTCCATTATTTATCTACCAGGAAAATCTCTATTTACTTAAATCTTACTTATACCTCAAAATCTCTCCTCTTCTTGCATGAAATAGCCCCCAAATGACAACTAAGGATGTGGCAACTACCACTCTAACCTTAAATTAATTCCCTAATATTCATTGTGTCTACTCAACATAAAGTCCCATACACATTTAAATATTATTTTAAATTATTTTTACATATAAATACTTAGCATGTAAACTTGCTGAGATAGAATAATATGTCTCACTGTTCTTTGAACTGTCCTTATATCCTCCAGGGTCAAGTACAATGTATGGAATGTCAAGTAATTGCTCAATAAATATATGTCATGTGACTCTTTATTTGATCTATCCATAAAAAAGGATCATTTATTCTTTGAACATTGTCATTGCCCTCCTATAATATGTCAGCACAGATGTAGTCCATCTCCCCTCAGCCTCTACAACTTTCCAGGAACTCATGGTCTAGTGGGAAGAGAGGCATATAGATGAACAACTCCTAGTATAGTCCAATGTGGTGAGGGACCAGGGTAGGGGAACTCACTCACTCTGCATGAGGAAGTCAAGGAAACTTTCAGGAAATAGGATCTGTTTGAAATTGTCTTTGAAGCACATATAGAGACTTTTCAGGTGAAGGTGATGGTAAGGATGGATAGGAGGTGAGAGGATGAGGAGCTGCCTTCTAGGCAGAGACAAGTCGAAGTGCAAAAGCACAGCATCATGGAAGGGCCAGGGCTATTTTCACTTAATAAGTATTGTGAACATTTAAGAGACAGTTATATTTGTATGTAATTGAGAGGAGACAAGTGGACATATCTTTTATTGCTCTATAATGATACTGATAAATTAACATTTGTGGTTTAGATTTTTGACACCCACAGATAAAGGATAGCTAGTTTTTTAAAAAAGTGTTATGTTTTTAAGTGTACCTTTTATCAAATAAAGAAATGGCTTAACAGCATTTTTTGACATCAATTATTATATTGTTTTCCTTTTCACTCTGAACACTGGATCAAAAGCAGATCATTTTTACTATAGTCAAGATCACTTTATTCCCTTACTTATGCAGAATGGTAAACAAGCTGTGGTTTTAGTTTAGTTTCTCTGAGAAACTTAATAACCCACCTCTCCCCCTCTCCCTCCTTCATTTTGCATATACATGTATCCTTTTAAAAGTCACCAGTTTTATTAAGATGTTGGGAATACATTATATAACATCATATTCTTAATCAACCAAAACAACTTAAAGATTAAGTGCATAAAATAACAGCCACTGTGGAAAGTTTATAATGATGGGATGTAAAACAATTCTCTGATAAAATCACAGTTAGGGGATTTACCTTCTTCTGAGTGATTGGCTTTAGAAGCAACAAATAATAAAAGCTAATAGTACTTGGGATCTGGGAAAAGCAGAATTATGATGAAGTTACTTCTAATGCTTTCTGGCTTAAGCTGAATTTTGAAGCAGCATCACTGTGAAGTGAAGGGGTGAGAGTGGGAATCCCTTTTAAAGAATATAACTCATATATGTAGCTTATCTATGTATATAGATCTATACCCAAGGAGCTACTGTTGATATGCTTTAGTGTACTAATATATTTTAATCTTAAAAAACAATGTAGAATTTGGAAAAGGGTACAAGACCAATGGTAAGGCAATTTGTTTAGAGTTATTTGAGTCCTTCAGAGCTGTGCTGACAATTCTGAAATCAGAGCTCATTTGAGATTTTCCAGCACCTAGCTGGCCTCTGTGATTGGAGCCCAGAAAGACTGGTACTTTTATTTCCTTGAGGAATATTCTGGAACATCTCTGTAGTTGGGGCCTGGAATCGGGATTATTGTGAGATGTGGGTTGTAAGACTGAGAAAGTCTCACTTGCTCAGGTAGAACTGCCTCTACTGACATAGCCAACCATGGTCACAGTGATGATTGAAGAGGAGATTTTGTTGTTAGGTGCTATCAAGTCGGCATCCGACTCATAGTGACCCTACATACAACAGGGGAAACACTGTTGTCAGTGCTTCTCTGCTGTTCATAGGGTCATCAATGGTGGGTTGATTTTTGGGAGGGGGTTGCCAGGTCCGTCTCCCAAGCCTACAACACCTGGTGTTCCCAGGTAGTCTCCCATCCAGGTACTAACCAGGCCCAACCCTGCTTAGCTTCCAAGATCTGATGAAATCAGATGCCACAGGGCTATGGCTGCAGGCAAAGAGGTGATATCCCTGCCCTTATCTAGAAATGTCATGCTAGGAGATGAAATACAGCCTCTAAACCCTGGAAGATCTGGGATGGTTGTATAATCCTCTAGTCCCTCTCTCATTGTTCCTTTATCTATGGACAAACCCCAAATATGTACTATTACCTGTGTATCAGGAAAGGTAGTTTCTAGGAAGAAATACAGCTTGCCTTTTAAGGAACTTTCATTATACTTGGATGAAAGGCTCATGTGTGTGAAGAGGTGTTTGCAAGAAATCAGGAATATATGGAAACTTGAGAGGAGGAGGCCACTGGATTAACTTTTCTGTTGGTCCATGCTGCCCCCTCCACAATGCCTCCCATTCTGTCTTGAGGTGGTTGAGTTTTGTTGCTAATCTATGGCATCTCCAGGTACCAGAGAAGCCATTGCATTTCTTAACAATGTTTTTAGAGGGGTCCTGGGCTAAAATATATGAATCTAATGTCTAAAGACCCAAAGAACACTCGAAGGCATTGATTTTCAAGGACCATGATGAAGTGAGTACCTGCAATGGTGATTACAGTAGAGGGAATCGGATGTTCTCTAGCATGAATTTTCCTGAAGACAGGTTGGCCTAGCAAAAGGACAGGCAGAAAGTCATCAGAATGAATTGCATTGGTTTGCTATCAGAACTTCGTGGAATTAGTAAGCTAAACATTGCACTCAGATGCGTATACTGCAAGCAATGTTAGTTTGAGGATAGAGTGGTCCTACATCACCCCAATGTAGGTCACAGGAGAAAGCTCTGGTGCTTACTAATGGAGGTTTTTGCCCATACATGGGGCAAGTGTTCCATGACCCAAACCAGATTATGTTTGATATATATGGTTATGAACTCCTCCTCCCATGATAGGGGATATAATCAGATTCCTGCAGGTGTCTGCAATGGAAAAGGCAGGTCCTTCAAAGTACTGCCTTCAAACACACCACGGGATGACAGGAAGCATTTGGTATAATGACAAGTGTTCTGGCTTTGAAGCCCATCAGTGCTAACAATATGGCCTTGAGTAGGCCATCTCTCCAGTTTCCCACATATAAAATGGGGATAATAGTACCTGCTCCATGTCACACATTTGTCTGAAGCTCAAGCAATATAACACCTGGGAACATACTCACTAAATTTATTTCCTGAGCAGTCTGGAGAGTGTCATATATACTTGTGCTTCACAAAGGTTATTCATCAAAGCAACTGTTTGCATTCTCCAGGCCTAGGTTGTCATTGAATTTCTGATTCAATTGCCTGCCAGATCAACCTGCTGTTTCTTCTACCAAGAGCTACCCAGAACTGACCTGGGAATCATGAGACTTGGGACTCACTGCCATCTCTGCTACTGGATTGCCATTTAAACTTGGGCAAGGCATTTCTTCTCTTGGGGACTCAATTCTCTCAATTGTAAAATGAAGCAAACTTGGAGGGGCTTTGTTCCTCTAACCTGTAATGGAGTAATTGGAGTAATGGAAGTGTTTTCAACTGTCAGAATTTTCATAGTTTGGTTTTCTTAAAAAGATATGTACCTTATCAAGCCTGTCACATAAGCATAATAAGAATAAAAGGTTAATATTAAAAAAGGTATTTGGGATGCTATATAATTTTAATTAGGGAATCCTATAAGTGCATGTCTTAGAAGTTTCAGCTGAATCACACATATCTCTTCCTCTTCATATTGAGCCAGAATACTGAATTTTATTAAAAATATCCGTACTTATGTGATCTACTTTCTCCCTTTTGGTGTATCCTTCATTTTTCATTTGACTGGAATTCATAATGATGACATATATAATACATAGCTGGGTTTTTGAATGAAAAGGGGTTCAATGTATAATTTCAAGATGCAGGTGGAAATAAGAAACAGAACAGTGCTTGGGTTAGGACTATCATCACATTGCCTTTTACTTAAAGTCAGAGAGCGTGGCTATGTCTTAGATGAATGATTTTGGGTGAAGATTAACCTCTTTGAAACTTTTTCCTTCTCTATAAGGAAGAACAATAAAATTGGTAAGAATGGTGATAAAGTTATATTCATTACAAATTCTAATGAGCTACAATGTATAGGGTGTTATAAAACTAGAAGGTCAAAGAGGAATGAGATCATAAATCCAAACTAGGGCCTTTAAATGAGGCAAGGTCTAGAACAACAAGTAAAGATTTGTAAACCCCAAAAGCACCTCTAGCACTTTATGTCCACCATGATGAAATCTCTAAAATATTGATGTTAGGCTGTGGACCAAATGGATTTTTCAATTTCCATATATCTCCCTTCAAATTTAGATGTTCACACTTGGCTGTGCAAGTCCATGTAAAAACTGCTGGCAAAGTCTAAAGGCTAGATTAATTCTTCTCTACTTTCCCTGCATCTGAAAGCCTTGACTTCAAAGCCTCAAACTGACTTCAAAGGAAAGCTCTTTACACTTTAAATAAGCTGCTTTTCACTGTGTGGACCTAAGCTCTAGCACAGTGTTCAGGCACCTCAGTATGAGAGTGAATCCTGGGCATTCTAGCTGATTCAGAAGAAGGGTGATACAAAGTGAGACAGAGTCTAGATATGTAGAAATGGATAGGCCAATTTAGAAATTCCCAGAGATTTCTGGAACAATTTTTTGTTCTCACTGCATTGATTTCAAGTATTGGGAGAATATGGTAACAATAGAAAAACTGAATGTTAAAGTTTCAGCCATAAGAGAGAACTTAGTGAATTGGCTGACATGGTAGAAACTTTTAGAGGAAATGATTCTGTCACCCTGGATATAAGATGTGGCCAAGGCAGGAAAGGATGAATATTACTGGATAGATATGATAAGACTTGATATGAAGAATTTCTGAGGAGAGAAAAGGAGGATACCATTACCTGAGATATTAAAAGGAAAGATGGCTCAAATGACATGAAAGGAAGACTATAAAAATGACACCCTAACATACTCAGTGGTAAAGAAAAATAGGAAACTATCCAAAGACATCAATGCATTTAAACAAGTTATTCTATACCTAAAGATTTTTTTGTTATGGTCTCATTATCAGGGTGCCTAGACTTAGGATGCTGCTAGATAGCATACTATTTCTATAACGGCTGACTTCAGAAAAAGAATTACTTCCATGAAGTGATGAGGAGTGCTTGCCAAATTCCTATCTTTCTCGAATTTCAAGGACAACTAATTCATCCTTGGGCGACAGAATCAGAATATTTTCAAGAAGATGTCAGTGTGTTAAGATGATGGGATGTGAAAAAGAAGATAAAAATTTTAAATAATAAATATAAATTTTTGCAATTGGATTGATAAATAACTTCTGTAGTGCAGATTTGGGGAAATCTGACCTGGGAGAGGTTCAGATGAATCAGCTTTAAAAAATCCTATAATCCTATAAACTTTCAAACTTTCCCTGTTCAACATTTTTATCTCTTTCAATTTCTGTGTCTCTGAGAATCTATGAGTCATTTTGTCCTTAAATGTATCTAGGGAGAAACAGGTGAAAGAGACATACAATGTGAAATTGCTTGTGTATAGAAAGTTCTACGTTAGACAGAACTTTGGAACTATGTTCATGAGCTAACACTAGTAGTAGCTCACATTAACTCCAAATCTCATCATAATATTTTCATTGTTAGAAATTTTGACATTTCCTCCTAAGTATTTTTTCAACACTCTGATTTAAAAATTTTGGTATCTTCACAATATATTGGACAAGGCTATGTAGGACATAGGTGGTAGACCATTAAAGACATCTGCAACCTACAACTTTAGAAAAATTAGGGCTACTGTTTGATATTCATCTCCCTCTCTAAATCTACATACGTGATCCTGAAAAAGTAGGAAGATATTTAGGGTAAAAGAGGATAGAATTAGGGAATCTCTTCCATTCATGCACAAGAAAATAGCTTTAGAGTTGTGCTAAGTAATACAATCAGTACAGGCTGATACCATTTCGAATTCAAGGGTTTTAAGCTTTCTGATGGGCATTTTAGTTTTTATACAGCACTTCGAAATATGCTTCAAGAGGCAGAAATATTACTTGTTACCATCCTATTAGTACTAAAATTAAGTCTCCAAAGAAAGGTTCAAATTGGTTCAAAGTGGGAAGAAGGGAGAGGACTGTTCTGTTCTATTCCAACCTAGCATTATCTGTTATTACGATCCTGAGGTTGGGCCCCAGATCAGTCTTGGTTGTCATGTCCTATTTCTGTTGAGCCCAGCAATTGTGTCTTACTCTTGTACTATAAGTAGCATCTATCAGATACTATGATAATGCTATGCATTATCAGTGCTATGTGAACATTTGTAAATTGGCCAGTGCCAAAATGTGAGCAATTCTCCATTCTCCAAATGAATTTCCCTACAAAAAAACACAACACACGCACACATGTTATTAATTTGGAAAATGTTAAAGGTGTAAAATCAGAAGGAACACCCCATGTGGCACAGCTAATGTTAATGTAAGTTATATAAGATGTGGTTTTGGTTTGACTTTAAGATTGTTTGGCAAAAAATAGGAACTTAAATATCTTACCATACAGGTATTTTCCTTTATTAAAAGGAAATAAAATGGGAAATGATTTTTAAAATGTAATAACATGTTGATAACAGGCAGTAAAAATAAAACTATGTAGCAGTAGATTTTAAAAATTCATACCTGTTATTGTGAAGCCACCTAAAAAAGAAAAAAATATATATGTTACAATTTAACTTACACGTTAAGTAGCAAATACCAATGACATTAAGCTTTCTGACAACCCACCCAAGGTATAGAAACTTGCCAAACTCACAAGCAGAATATGAAAATATCTATTTATGATTAAATCATTAGTTCTTTTAAGATTATAGAATTCAGTGCACAAACTTCTTGTGCATAACTGAGAAGTCACTGATTTTTAAAAGGTTATAGTAAATTTAAAATGTAATATAAATGATTTGACCTTAACTAATATAAGGCCAATAGCCCTAAACAACAATCTTGCTAGGCAATCAATAGAGATAAAAATCAAAGAGCTACCATATCACCTGACAGAAATGGAAAATAACCTAGAAAATGGAAAGAAAGTGCAAGAAATGAAATGCTTACCAAGCTCATTCAATAACAGGGCTGTGAAGGAAACACACAAAGACAAACACAGAATAAGAGACCAGATGAATAATGAAAGTAAGAGGAATATCAGCAGAAAGAAGTCCAGGCAGATCTGATTACAGTGGTAAAAGCCACTGCTTTAAAAAATGGTGCACCCAAAGGAAATGTGGTGTTGGGAAAATCTCCAAATAAATAATCCCAACAGAAATAAATACAAATGTGTGTGATTAAAAAATCACCTTATATATCACTTATTTACATTTAATAAGACATTTCTACTATATATGTATATGTATGTATATATATACATCTCAACACAATATAGTAGAACCACTGTGTGAAGTTAATCCTTTGCTTGATTTGAAGGTGTCTTCCTCATTAAAGACTGTCTGGCAAATAGCCAACTCAGTATTTGGAAGTTTTTAATTACCTAGGATTTTAGGTACCATACATTTTAATCAATAACTACAGGTAAAAGATCCTAAGAAATTCCATTTTGGCTGCCCTGCCTAGAAGGAGTTGTGCTAAAGGTAGAGAGCTCTCTCTATCTCTGAATGTTCTGTTGGGATGCTGTATTAGCCCTCAATAATTACTTATGTTTTTAAAAATCTTAAATCCTATGAGTCTCAGAAATTGACCTTATTTGTGTGATTTCTGCACATTATTAGATAATCAGAATACTTCTAGTGGACATATATCTCCAAAGAAATTGACAGGGCAGGGAGGGTGAGGGGAACATACAATTTGTCTTTGAGGTTATGTCCTTTAAACAAGATGGGACTGTAGCACTTTATTTCCATAAAAGCTATCTGGCTAAATGTATCAAATAAATTACTTCCTGAGTTGTAGATGAGAATGTTACAATTATGTTTTTTAGGTCCAGATTTCCCTCTAATGGCAGTGGCATTAGAGGGTACTTTTTAAAACAAGTCAGTAATTTTATTTATAGTGAGAAAGATCTACTTGGCGAGTGAGAAACTGGATAGTGCCATCAAAGAATTTTAATTTGCTTTTACACGAGGGCATATTTTACTAAAATGACAATTGAAAGAGCTGTATCCAAGATGCTCTTCTTGAGATAAAAGACAGTTCTTGGAGGAATACACTTAGAACTAAGTGCTTTTTCCTGGATGCTAATGAGGTATTTTTGATCCCATCTTTGTAAGACATCAGCACAATTTTGTGAAGTCTCTTTTCTTTCCATGATGGCCTACGGAGTTTATTAAACAAGCTCCATTAAAATGGGTCCAAGTGCTCCTTTCTACATTACCCAGAGGCTCCTGTTGCCATTTTGAACTTGATTAAGTCAGGGACATATTCTTAAAAAAAAAAAAAAATACCTGATGTACCTTGAGGTCAATGTGATTTCATAAATGTGAGATTAAATTCTCCCAAATGTTGGTTCTAAATAGGAATTAGTCCTTTATATTTCATTTTTCTCCCTGATATGTAAAAATATAAATTTATTGCAGAGTGGCCAATCTAATCTCATATTCTTCTCTCACCAACTGTTAGACATAATTTATAAGGGCTATTAATATGTGGCATGCTTATCTTACATATATGATTAAATCAGCAGGATTTTTAAAAAGTACCTATTGTTAGAGGATAATTATAGAAAGCCCTAGTAATATTTCTGAATAAAAGATCATCTGTAAAGCTGACATAAATCCCTGTATTTCCTTATCAAGTATAGGACGTATGAATAGATGGATAATAAAAGATAGGAAAGAGAATTGGCTCCATTTTCAAATATTTTCTAAAACTATATGCATGAATCAACAAAATTTAGTTATAAAGACACTGCTATTTAATGTTTCTACTTACTACTCAGATTAAACACTTATAATTCTATAAGAATCAAAAAATTTCAGAGCCTAAGGCTGGATGGGCCTTAAACAAAGATTAAATGCTTACTGAATGATCGTATTCCAACTAAAGAAAATTGATATGACTATGGTTTCATATATATAGTACCTTTTGAATGTCATATTTGATGATATAAAAATCATGCCAAAATGACCACTCAAATGTTGATAGCTACTCTTTAAGGATCTTTGTTCATATTCATTTCTTTTTAACAACTGGGTTCTCTAAAAATACCTACTATTTGAATTTTTCTGAAATTTCTTATTAGCTGCCACTAAACTCATCTGCTACTAGTAACAGGTATTACATAGTTTTTCTTTTTCTTCCAGCTTCATTGAGGTGTGATTGACAAGATATTAGATAGTTTTTTCACTAACATTGTAGGGGAGGTTTAATAGATGTGGCCACATTTTAGAATGAACTCCAAGTAGCGAAAATGGAACACATTCTGTGTCATTTCTGAAGTACAGATGTTTATTAAATCTGGTTGCAATCAAGGTTAGTCAGCATTTCCTGAAGAAAATGGGGATTGCTTGGTGCACTTGTGAATTAGGAAAGGGAAAGGAACCTGCTAAGCTTCAAAGGCAATGGAGGTTAGTACTTGGAAGCTGAGGAAGAGGAGAGAGTTAAGTGTGAGAGTAGGAGACATGGAGAGAGAAGAGTACAATTTCTCGCTGGTATGTCTTTGTATACTCTCACACCTTTCATTCCTCTTCTTATCCATTTTGGTTCCTCAAGCACAAGGGAGAAACTGCACTCTTTCTCATATTCCTCACGGTCAAATATTCTAATGGTAATGATCTTCCTGTGGGAACACAAGACAAAGGCAAAACAAATGGTTGGAGTCACACACTCATGCTCTAGATGTCCACCAAGCTGAATGTCACTGTGATGTTACAGAGGGAGATCTGGCAGCACATGGACCTCCGAACATATGTAAAAGGGCATGTAGGGTGCTCTCAAACTGGCCCCCATTAAGTTTTCTGGATAATGTATCCCTTGCACAAATTCTTCCTGCTTTGGTTAGCAGTTAGCACGTACCCCAAATTAGGAAAGTAAATCATAAAGTTGGCTTCATTTTGACATTCCATAGCATCTACACCAACTTTCTCAGAAATGGAGGCTTGATTAGCTACACTGAAAATTAATATTTCACACCTGGAAGGTGCATAGTAGCCATAATTGGCTGAGGTAGCTATAGGCTCAGTCCACTGTGGCCAGTGTGAGATCTATGCCCTGTTACATAGGTGGAGGGATGTGTGCATTATAAGTCATGTTCTGAAGAGTGCAGGCATCCAGGGAGGCACAGGCCAGCAGAAGCTGTTGGGCTCAGCCCTGGAGCAGCTCCCCCACCTTTCTTCTCACTCATCTCCACCAGGCGGGGCTCTCCAATCTCAAGGAAGAAGGTCTTGTTTTTCTCATACTCCTCATCATCAATTACCTTGACTGATATTGTTTTGCTGAAACAGAGAAGAATAAAAATTGACGAACAAGGGGAAGAAGAAAGAGAAGGAACATAGAGAAGAGGAAAGCGAGGTTAGCAAGATCACTGCATAGCTTTCTGCCCAGGGCCACAGAATTAATTTGGACAATATATAGTACTCAATACTAATAGGTCTGTCATCCAAATGAGAAGGAAAAGCAGAAAAGCATAGATCACAATAATAAGACAAGAAAAATAAATGTCTTCAGTAAATGCCTTAGCATTGTCTGAGCTCTGCCCTGGAATTAACTCCTTTAGAACAAATGAATAAATCACAATGAACTATTAACAGAGATTATCTCAGAGTGGTAGACTTGTAGGTAATTTTTATCCTTCATTGTGCTTTACTATATTTCCAAAAAATATTTTTAATCATAAATTTGTATTAAAATAATATATGTATACAAACATCAGAAAAGAAAATATAGTCTTTTATCTTTCTTTATTTACGGTCCTAGACATTTATTAAGATTAGTCAGATTTTCCCACAACAGGAAGTTGTTCATGTTTTCCTTGCCTTTCTAAACATGGAAGCTGTGTCCTTGAAATAGCTGTTTTAAAAATGAGGTGGCAGTGGTGGTGGTGGTGGTGGTGTGGCTCATGACGTTGTAGTTATTCTCATCTCTTCCCAAAGTGAATAACTTTCGCTAACTGGTATTTATACTACTTTCAAACTCCATGGATACACTATGGTATTTCAATTAGGATTCTTCCTTTAATCCAATCTGCAACAATTCTTGTCATATGGTTCTATGGCTGTGAGTGACTGACAGGCAGGTAGGACAAATGCAAATATTATGCAAATCCAAACTTCCAGTAAGCATCCTTGATGGCTCTGAAAATACATCAATCTAATGTTACCTTTTAATTAATAAAGGTTTTAACATGTCATATATTACAACTTACTCAGCACCCCCAAGTACTGATTTGTCTTTGAAAAAAAAATTAAGTGATATTAGCCAAGAACATTTCTGATTAAAGTTTTTGAAATAATGTGTTTTTACAGACACAAGGCTTTCATGGTATGGACATTCTTTAATTTCAGTGGAATTTTCTAAGTATTATTTTGGAAGGAAATTAGTTTATGAAGTCTTATTTTTATTTTATTGATCAAAGCCACAAAGTTTCTTTTAGACATATACTTATAAAGAGCCTCAGTCTTCTAAGTATGAAGGAAGCATAGTTAGAAGTGTTTTTAATTCTCTGGATTTCCCAGCCCCTTACCTCAAATGCTAAAATCTTGTTTTTTTGGCTGGATACTGTAGAAGTGAAATCAAATGATTGGTTCTTACTCTTTGGAGCCTCATAACATTCTCTTTTCCTCAGCTAATGAACATCACTGCATTATACTAATATTTTAATTTTTTACTCTTGAGAAGTTAGAGCTCATCAAAATATCTTTTCTTTGTATATCATCTCTGTCTGCAAAAACTAAGACTAAGTGAACACTTATAATTGGCTAATGCATCATCCATTTTATTTATTTATTTATTTATTTATTTATTTATTTTTGTGGTACTGGGATATTGAGCCCAGGGTCTTGCACATACCTTGCAAGTGCTCTATCACTGAGCTGCACTCCAGCCTCTTTAATATTTTTTATTTTTAGACAGGGTCTTACTAAGTTAGGCAGGCTGCCTCTGGCCTCCAATTCTCAATCTTCCTGCCTATGCCTCCTGACTCACTGAGATTATAGGCATGCACCACCACATTGTTTATTTTATGGTAGGTATTTATAAAGCTACCAACAGTCCAATTACATGAACAGAGTAAACAGTTGTTGCTTAAATTTCTGAACTATTTTCTGGCACACATCTATTTATACTGTACATAGTTTAAATAAATCTGCTTGACCTGACTAAATTTGAATATTTAATTGTTCTCCTACACTTGAAATATATAAAATATTAGAAGTAGTACAGGACAAACATAAGGCATGATCATAAGTGTACTTTCTATTTCAAAACTGAATTTGTTGTTATAAGTTAGATCAAATTTACCCTACAAAAACTTACCAAGTGATTCTTTCTCTGTAACCAAAACTTATGCTTTTTAGGTATTAATTTCCATGTTATATCTTTTAATCTTAAAGAACAGTTGGATATCTCTACGAAAGTGACCAGCATCATGAAACCAAGGGAGGTAAGTGTGAGGGTCATTGAAAGGGCAATGCTACTCTTCTTAGGATTGATGGCCCAATATTCATTACTAAGGCATTTAAAGGTAGGGTATAAGGGACTGGACCATCTGTATTGCAAAGGAATCATATTGCAACATTCTCGCATTGATTACCAAAAGACATGTGGCTTTTATCTTGCCATCTTGTATTACCAGCTCAGGCCACATCTCATCACATATGTTATTGGACTATAGAAATAAAGCAAGCATAGTCAGGATGGTTGGAGCACACTTGCTAGTGGGATAAGTGTAAAGAAAAGGTATCAATTTCATGCCCACTGGACAATATAACAACTTACTCACAAATTTTCTGTACTCTGAGTAGCTCTTTAGTGTAAGAAATAGAGAGTTATACAGCCCTATAAAATTTGTTTGTATAATAAAATCAGCAACTGATAATATCTCATTAAAGTATCAGTATTTACCAGGATCATAATCCTTAAAAATGTTTCTGTATTTGAAAGCTGTGATATAGGGAAATGAAAGACGAAGGGAAAAAAAAGTAAATCTGTAGATGCCTTGTAAAGATACCTAAAATAGATGACATTTGCATAATAGCATATCATTTAAAAATCATTAGTAATAGAATCGATAATGTCCCTGACAGGAGAACCCGCATTAAGTTATATATTGATTTAGCTTCTCTTGCACAGTAAAGCTATCAACAGAAAATGTGATTATTAAAGGATATTTCAGTCAATCCAAAGTGGCAGGATAAAGTCAATCCTTGCAAGTTAGTACTCTAAATCAAGAGAGGCCAAACAAGGTATCATAATGTTCACCTTTTGCTTCAGAACAGAATAAATCAAAGGTAGCAAAGGAAAAATTAACCAATGTAATTTTCAAAGGAACATGAAGCCCAGTTGCCTTCTTACTTTCTGAAGCCTCATGCATGAAAGTATTGCTGCCAATTCTTTCACCCAGGTGTATGTTACACAAGATGGGGCTGGTTTGCTGAAGACTTCATTTACACCGGCTTGATAATCAGAAGTGTGACTCTATTTAATTCAGTTCTGTGGTAGAAATGGAATCTCAAGGATGGAAGGTAACTTGAAGATCCTCTAGTCTGCTCTATTCCCCAGCAATCCTATGTCACAGAGATTCCGTTTCCCTGAGAACACAGATCCACGCTGTCTGTTCCATTTGGTTTACTAATGGAAGCAGTCAGACAGATGTTATTTCTTTAAACTGACATGTTAGCAAAATCAAGACAGAACAATTGGGTGGATGTAGTCCTTCATCCAAACATAATCTTGTATCATGAGGCTAATAAGGAATAAGTAGAAAAATTTATATCATGCAATTTCCAACTATCATAATTATAATGAAGAAGGTAAGAATTCACTTGAAAATTTAAACATAACTCTTTAAAGTTGAACTTTGTATTGTAAAAATTATATTTTCTGAAAACTAGCAAGGCAGTTACAAATCTTATAACAACATTAAAATATTTTCAATACGGCCAAAATTTTTATGGAAATTCATTTTTGTTCCATTAAAAAACACATTTAGTTAAGAAAAAATCAGGCCATGTGTGGTGGCTCATGTCTTTAATCCCAGTGACTTGAGAGGCAGAGGCAGGAGGATCACAAATTCGAGGCCAGAGGCAGCCTGGGTAACTTAGTAAGACCCTGTCTCAAATTAAAAATCAAAAAGGGTTTGGGGGGCAGTTCAGTGGTAGAGCACTTGCAAAATACATGCAAGGCCCTGGGTTCAGCACCCTAGTATTAGGGAAAAAAGAAGAAGAAAAGAATCAAGTTATTTAGTAGAAAGATACAGATCATTCCTTTTGATCTTTACAGGTGCCTTTCATGTAATCATACCAAACCACATTTATACTTCAGTTGTCAGTCTTTCTTATCTGCTGGGTCTCAAAGGATCAAACTCTTCAAACAGACTAACAAGGAGTCCTTATATCTAGTGGTGAGTCAGGCAGACAGTGAGGAAGGAAAGACATAGGTTTATTTGTGGGGACTGAAAAAGAAAATTTCTTCAAAATATAGTTATTTTAGTTCTTCATCATTAACCCAAAGTGATATTATGGTCTTTTTCTCAGTTTTAAGACTCAATTTATCCTCCCATGATTTCTTTTCCCTAAGACTGCTCTGGATGTTAGGAAAAGATGAGAAAATAGATGAGTTGGAGGATTAGAGAGAAGAGACTCTTTTCCAAATGCTCACTCAAAAGATTTGAGTATTTCACATATTTAGGTGTTGGAATTGCTTTTTTATGTTTTTATTTTTTAAAGGTTTATCCTCACTTTAGGCATACTCAGAGGTCAACAGAATGATGAACACTTTGCATTTCTTAACTCATGGATCTTCCTAAAGCCTAAAAAAGAGTTCTTACCACCTACAATTTTCAGAGAAAACAATGACCCTCCAAGGTCATAAGCTGCTGCTTCTACAACTAGCTTCAGGGACCAAAACCTTTCAGTGATGTGACCGAGTCAACCACCAGCTCCCTTATTCATTCAGCTACTCAGTATTTGTATGACCACTTTAAAGGATCTGGATCATTATTTTAAGTAAATATAGAGGTTTATTATTTTATCTCTGTATTAACAAAGACTGCCTAACGATGGGATTTCAATTCTAGTTTTGAAAGGATTACAGCACATGTTGTATTCCATGATGGCTGCGTGATGCAGTTAAACCTTTGAGGAGATACAGGTTTAGTTGAAGAATGCCATGAACACTTAGGGGCTTACCAATTCTGAGGACAGAGTGGCCAACTGCACACTGAGCCTCATCCAGGGCTGTTTGAGAGAATTCCAGAATCTTAGGTGCCTCCCTGACTCACAGAATCAGAATCTGCATTTTAACAAGAGCCCCAAGTGACTCCTATGTATGGTGAAGTCACTGGTAGAGATATAAGTGGGTTCTCTTAGTAAGTTGGATAATAAATTAAGAGGCTTGTGGTAATTAGGTTTGTGTTTCAGACCTGGCTGCATATTAGACTCATCCAACCATAAATGCCTGGGTCCACTCCAGGTCAGCTAAATCAAACTCCCTCGTTGCAGGGACCCTGTATAAAGAGTTTTTAAGACTTTTCCAGATGATTCTAGTATGTAGTCAAGCCTGGGAACTGGCCAATGGACAGCCAGAATATATGGCCTGATGTTTAAAAGCATGCATTAAATAAAGATTGGATAGAATTCTGAAAAAGTCATAGTCAAAACTAAATTTTAGATCTAGTTAGCAGTCTAAGTTGAAACATGGGAGACACATCTTGCTTTGTCCTTCACTAGTGTTTTGTTTTTTCTCCACTCTGTAGTGTACTTAAGGTTGTTTTCTCCTTGAAGGAAATGCAGGTCTCAGCAGGGAACTTTAATAGCATAGGTGAGAAAACACCTTTAGCATTCAGGCAACAGAGTTTACATTCATGTAGACTAATTTCCTTCTCAACAAAGTGAAAAGAGCTCTAGTAATATGTTTTTAGGCAACAGTGGGTACTAGACAGTAGAAAAACTAGGAGCTGACCACCATAATGTTTCCACTCCCCTTCCATTCACCCAGAGAGCCTCTGAACCTTTTCAGTGAAAGATTGTGTGGGTGGAACTGGAACCTCCCACATGTAAGCATCACATTCTCAGACTGAACAGAGAAGTAACCCATGACTGACCACATACGAATGCAGCAACTTCTCTAGCCACAGAATGATGTGATCAGGTAAGATGAGTTTGAAATTTGATCCACAGTGCACCTGATGTGAAAAGCTTCAGGGGAAACGCTGACAGCTCCAAAAGACATAGACTGACCAAAAAATGGGCAAAGAATCTGACTAAGCATTTCTCAAGAGAAGACAAACAACCAATAAATGCATGAGGAGATGCTCTACATCATTAGCCATCAGGGAAATGAGGGTCAAAGATGATAAAATACCAAGTCACACCACTAGGCTGACTACATGACCAAGAACTCAAATAAGATAGTAACAATTGTTGGTGAGAATGCAAAGAAACGAGGACTCTTATACACTACTGGTGGGAATGCAAAATGGTACAGTAGCCACTTTGGACCAGTCCTCAAAAGTTTAAAAGTAGAGTTACCATTGTTACTGTTAGGTGCTATCGAATTGAGTGCGACTCATAGCAACCCTATATACAACAGAACAAAATGCTCCCTGATACTGCCATGTTCAGCCCTATTGTGAGTGCTTCTCTGCTATTCATAAGGTTTTCAATGGTGGATTGTTTCAGGAGTGGGCTGCCAGATCTTCCTACTGGGTACAGCACCCAATATTCCCAGGTAGTGTCCTAGTCAAGGGCTAACCAAGCCCAAATCTGCTTAGCTTCCTAGATCAGATGGGATTGGATTGTCAGTGTGGTATGGCTGTAGACCTAGAGTTACCACAGGACCCAAGAATTCCCTTTCTAGGTAAGTAAATGCCTAAGAGAATTTAAAACATATGTCCACACAAAAAACTTATATATGAGCATTCATAGCAGCATTATTCATAACAGCCAGAAAGTGAAAGCAATCTAAATGTTCATCAACTGATGAATATATAAACAACAGGGCATGTGTCCACAATTTATTCAACAATAAAAGGGAATGAAATACTGACCATGCTACAACATGGATAGACTGACTGGAAAGCAGTATGCTAAGTGAAAGAATCAGACACAAAAGATTACATATTACAATTCCTTTTACATGATTAGTCTAGAAGAGGCAAATCCAGAGACAGAAAGCAGAGCAATGGTTGCCTAGAACTGGGGGCTTGGGGCTAAAATGGGGGTTGGAGGTGACTGCTAATGGGGTATGAGATCTCCTTTTGGGGTGATAAAAATGTCCTGAAATTGATTTTAGTAATGGTTGCAAATTCTGAGAACATACTAAAACCCACTGAATTGTATATTTTAAATTGATTTAATTTTATGCTATGTGAATTTTATCTCAACAGAGCTGATACTGAAGGAAAAAACCTCAAGCTTTAGAATAAATCATAGTCTACAGAAAAGTCTGCTTCCTTGGGTGAGAAAATGATGTTAAGAATGTTTGGAGTTTTTGGTAAAGAGTTTCAAATTTTGCTAGTACTGCCAAACAGAAACTGGAGTGCTGCATGCCACGAGACAGCGAAAACCATTCAGTTCAAAGCTTAATGCTGCTGCTATGTCTGTCGGCTCCACTACCCCTCAATCCATTCCTTTCCTCAGGATGCTCACAGAAGGCTGGCTGTTTCTTCAGGATCAAGGGCTATTGACGTCCTTTGACGTGCTAAACATTTCTGGTGGCTGTTACCTCAGGCCCTGCTTCCTTCTTTCCCCCAAAGTATACAGTATTATGAAAATGTCAGAAGCAGCATTTCCTTCATGGCATTTGTTTAAAAAGGAAAGGAAAGGTTATGCCTGCTGTCCTTGCAAAGTCAGTAGCCCTTTTCCCACCTGGACTCTCTTGTTGGCATTTATTTCTTCTCTACCTACAAGGAATAGTAAGTTTGCTCTAGGTTGCCTTTGTATCAGTTGGTTTAAATTCCTGCTGCACTTGAAACTTTTTATTCCCCTTTTAAGAACTGACTGGTGAGTCACTTATTGATTTGGGCTTAGAGAAAAAAAGGAAATGTCAAAGAAGACTCTTGCATATATTCTTGGTATTTTTCTGCAAGAGACTCAAGTCAACCCCTTCTTCTAGTAAACATTCCAAGTAAGAACAGGTTGCTATTCACATCAATTCTACTAATATTTTTTACATTATTTTTATGTTATTGGTGAGAAACACTGGGCATAGATTCACTTGGGAATCTCCTTAATATTCCAGGCAAAGAGGCTAACAGAGAAAAGACTAGGTCATGATTAAATCTATTGATTCTATTGTTGAAGTGTCAAGAACATACAACTGAAATTTGGATTACCTGGATTCATAACTTGGCTCTGCCACTTTTAGTTGAGGTGTTTGGGTAAGTTCTGGAATCTTTCTAAACATCTATGTTATAATTTATTAAATGGGATTAGTAAAACTCACTTCACAGTAATGATAATGTTCACAGTGTTGTGATGAAATAATGGATGTCATCATTTACAAGATGTGGATAATAAAACTTCACAAGTTGTTGTAAAGATAAAATAATACATGCAAAAATTATTTTGCAAAAGGTTATAAAATATTAGTAGTACTGTTAGTTGAAAAGCAGGGACAGTTGGAAGATAGAAAACGCTCAACAGAGTAATAAGCAGTACCTCTAAATCCACTCTCATATGCAGCTTTGGATATTATGGGGTATCCAAGTGTAGAACCCTGAACTCAAAGAAGCAAGGAGCCTAAAGCCATTACGTTTAGCTTCTCAGCCCCAGCTCTATCAGGTCCCCATTCACCACAGACGGATGCCTGAGAGGTATGAAGTTTTGCTTCACTTGGAGATCCTGCTATGAAGCAAAGCCTGACAAATAATGATGGTGTTATTCTGTAATTTAGACTCCAAGAAAACGAGAGTTGCTAAAGTAGCTAAACCAAAGTAATTCCCCAGGAGGCCTGTGGTCCATGCCCTGATCTCTTTGCATTGTCAAGTGGTAATTGAAATCACTGCTTCATGCAGAGTGAAGGGCAAAGACAGCCAAAACCCTGCTGCTCCAGGGAGACCAGGGGAATTTTAGACAGCACTGGAGTGGGGGTTTTCCAGTATAACCTTGCCTTATTTTATTTTCCTCTGTTCACTTTTGAAACTGAATGACAAGTAATTTATTTTTCCAGATGCAAAATAGGAACAAATGTAATTTTTCTTTGGTCTCTCCCCTTTTAGCATTCAACCGTCAGCTTTAGTCTCAAAAGAAAAAGCTATGAGCTACCTTCTCCTCAAACGAAACGGTTGACCACTTAAAAGAGACACCACAGGGATCCAGAGTTATTGTTCCATAAATAATATGCTAGGCATTCTGATATCCCCTCAGGGTCTACTCTGTCATGGTAGGCTACCAAGAAAATTACTTAAACAAAGTTTACTAAGAGAAAATGACATGTGTGCACTAAAAATTGGCCATAATTTTGTGACATGTAAAATTTATATCTTACAATTACCTCACTTGTCTGCAATCAATAAATTTGAGTCTTAAGGAGGGTAAAGTATTAAGGATCCTAGATTTGTTATGTATATATGTGTGCTGAGGTAATTTGTCCATTTAGTGATAACAGAGTAAATCAAGCATTGGATACCATGGTTGGATTAAGTCAAAATAGATCTTGGTCTCAATTTTTTTATTATTTAATAATATTGGCTTTGTACAGTGATAGGGAAACTTTCAACAAAATTATGGCAGATTCCAAGCATGTTTAAATGTATTACTGGACTGGAGATGTAGTTCAGTGCCTTAGCATGCATAAAGCCCTGGGTTTAATCCCCAACTGCCAACTCCCCAAATTTATCCCTTAATTTATTCTTGGGATCACACATTTGTCTGTAATTTAAGTTCTGAACTATACTTCTTGAACATAATTCTCTGGAAAACATTGTTTTAATAAATACCTCAAAGTTGAGGATAATAAGAGTACCTTGTGGCAAGACAGGTGGCACAGTGCCTATAATCCTAGCACTTGGGAGGCTGAGGCAGGAAGATTTGCATATTGGAAGCCAACCTGGGTTACATAGTGGGATCTTGTATCTAAAAAAGAGAAAAAGAAAAAAAGAAAGAAAGAAAGAAAAGAAAAAAAAAAGTACCTGTGGCAGAGAACATTTTTCCTATAAATTGAACACATAAATATCTCAGATTCAGTTTTAAAAAAAACTACCACCAGTCCTGAATTTACCACTGCCTTTTATAAGTATTTAGAATTAAAATAAAATTGAGTCTGCTTTATTTCACAGAGACAGTTGCTTTCCTATCCTTTTCAAAATGTCTCTTCATCTTGAACATTTTGAACATTCCTGGGTTGGTATTAGACTTTTTCCAGAGATTATTTCTATCTTTGGTCCTTTCCTCTGTGTCAAGTTTCTTTGTTCAAAGTAAAGAGTTTCTGAGGAAAACAATGGATCTCACTCTTGGAATGTTACAGGACAGCAGCTAGATTATGCCAAAAGCATCTCTATCAGAAAGAGGCCAGTTTAAAAACAGAACACTAGGAAGTAAGCTGGGCTTTCTTAGGCCTTTAAACTCATATTCTTTTTTTCGCTTGTTTCCTACCCTCTGCGTCTTCATAGCCACAAAATATGACGAATCAATCTTTCTCTGCCTGCAATCTTTCTCTGCATGCCAGACATTTTCTTGAACATAGCTAAAAGAAGTCAATACATGGTATATATTTGCTAATTTCAAATTTCACATTTCTGTTCTATGCTTAATATTTCATCCTTATTGTACATTAAATTAAGCAATGAATATTTGTGTATGCATAGCATGTATTTCAAAAATATGTTTAAATTTGAGTTTTGTATTTCACAATGGAGACTGTGGTTTATAAAAAATTAAGTAAGAAATAAAAATATTTATTGACTATTTTTCAAGCAAGGTATATAAAGTTGGAAAGGCAGGTTGGACTCAATTTTGTTTATGCTGAAGGAATCCACTAAGAAGCTCTCTAGAAAGCTTAAATTATGCTAATATTAATTTATTTCTATAAGTAACATACTTACTAATGCTAATCATGTCAGTGTGACCATGACTCAGAGTAGTTCCAGTGTAATGGTGGGGTAAAGTGACCTAAAATACTTTCTTAGGACAGGAACTCAGGTTGCAGAGTTCTTACTTCCATTTACGACCTGCATTTCTATGACTCATTCACTCCTTCTAAGGCTCAAGTTCTTGCTCTGTAAAATGGTTATAATAATAGTATTTATTTCATCAGATTGCTGTAAACATTATTTGTGATTATACATATAAATGTTTAACACAGAGGCTATTAGGTGCTAAATGAATACTACCAATTTCCATTGTTGTTGTTGTTAGGTGCCTTCGAGTTGGTGCCTGACTCATAGCAACCCTATGTACAACAGATGAAACACTATTGTCAGTGCTTCTCTGATATTCATAGGGTTTTCAATGGCTGATTGTTTTCTGGGAGTGGGTTGCCAGGTCCTTCAGCACCTGGTGTTCTCAGTGGTCTCCCATTCAAGTACTAACCAGGTCTGACCCTGTTTAGCTTCCAAGATCTGATGGGATCAGATGCCACAGTGGTACGGCTGCAGGCAATCAATGTCCATTATGACCCTAAATAATATTGTGTCAAGTTAAGAACTGGGACTGCCTATGATCTCATGTAAATGACTTCATCTATGCCTTAATTCTTCATCTAAAAAGATGGAATAACTCTGTTTTTATCATAAGGTTGTAGAGGGGATGATGGGCTTCAATGAGAAAACAGAATAGTACCTGGTATATTACAGGCACTCAGTTGAGTGATGGTTATCATAATTATTACTGTTATAGAGAGCCAGGAGGGGGAAAAAAAACCCAGAAACTAAGGATTTCAGTAAGTCAGTCAGTAGAAATCAATGACAGATTTAAAAAATAAATAAATAAATAAATAAATAAAATCAATGCATTTCTTTGGCTCTGTCTTTCCCAGATAACCTAAACAGAACTCATGTTGCACCTGAAAGACTTCTGTCTTTGTTTTTGTGGAACATCACAAACTGCCAGAATGAACAATAGTTTATATTAGCAAATTTGTATCCTATAGTTTCTTTCTCAGTAAATATCACTAAGATGATGTGGATTGCTTCAGGATAATGTGTTCTTTTTCTTAAAGAATTTTCTTCCTTACTAAAATAAATACTTCTTCATTGTTGAAAATTTACAAATACAGAAATGAAGAAAAAAGTCACCTATAATCTCACTACTAGAGATCATGGCTGCTAATTTCATTGCATCTCAGTTTGCTTGTCTGTGTGATGAGAAATGAACAGGGAATTTTCTCTGTTTAAGGATTGAGAGATTGTGCTGCCTTAAATGTGACATTTTGAAACTTTGTTTTTGCTTTAAATTAAGATGCCACAAATATGCACTTTTAACATTTTCTATAGATAAAGTATTTAGGGATTAGCTCATTTAGAGGTCAAGGTTTATTTTCCTTACATTCTTCATTGATGCTTGGGCCCTTCCTTGACTCTTAATGTGACTGCTAATTTTCTTTATTTCTTTTTTTCTGTTCGCCTTTATGGAAGTTCTTTTCTGAATTCTGCCATAAATAAAGTTTGTATGCCCGTTTTTAAAAGGAGAAATTCTCGGATTGGCCATTATTAACCTTATATTTTGCTGGGAAAATGTTCAGGATTCATCTGCCAATGTTCCTCTAGAAGGCCATTCTGGCTGCTTCCAAGCCTCATGTTTATTCCCTAACAAATAATTCCTATTGCTAAATCACTCTTGAATACCAATGCTTAGCGCCCTTCTACTAATCAGCAAATCCCAAGTTTGTCTTTAGCACAGCACTAGTCATTTCACTTAAATTCAGCCATTGTCTTCCCAAACACTCCACTCTTCTGTCTAGAAGAAATATATCTTAGTCCTTAGCATAGAAATCTCCCTGCTTACCTCTCAAGATATAGAAGAACAAACTGAGATTCAGGGAAATGAGCCAATGTCTCAAAGTTAGTAGATGCCGGAATCAGGATCAAAATTCATCTCTAGACACTAAATCCACAGCAATTTTTTTCCCCCTCTGTCATTATCCTAGTGGTTTTCCTGTCTGGAGCTTCTGAAATCCAGGTTACTACTGTCACAGCAAATTATTCTTTAACTGATGCTGACCTCAGAAGGAAATGTATGTTTTGTGTTTTGTTGTTTGTCTTTGTAACTCACTTTCATTTTATCATTGTCCATTATAGGGGGGTTCTTTAGAAATTTAATGGCTCATACAATGGAAATGTGGACTTTTTTTTTTTTTTAAGTAAAGATGGCTATGTGGAATCATGGCCTAAAGAGTCTTTGACCTGAAACAAATCTGCAACCACTACAGAAACACTGAATGAAGGAAGAGTCCAGTTAAAATAATAGCCAATCAAAACCAATCCACAATCTTATCAGGACCCCCAAGTCTTCTGGGCATCACACCTAGCAGTTGCCCTTCTTTGCACTTTTTTCCTGTTCTTTCTTTGACCAGAGTCATGGTGTGCCAGCCCTTATTAACCACTACATAAGGAATTTGTTGATCTATTTGCACTGAGTGAGAATGGTCAGTGTGTGTGTGTGTGTGTGTGTGTGTGTGTGTGTGTATGTTCCACTTAGAAAATATCTTGCTTTTAAAGGGACCTCTGTCTTCTTAATTCAAAGGAAGTAATTATGGAAGGAATTAGCATTGCAGTAGTGTGGCAAACCTATAATGTGAATAATGTGCCTCTGTATAGGGAGATACTTCCTGACTGTTTAGTCACAAGAGATAAGAATTAAAACTGATACAAATTATGCATCAAAAACTATTACCAACAAAATATTAAGGGCCTTAATATTCCCCTGCTTTCAGTTGCTTTCCACTCTCTGCAAAACATGATGTTTCACTGACTATGGGCTCTGACTGAACTTCTCACTATAGCATTTATTTGGAATTTAATCTTTTCTGGGCATTCCACTTAGTTTAAAAGCACATAAAACAGTTATCATTTTGGGAATCATATTCTTGATAGAAAGGATGCAAGGCACTTTAGAAGTGAGCATAAAATTAGCAAGAAAACGATTTAGCTACTTATTGATACCAGTAATTTAAAGTTTAAATTCAAAATTAACCAAAAGTAGAATGGATTTTATTGGCTTTGAATGTGTTTTGCTTTTTTATTCCCTTTCATGTTTCTTGTCTGTAAAGGAAGTTTTCCTCAGTTAGGCTTTATAGAACCACAGCAGGTTTACAGAACGCAAATAACAACATTGTTTAACAAATTGGAACCACTGGACCAAACAGAGTGAGAAAGTACTTGGTGAGCAATTTTTGGATTAATTGCAGGCTTCTTTCTTATGAGGCTCATTTAAAGTGTACATTGATGTTAGGGGAAATGTGTAAGCAGGCTTTTAAAAAGTATATTTTTTTTATTTTACTGTGGATTGTGTGTAGTTGGTTAGTGCTCAAAAAGAAAATCTTCACGTTTTTTTTTAGACTTTTGACCCATTTGTAATATTACAGGGAAAGGCCATTGCTTTTGGGATCTGGGTTATTTTGCAAATTTTGTAAGAAGTATCTACTTGTGTTTAGAGACTCATGTAGGTATAGAGAATTCATGAGATCTAGATTTGCATTGCTGAACAGATTATAGCTTTTAGCAGTATGACTTTGTCAAGTCACTTTCTATTTCCAAATTTAATTTCATCAAATATTAAAGAAGGGAAAAGTTTATGTAATCTATAGGATTAATATAAAAAATGAAATGATATATATCAAAGAACTTACCACACTTAAAGCATTATCAAATGTAATGTGTTTTCATTATTATTGTTTAACTTAATCTTCTCATTTTGCTACTGAGTAGACTTGGGTCTCTTCATTACAACAATCTTTCCAGTAAACTAAAAATTCTTCAACTCCATTCTAAGATGTATGAGATATTAGTATATGAATATTAAAACATTCATTTTGGAACCTAAGTGTTTTCTGTGTGAATGGAAATGCAATAATATACGCCATCTATCCATGGATCTCCTTTCGGCATTGTATTTTATGTTACTATAACTAAATCTCTTAGAAATTACAGCAGCAGATACAATTGATCAGTAGAACATGAAAAAATACCTTATTAAATATTTATTATGAGAATATCATATTGGATTTTACCACTTCCGTTGTCTTTAATCATGTATTATTAGACAACTTAGATTAATTATAATATGTTGTTGTTGTTGTTGTTAGGTGCTGTCAAGTTGTGTCTGACTCATAGCGACCTTCATAGGTTATTCAATGGCTGACAGTTTCTGGATTGCCTTGGTAGTGGATTGTCATGTCCCTCTCCCATTTTTGTGGTTCTGGGAATCAAAACTTGGGATCTCAGAGACTGCAGAGTGGTGCATTATAATATATGACACTTTAAATAAATGGAGTAATAAGGAAAAGCTTTGTAGGGTACTGCAAGTGCAGGTCAATGTATTCTGAATAAATCTTATCATTTCAGCAGAAATGTGACTTATTCAGTTTTTGTGCTGTTTAGAACAGAAAATCCTTCGGAGGTTATTTAGGGATTTCCCCTTCTATGTTATAACTTGGTGTCTTGGTATCTTGGTGCAACATTCATAGGTCTTGAATACCTTTTCTTTTCCTTTCCTTTCCTCTTTTCTTTTCCTTTTCTCTTCTCTTTTCTTTCTCTTTCTCTTCTCTTCCCTCCTCTTCTCTCTTCTCCTTTTCTCTTCCCCTCTCTTCTCTTCTCTACCCTTCTCTTCTTCCTCCTTCTTTGTCTTCTGTTTTAGTACTGGGGGTTAAATCCAGGGCCTCCTACATGCTAGGCAAGGGATCCACCACTGAACTGCACTCTTAGTCCTTTTACTTATTTATTTATTTATTCAATTTTGAGACAGGATCTTGCTAAATTGTCCAAGCTGCCCCTTTCTGGAACTTGTGATCCTCCTGCCTGAACCTTGTAAGTAGCTGGGATTATTGGCGTGTGCCACAGTGCCCAACTTGAATACCTTTTTCTATTGAGTTTCTTTTGAGTTTGTCAAACAATTAAAATCTTCTTCATAGTTTTTTACTAGAGTTTGTTCCTAAAAATCAGACTTCTCAAGATAGTTATTCAAAGGTTGATGAAACTGGTAATGAAATTGAAGAGGATCCATAAAAATACATTTTGGGGCCATTAGACTCCCTAGTAATGTAAATTCTTTGGCAATGCCATCCATATTTAATAACAACCATACTATCAGGGGCTAGGCTTTAGCTCAGTGG
The DNA here is from genome assembly GCA_007922755.1 of Pedetes capensis. Lineage (NCBI taxonomy): Eukaryota > Metazoa > Chordata > Mammalia > Rodentia > Pedetidae > Pedetes > Pedetes capensis. Next base: position 66,202 of record VMDO01000173.1, read on the forward strand.
CAGAGCTATGCTCTATAATTTCTGAGGACCTGGGTTTGATCCCCAGCACTGCAAAAGTGGGAGAAGGATGTGGCAGTCCACTACCCCCCAAAAATAATCCTGAAACAATCAGCCATCGAAAACTCTATGAGGGTCACTATGAGTTGGACCTGACTTGACAGCACCTAACAACAAGTACAACATACTATCAAGAGATAGGACACCATTATGTACTTTGTGTATTACCTCTGACAATGAGGACAGGGCTGACAGAGCTCACTGTCATAAATTTGTAGTTGAGTCTGTATTAATCCACCAAGATCTCTTAGATTTCTTAACAAAAGGCAGCCCATGTATTTTTTTAGATTAAAAAACATAGTTCTTAGTGTAGATTTCACCAAGAGAGCGAGCAGAATGAATGGTGTGTAGGTGATTCCATTTTATGCTATGGATGTCTTTGAGAAGAGCCAGAAGAACTTTTATCAACTACATGTCAGATTCCCATAGTATGTTTTTAGTCAGGTATTCCATGAGACAATACTGAGTATCCATTCATGTGTCAGGCCCACATTAGGTGTTAGGGATGAAAAAAGAAATATGAGTTCATAGCTTAGAAGAGGGATAGGAATGTAAAGCAAAGACTATATACCTCCAGGTGTGCTGATTACAAGTAGGAGCTCTGCACTGTGGGAACATGGAGGATGGGGAACTTTGTAGGGATAATTGGGTTGACTCTTGGAGGAAGAGTAGAATTTTGCCAGATTGAAATGTGTTTAAAGCTCAAAGATAAAACAACACCATCACTAATAAAGTAAAACAAAAGAGCACAACAAACAAACTTGGTACAAATAGAGAAGTGGAAAAGTATGACATGTTTAAGAATCACTGTTATATGATTTGTGTTTATGATGTGCAAGTATATGGTGGAAGGTTGATGAGAGATGATCAGGAAGGACTCCCTTTGGCCAGAAGAAATGCTAAGTCATACGGGCATAATTTTGTAAGAAAGGGGAAAGAGATCTTTTGGATCCTGGATTACCATACATCATTTTTGACCTTTAGGATAATCACCCAAACTCTGGCTTAAAGTTTGCCTTGTTTGAGGATAGGAAAAAAGTGCAGGAGAGGGGCCAGAGAAGCAGACAGGGAGAAGAATTCTCTCAGACTGGCAGGGCCTGAAGTCACTGCTTGAATATCCAGCCAGTTTCTCCTATGCTATCATATCTTAAAGAAATATTTAGTCTCCTGACTCCAGTCTACCTCTCTCAGAGGTGAGGAAAAAGAGAGCTGCTGCTCTAGCTTCTTTTCTGCAATTTTTCCTTCTGGAAAACTTGCCTGTGGGTTAGAGAAAACAAACTGAAATTCCATGAGTTGCTCTCTCTGAGCTCTTCCTTTAGCCTGCATAGATCAATTTCTAATAGCAAAATTGTTGTTGTTGTTAAATGCCATAGAGTCAGGTCTGACTCATAGTGACCCTAACGTACAACAGATGAAACACTCCCTGACACTGTATTATGCCCAGCACTATGTCAGTGCTTCTTTGCTATTCATAGGGTTTTCAATGGCTGATTGTTTTTTGGGAGTGGGTTGCTGGGTCCTTCTCCCAAGTGTATAGCACCTGGAATTCCCAGGCAGTCTCCCATCTAAGTACTAACCAGGTCCAACCCTGCTTAGCTTCTGATGTCTGATGGGATTGGATGCCAGTGTGATATGGCTGCAGGCAATAGTAAGATAGGAGTAGTAAAACACAAATTCTATGGAAGAATATACCCTTAGATTGTAAAACTGACCTGATTTGCATGACCAGAAAATCTAATTATCTACCACAAACTTAGGACTGGGCACATTCTTCATTTTATTTTTATTACCCATGGGTGGTTTTGCAAAGCTTTATGGCAAAATGATATCTTAGGCATATATGTAAGCTTTTTCAGTGAACTTATCAAAAACTGAAGTCTTAGGTTAATGAATTACATGGAAAATTGCTATCACATTAACATTTCTTATACAACATTGACAGGAGAGTTAGTGAGAGAATTAAAACCAAACCAATGTAATGAAAGGGAAAGTTACAAGTTAAGGCGTGGGAAAGGGTAAAAAGATTACTGTTCTCCAGATACAGTGAATAGTCACTGAGAAAAAGGCTCATGATACTCAGCAGGCAGTGGGGTATATATGTATGTGGGAGGGGGGACAGAGAGTGAGAAATAGAGAAAAGAAAAAATAAAATGTCCTGAGGTCTTTGATTAGTGATTTAATATTGGAGGCAAATGAGGTCTAAGAAGATTGAAGGCATGAATAAAATGACACTGGCTCCTTGTTTTCCTTTTTGTTAAGGAGATGAGAGAAATGTGAGGCTGGAAGCAAAGGAGATAGCAAGGATTCAATGAAGTAGCTTGATGTCACAGCATAGGGTTGGGTCTGGTTCATCTCAAAAGGATGAGATAGACTGAGGACAAGACTGGAGCATCATATGTCCACAGGATTAGAGCAGAGAGTTGGATGTTATGGAAGCTGTACAACTCTACCAAAGGTAGAGGAGGTCCATTCCAAAGAAGCACCCCAGAAAGTACACCCACATATAATAGGTAAATATTTGGGTGGAATGGTCAAGAAAGCATGAAGTAGACTGCTGTAGAACTGAGGCTAAATCAAAATGAAGGGCTGTATATAGAATGATTTACCACAACTTTGCTAGCAGAGGTACCAATCCTCCAAGGAGATTGATCACAGGAAGGATGTCCCTTCTTTTAGGATGAACTGAAGTCCTGAAGTCAAGCCAGAAAGGCAGAAACAAGATGGAAAATCAAATTTGACTTTTAGGTGGATTTCAGAAATCTATTAACTTATTGGTTTTAATTTTTTTTTTCTGAGTGCCTGGAAGAATGGCTGGGATACATAGAAATTCTATGGTATTTGGTAAATAAAAGACAGGATTGTAGAACTGGTGAGCTGGTTAGAATCTATTAGCCAGCAAACTTACTGTGATGCTAAGACCTGAAATGTTAGGCTAGCCTTGTAGAGTCTCTCCTACTTAAGGGCAGGAGGGTGGGTTGGGCTGAGCAAGCTGGTTGGGATAAGCCTGGAGTTATTGAGAGCCAGAGGAGAAGGGTAAAGCTGAGAAAGAATTTGGGGGCAAAACTGTAGCCCCCGCAATGCCTTTTCTTGGAATTTTTATACTCATTTCCTCTCAAATCCCTTTTCTATGGTTATCTCTCCTTATGGTTATCTGTGAATTCTATTAGTCATTTAAGTAAATGGTGTTTCCAAGGATCTGAGCATGATATGTAAGAAACTAACAGGAGAGCTTAAGGAGTTTTATGGGGAGGAGACAGTAAATTCTTGTCTTGGTATGGTTATTCTAAGTCCTGATGAAAATGTCTTATGGAATTTATGGAATGTATGTCTCCTGTGAAGATGAAGTATCTACATGGGAGGTCATGCATATTTGTCATGTATATTGAGATGGTAACTGAAGACATGTAAGCTGGTAGACTTTTCCCAAGGGAGTGATCTTAAAAAAAAAAAATCTTCAGAATGTGAAGTCCAATCATCCCAAAATATAATAGAAACAACATAAATAAGTAAAAGTTAAGACAGAGTGGGAAAAACACTTATCACAGGAGGGCTGAGAAACTGTAGCGTACTTGGGAACTGCAGGGTTTAAGGTAGAATGTGCTTGAACTTGAAGTAGGAAGCTTTAATATCACAAAATCAGAAGAATTATAGCTTGGGCTAAGAAGGCTTTTGGAAATAAAATGAAAGGGATGATTTGTGTAGTGAATAGTAGTGGGGATATTTCTGAGGTATAGCAATGTTGTTGGTGCACTCAAAGAATTTGAATATAAAAGAGAAGGGGAATGAGATGCATATGATAGAAACAATTGTAATAAACAGTGGATTTTCCAAAGGAGGCTACACGAGGAAATTCAAACTAGGATTAAAACTTAGGAAATGGATGCCCAGTAAAAATAAAGCTTGTTTTATCTAGAAAATCAGCCTGTGAACTCATGAGGTCCTTAGGTGTATAGAAGGAACATAACATTAGACCAGTGGATCTTTGGATCCTATTGGTCTCCAGAATTTCTTGTGGAGTTTTAAAAATAAACACACAGTTTCCTTCTCTTTACCATGGAATCAGAAACTCTGTATGTGAAGAGTGATCAGAGGGAATCTATAATTTTAAAAAGCCTTTCTAAAATATCTAATGAAATAACCCATCAATTAGTATTAGGAAAATATTTTACTTGTCCCTATCTCCAGGTTAACAGACTCAATTGCAAATATTATTAAGAAAGGAGCCTTTAAAAACCAGTTTCCATATCTATCTTATTATCTGCATTTCAATAGCTCATAAAATTTGTCCTTTTCCATAATTGACCAGGTATCATATTCAGGGATTGAAAGCATAAGGTGCTTCTTTGTGGCTTTTCCATATTCTTTCTGTTTTAGCAGATGAATTTTCCATCAAGTCTACTTTCAACACATTAGTTAGTGGTAAAAGTCCATTTATTATCTTACAGAATTACTGTCTACAGAGTATTCTGCTTGGGGTAGGAGTTCTTTATAATAGATCAACTTGTTAGAAGATGTCATGGAAATGATCCTGTATATAACACACACATCAATGGCTGCAAATAAAATGAAGCCTGGCATTTATTACCATGGAATTGGATCAGATTACCATGGAATTGGATCACCACTACATGCAAAGCCATTCACTCTAGTTCCCTGGACTGCATAAAATAATTTCAAGTGATTTTCAGTAGTGATATTCCTCTCTATAAATTTAGTCTTTACTAAGGGGTCCACTATGGGAGGAGGATGTGACAGTCCACTCTTGAGATGATCCTGAAACAATCAACCATTGAAAACCCTATAAGGGTCACTATGAGTTGGACCTGACTCAACAGTACCTAACAACAACAAGAGGTCTACTTTCCATGTAACTGTACTTTTTCTCTGCGTCAAGAGATCATTGGTTAAAGTGATAGCTGGTGCCTTGGGATGGAGCTATAATTTTATAGTGCAGTGTCTATGGCTGGAAATAGAACTAGTAAAGCACAAATCCAAAGACATCATAAAGAAGAATGTTCCTTAAGAAGGCCTTGGCAGTTTCTAAGCAATTAATTATTCCTTAACCTACTCACTGAATTTTATGAATTAAACAGCCTAGGAAATTCACTTAATTAAGCAGTTACAATAAAGCAAGGAGGTTTCCCTCTTTAGTGGGAGATCTCTCTCTTTCATACCTTCCTTTTGCTTGCATCCTTACTCTCCAGTGGATACGTTCATGAGTCCTCTTCCTTTTCCTCATTCTCTAAACAAGAACTGTCAAGCAAAATTCAGTGTTTTTAGAATGGGAGGGAATTGGGAATTCACAGTGAAACTGATTTTTTGCAGGACTCCTGCTTGGAATTTTTCTCATTTTATTATAGCTTTTCTGCTCCCACTGTGGAATTCCCCCTACAGAAGACAGTGATGTTGTCTATGGGGTTCCAAATTAGTTCTATTACGAAAGCTCCAAGGGAAAATGACCATCCAAGAATGCTCCCCAGCGATGCCTTTCATGGAGGAGGAGAAGTGCTTCCTTCCTGCATCTCTAGTACTGTATTTTGCCTATAGTGCCAGGCTAAAGGCAGATCAGAAGGACCCTCAGGGCTCATCAGAATTGAAGGATGGGGAGCAGAGAGGACCACAAGGTTTAAGTCAGCTCCAAAATATTTTGAGTATTATTAATTTAGTTTGCTACCAGAAAACTATTATTTTTGTAAAAGACTGCACTTAGTAAAAGCAACTCAGAGTATAAATAGAGAATGTAACCCATAGTGAGAAATGAATTCTATAGTGCTATGGAAAACAAGGGAAAAATAAACGAGTCATAGACCTTGGTATTTGATCCATTCCCCAGATATATGGAAAGTATGTTCTTAGCATGTTCATTAGCACAGTGGCATGATACGTGGTAGGTCTCCTCTTCAAGGCACAGATTCCCCTGGGAAGTGAGTGTAAACTAGTTTCCAGGGTCTTCACTTCTATGACAAAGTTCATAACAATTTGTCAGTCCCTTTCCCTGTTGATATAATGTTGAAGGGATCTCTTCACGATCAATGCTTTGAGCTTTTATAGAAAGGCAACTAATAAAGGAGTTGGAGATAGGATATGCTTTAATATGATTTTGCATTGGAAGTTTCATGACGGGAGACATCATGCTTTTCAATTCTTTGGCAATGCACTTAATAAATATAGAAATTAGCTGTTAATATAGTAGAACATGCAATTTTAAGACTCCAAAAATTATGTGATCGCATCTTTAAGTGGAGCTACAAACATTTACATATGTTTAGTCATTGGATTTAAGGTAGGTGATGGGGCCTACCTGGAATTTTGGAAAACAGAGAGATTAAATAATAAAATTTGCTCATCTCTATTGTAGCAGTGCCTGCAGCCATACCACTGTGGCATCAGATCCTGTACGATCTTGGAAGCTAAGCAGGGTCAGACTTGGTTAGTACTTGGATGGGAGACTGCCTGGGAATACCAGGTGCTGTAGGCTTGGGAGAAGGACCGGCAACCCAATCCCCCCACCAAAAAACAATCAGCCATTGAAAACCCTATGAATAGCAGAGAAGCACTACCAATACTGTTTCATCTGTTGTATGTTGGGTCACTAGGAGTCGGACACTGACTCAAGGGTACCTAACAACAACAATAACTGTAGTGGTAGAAATGGAAATGGTTAACTCTCAGAGCCTTGAGTGTGTTAATGTTGGATCATTGCTTGCTTTGGACAGAACTAGGAGGATGTGTTCTTCCTGCTTTCCTGAAGCCTCCTTCCTCTAGACCAACAGACTACCCTCTTAACCTATGATCACACTACAGAGCAGAGTCCTCTGAAAGGACTGAAGTACAGTTTGTTTGTACTGTACTCCTGGCAACCAATAGGATTTATTTTCTACAGGATAGTTATTTCTTGGAACAAGAATAGATAATAAAAGAAGGCTTCAGATATTATAGAAAATTGTTCATGATAAAAATCTTTCTTCATATTTCTAGGACTACATGAATTAGAAATTTGGAAGCAAGCAGAACAAATCCCATACTATTGGCAAGTAAACTATGTCCTCAACATTCTTCTCCTCATTTAGAAAAAAAAAAACAACTATAAAAACTCAGCTCCAGAGTTTATGCATTTTGATACATGTTGTGGATTCTATATACTAATTGATCACTGAGAAATGGACAGGACTTACATTGAGGCTCTTGTTCTTACTTTTGGCTTTAACAGAGAAGCCAAATAGAGCATTACTCATCAGTGGCCATATTTGGCAAAGCAAGTCTCCCCCTCCCCCCAATTACCCTTTATCCTGATAAACTGTGACACAGACCAGATGTCATTCCAAAGTTAAAATTACATTGTTTTCATAACAAAGTCAGCTTACATCACTTTCAAATACATCACACTAATGTTTCTCTGTATACTGTCATGGAGAGGGTGAGTTAGATCTTTCCAGAGGACTTGCCAAGCACAAACTATGGGAGGAGTTAAGAGTTTCTCAGGGCACTCAGGAGCTGGCTCAGCCTACATATCTCTGTGCAGTATATTTAAAGCCATTGTGCCATAAAACATCCTTTGATTTCTTTGATTCCTAGAGGACATTACAGGTGGTATTCCTGTGGTAGGTATAAGGCCAGAGATTTAATTGGCAGGTGGTTTTTTAAATTTGTTTCTTTGCTTCTTTGTTTCCTTTCTTTTCTCATCATCACTGAAAATTAATTTATGGTTCTAATGCTTAAGGGTTACATGTGTACTGTTTTTCCCACTTATCATCTATAACTTGGAAGGAAATAATTCTAAATTGAATGTCAGTTTCCATAAGGTCTCAGCAAATAATTTTGAAAGCTTAGTCCCTCATTTACTCCTTCTCTTGGCTGTATTCCCACTTGCATTATCAAATTTGAGGACCTGATGGCCAGTGTGGGGACCAAGAACTCCTGCAAGCACTAGTGAAAGCTCTTCCTCAGAGGACTTTCCTGGTAAAATGCCAAATGAGGACATCCCTTGCTGTCCCTAACACTTTGCAAATTACTGAAGTGAGCCTGAGTAAGATTTTTTCTTTTAGTTTTAGACATTTTGCCCTTAGTTGATTTCATGCCTCTAATTATCTATGATACACCTTTTTATGCAGTAGATTCATACTGGTACAAAACAGCTGACTGAGATGTTCATATATAATAAAACCAGTATAATGAACCAGATTAGTAAAACAATCTTACAAGGAATGCTGGGGTTTCTTTATTTCCATGATTTTTATTCTCTCCTCTTTTTTGCCTCTCAAGAAAAATTTATAAAAGACTCCAAGTAAAGGTAGGACAAGGATTATAAAATCAAAATACTCAGAAGTCTGATTCCATTCTTGAAGAGAGCTCACTCTGGGAGAGAGAGAGAGAGAGAGAGAGAGAGAGCGAGCGAGCGAGCGAGAGAGAGAGAGAGAGAGAGAGAGAGAGAGAGCGAGCTCACCCCAAAATAACATACCTCTTTCAGGATTACTAGGACAAGGAGGATAAATGCCAGCACTGTTTCTTAGGCTTTGCAGCTTAGAAATTTTATGGTTTTCTGGTTTTTAGTTTCTTGTAACTTATTCAAAGAACGACAGATCAGAGTCTTTCAGGGGTTTCCTATTCATTCAATGCTCTTTGGCTTTATAGCTAAAATAATACATAATTTACAAGTTTATTCTTTCATGGTAAATTTGAGATTATATATTATTCCAAACCAGGGATTTTGAGGCAGCTGTTTTATTTTGGGGGAGAAATAGGAATTAGCTTGATCCAGATTGATTGTCCTTGGTAAAATAATCAGCAAAACTATGTCCCCTCTGATAACTACTGATCTAGATTGAAGGTATAGTCATGTTCCCATTCTCCCTGAATGAGTGCATGGTATTTTTCTAAGTTTTGGCTCTGGAAACTCAAATTTAGAGGTTCTAGGAGATTTTAGTTTGAATTATGCTGATATAGGTCGCATCAAACAAGGCTAAGTATCATGCAATCAAGAACACAGAACACTGGTCATAGAAAGTGCTGTATATTTTATATACAAGAGTGTGTATGTGCGCCTTCCTAGACCTTTTTCCTGCTGTAGTATATTTAGAGGATGGGTTTGCAGAGATTAGGTCAGCACCATGGGTGCAAAAAGAAGAAATGGAAATGAATCCAATGTTGTCAACTCAGTGTAGTTAGGAGAAGAAATCAAAGAGTTTACGATTTCTCATTAGGATTTGACTTTGATCGTTTTGTGGTGCTATTCCCTTCACCTCAAATGTCTTTCTTTCATGCTTTTACATGTCCAAAGTCTAATCTATCCTCTAAGACACAGCAATGAGTCCACCTCCTCCTCAAAGCCACCCTGGATTCATCATTCAGAATTACTGGTTCGTTTTCCTAAATTTACCATCACACTTTTCCTGTAAATTCCCCTGCCATATATTGCTTTCTGACTTGTATGATGATTATGTCCCTACCTGATCATTAATACGGAACTATAAATACCTTGAGGACAAAATCCTTTCTACTTCAACTTTGCATGTCTGAAGAGAAGGGAAAATAGTCAAGACATATTTACTGAACCAAAATATGTAATGGTGGCTATATGTTTCATTTTTTTTCTCCTAATCTAATACTATCCCTTCTACTCTGAAAAGCATTTGCAAAATCCTCAAGAGTCACAACATAACATTAGCAAGATGTAGAAGTAGACCAAACTGTGTACAATCACACCAATCACACGAGCAGGCAGAAACTCACCTTACAGAATAAAAGGAGTCATAGCTCTGGAAAGTCAATATGTCACTTAGATAAAAAGTCACACTGTTCATGAACTAAAATTACCCTTCGGTCTGAAAGCATGTATTCATGACTAAGAACTTATCTTTTGGCCCAGGTAGCGTACATTGCTGGCTTCCCCAGCAGAAGCTAATGCCAACAAGGATGGCATCTACATAAGCAATTTTAGGCTTGCTTTAAAAGTATCCCTATGATGGATCACAAGAAATGACATACTAGGTTAAAGAACTCAGTGGCTCTCTAGTCATGCTATGCTTATAGCTCACTTAAACAGCAATATAGGATTGTTGCTTTTAAGCAAACTGCTCACAGTCAATAAAGCAAAAGGATAAACTTTAGGTAGCCTTCTCCTATTCCCACCAATTGGCTGAGGCTAGAGTTGCTTTGCTCAGATCCCCTTCAGCATGTTTACTTTCATTTCCTTCCAAATGTCACTTACTAGGAACTGCATTCCTGATCCTGGAGGTAATAAACCTGGAGACATAACTTTCATCAGTAAATGGAAAGGGGCTCAAAGTATATCCAGAGACAAACAAAGGCTATAGAATATTGGAGTAGTTCACAGCTAGAGCTTTGTTGTAGTATATTTAGAAATCAGGCATTCTGTTCTCCCGTAGCATTGTGGTACTATTGGTGTTTTCCACTGACTGGGGGTTGCCAGCAAAACCTAAACAGAAAATGTTCCACATCGATGAATTATTCTCAAATCATTACACTGAAAAAATGTCATTTTGTACTATACTTACAGCTAAAGCTTCCATTAGATGCCTAAGGGAGCTGCAAGAATAGCTCAAAGGAATCTTAGCCAAAAATACATAATTACAGCATATAGAGAAAACCAATAGAATGATAAATGGAAAAAGTGTTAACTTACCAACAGAATGATAAATAGAAAAACATTAACTGATAAGGGCTACTAGGGGTGCTCCTTTAATCTAAATTCTAACATGGTAAATGGGAATGTAGGTTCTAACCTACATTCTAACATGGTAAATGTTAAAAACAATTTTACAAACCAAATTTGAGGGAAGAAGGAAAAATGTGCAAAGATCTGTGTGTTCTTTAAATGACATTTAAAACACATATGCATACTTTAAAGATCCATTTGTTGCAGTTACTATTCTGGCAGCATCCTTGAATGTCTGTCCAGAACACACCTTAAATTTAGGATACATTATCCTATCTTTTAAGAGCAGTTTAGACTGCTACTTACTTTATAAGAATTATTATTCTTATATTATTCCAGATGCAATATTTATAGAAGCCTTCAGGTGCAATGTTTATAGAAGCCTCAAAGGTAAGAAAATTTATATAAACTTGTGAGGATATTTTTAATTTATCATTTCCCCCATGATCCTTTAAGAAAAACAACAACAGGTTTTCGTATTTTTAAAAAATCCCTATCAAGAGCAAACATGATAAGAACTATGAACCTCAATTTTCAGCAGAAAAGACATGTTTCTACTCCTACCTGAAGGGAAAGCGCCATATGGACCTTGTTCTTAGCCAGCACTCCATTAGGTAATTAAATTTACAAGGCCAGCCAGTGAGCAAGCATGGCTTAGTCCCATTTTAATGACTCCAGTTCTTTGACAGAGCTAATGTCTTGCTTCAAAGCAGACTAGAGAAACTTGCCTCATTTTGTGTAGGTTGGACAGGTTACGCCAACAGAAATACAATGGAAATCACATAAATGACTTTTTTAAAAACTAAAAAGGTAAAGGTGAAACTAATTTTAATAATACATGTTATTCATTCAATATATCCAAGATATTATTATCAACATAGAATTAAACTAGGATTTGTTAATGAGATATTTTATATTTATTTTTTATACTAAGTATTTGAAATCTAATATATATTTAAAAACTATAGCACTTCATAATGTAGGTTAGACACATTTCCATTATTCAGTAGTTGCATATGACTAGTGACTACAATACTGAACAGTATAAAATTAAGTGGTGAGTTTAGGTATTCTGTTTTCCTTCCATTATTCATATTTACCATTTATTTCAAGAGTTCACTCCTTTATTTCCCACACCTGAATGTTAGCTGGGCATATAGCCATTCATAATGGCAAACTAACTTGGAAATAATAACATCCAAGTTACTTCTTGTTGCCTGCAGCCATACCACTGTGGTGTTCAATCCCGCCAAGTCTCAGAAGCTAAGCAGAGTCAGGCGTAGTTAGTACATGGATGGTAGGCTGCCTGGGAACACCAGGTGCTGTAGGCTTGGGAAAAGGACCTAGCAACCCACTCCCAAAAAACAATCAGTCATTGAAAACCCTATGAATAGCAGAGAAGCACTAATAATACTGTTTCGCCTGTTATACATAGGGTCACTATGAGTCTGACACTGTCTTGATGGCACCTAACAACAACTGCTTGCTAAGGAAAACTATCTCTATTTAAAAATACATCACACTTGATAACTATTTGAGGCAATACAGATGTGAGTGAGTTCAACTTAGCCATTCTACAATATGTACATCTTTCAAAACATCATGTTATATGCCATCAATACACATAAACTTTACTTGTCAATTAAGTTTTTTAATACATTAAAGAATAAAAACATTTATTATTCAAAGTGATTATAGCCTTGCAATGTTTCAAGGACCTTAAGGTATGTACATGTGAAAATTTGAGTTTCAATAATCTTCCCCAAAATTTAGGCAAATAATTATACTGTTTCAGTTGTGGTATATAAAGCTAGCCCATAGGTACAGCGATCATTTTTTCCTACCTAGAAATAGGGAAATATGATCTGACGAAGGAATTACTGGGGCTGGTAGGATTCGCTGATACAATAATTCCTATCAAGACATGGAAAGAAAACATATTTAATGAAAAAGTTTGCTTGAAAAAAATAAAATTACAGAAAACCAAGTCATTTTCAGAGAATTTACGAACTTAGAGTGAAGATTCTACTTCAAAATTGTAATGAGATCAACAAAAGGACAAGGACTATGAAAACCTAAAGAATCAGACTACATTCTTACCTAATTTCTGCAATGCTAGTGTGAACAAGCCAGTGTCATTACAAGTATGAGAATTGTGGACAGTTATTGAATTTCAGTCTTAAAATCAGGATACTTTCCTCAGTCTCTACTTCTAGAATCAAAAGATGTCATTTGTTACCTTGGAACATAGATTATAGTATCTCATGAATGTAGTAATTGGATCAACCTAATGTCACAAAATCTTATTAACTCAAAGGATGATTGCATTATTCACTCCTTCCACATTCCTTGATTTTAGTGCTTATTAAATTAAAATATTCAGACAGTCAAAATGAAGGATAATCTTAAGAATTCTTTTGAGTTTTTGTTTTTAAATTTCAAGAATTGTTTCCTACCCATTGATATGAATATCAGATTCACGATGAGAATATACTAGTATTGTAGTTTATTGTAGTGATTGAGCTATGCTACAAAAACTCAGGGAAGGCCTGAAAGCTTTAGTAAAAATTAAAAATGAGACCAGTTAAATGACCCAGATTCTTTCTTTGATTACCCTCAAACACTATCATAAATAAGAACAGGAAAATGGGTAGAATGTGTATTAGGGCGTGGAACAAAACATCAGAGACAAAGTAGAGTCACTGAGTTCCTAAGAGGTAAAACAGTGTTCATCCCTAGTTTGTTGTTGTTGTTAGATGCCGTTGAGTCGGTATCCGACTCATAGCAACCCTACATACAACAGGCGAAACACTATTGTCAGGGCTTCTCTGCTGTTCATAGGGTTTTCAACGGCAGATTGATTATTGGGAGGGGGTTGCCAGGTCCTTCTCCCAAGCCTGCAGTATCTGGTGTTCCCAGGTGGTCTCCCATCCAGGTACTAACCAGGCTCGACCCTGCTTAGCTTCTGAGATCTGACGGGATCAGATGCCACAAGGCTAAAGGTTATGGGAACTTACCCTATACTATCGTATTGAGAGGGTACTGAGAGCTGCAGCTGAGCACCTGCAACAAAAGCTTTGCTAATGCAGCAGAAAGAAGATGCCTGCCCATTGGATTTTCACTTAACTCAGAGCTCTTTGTGTTCCAGCTCAGGTTTTATCTTCTGCATGTGCTGGCTTCCTTTTTCAAAAGGTCCCAAGGAGATCATCCATAATTTGTCTTTTGAATAGATTGGCATGACTTTTAAGCAAGACTCAACTGAAACAATTCTGATTTCAAGAAATTGAAGGGACAATTAAGAAAGTGTTAGTCACTCCTGAATGTGATTTGCATGCTTGCTTCTGGAATTTAAAGGGGGTAAGGGAGTCCTGTTAGATTATCTTAAAAGCATTCTTAAAGTCAAATAAAAATTGGAGAAGGGGTAAATCTAAAATGCAAACGACTTTCCAGCTTCACCAGCAATTTAATATTATCTAGTGAATGCTCAGGAGAAGGACCTGGCAACCCACTCCCAAAAAAACAATCAGCCAAAATCCTAGGAATAGCAGAGAAGCACTAACAATACTGTTTTTTGCCTGTTGTTTGTAGGGCCGCTATGAGTTGGACACCGACTGGACACCATCTAACAAGAAGTAAATACTCAGTAATCAAAACATTCATTATCATTTCTGTGCTCACAATTGGAATTTTTTTTTAGCGTTAGAACTCCGTGCTCTTTAATATTGTTTCTCATCAGCTCTTTGTACTGTTTTTCCCATTATTTATAATACTTCTTTCTTGAACTTATTCTGAACTTGTTCTGATCATAATGCTGCCCATTTTGTCACATGAAGTTGCTTAGAATGATTGACTTTATAAGACATTATTAACATCATGAGGCACATGCAGTAATAAACAGATGGCAAAGGATAGCTTTCCAAGGAGAGAGTCTTTGCTAGATTTTATCAAGATCCTCAATATCTAGTGGAATGTCACTTTTGGAAAACTCATTCCTTTCTTAAGTAGATATTTTCTTTTTCTTTCCTTTCTAGAAACACTGTCAAGTTCAAAAATAAGAAGAATGGTTGCCATTGACTGAGAACCTACTCTGGGGTATGGACCTAGTGGGCTTTTCTCTAACTGTGTATGAAAATCATGCTAGTTTCTTCCATTTTAATATTTTTTTACTGTGTATATTCATTAGATCTGAAAATCATATGGGTTGGCACCTTTATAATAGCTACAGTAGCTCTTTCTATAAAATGTTCTAATAATGTTGGGTTTTTTAAATTCAGTTTTTGACATTTTGGTTGTCATTTTGAAGAGCCAGTAGGTGTTTTTCTAATAGCTAAAATTGTGGACCTGAAGTTTACAAGGATTGTGGATAAAGATGAAGACAGGAAAATCAGCAATGCTAACATGAGACTGAGATATAGTTTACTGAAGAATGTATGAGGAATAATGGAAAATTCCTTTATTTCTGTTTTACATTTTGGTCATGAGATTTTGATTAACTATAGAATCATGATTTTATGTGGGCATTAACTTACAATCCTGTTCCATGTTTTTATTCATGCATTACCTTTCTGGGTTTTTCATCTTTTACTTACATCTCATGTTGCCCTTTACTGGTTCAGAAAAAACTATTTTTGTTTCTTTCTATAGAATCTTGTACCCAATAGTCTGTATCACTCCCAAGAAATAAGAAAGGACCTTTAGTGTCTCAGGACCTGGCTTTTTCACCAACTACTTTGCTGAATTCACTCTCTTGAGGAGGGAGGAGGGTTCCAGATCTGCAATAATTCTTTTCTGAGGCACATAAGACGTAAGACATAAGAAATGGCTTTCAAGTTAAGAGTGGTGGCACTTGCCTGTAATCCCAGTGACTTGGGAGGTAGAAGAAGGAGGACTGCAAATTTAGGGCCAGAGGCAACCTGTGTAACTTACTGATACCTTGTGTCAAGGCAAAACATAAAAACAGGGCTGCGGGTGCAGCTCAGTGGTTGAGTGCTTGAAAAATATGTGCAAGGCCCTGGGTTCAATCCCCCAGTACCACCAAAAAAAAAAAAAAAAAAAAAAAAAAAAAAAAAAAAAAAAAAAAAAAAAAAAAAAAAAAAAAAAAAAAAAAAAAAAAAGAGGAAGAAGAAGAAGAAGGAGAGAGAAGAAAAAAGAAAAGAAGTGGCTGACAGAAGCATCTTACAGAATTTTCTCATTTAGGTGATGGAAAGAAAAAGAAAAGCCAGAGAGGGATCCATTAGGGGCGATGGGAAAAGCTAAGCACAGACTTCTGAAAGAGTTCTGGAAGTCAGAGGAATAGCATTTCAAGATATTTCAAATGGCCATTGCAATTAGCTCAAAAAAGAATTATTGCAGATCTGGAACCCTCCTCAAGAGAGTGAATTCAGCAAAGTAGTTGGTGAAAAATCCAGGTCCTGAGACACTAAAGGTCCTTTCTTATTTCTTGGGAGTGATACAGACTATTGGGTACAAGATTCTATAGAAAGAAACATAAATAGTTTTTTTCTGAACCAGTAAAGGGCAACGTGAGATGTAAGTAAAAGATGAAAAACCCAGACAGGTAATGCATGAATAAAAACATGGAACAGGATTGTAAGTTAATGCCCACATAAAATCATGATTCTATACTTAATCAAAATCTCATGACCAAAATGTAAAACAGAAATAAAGGAATTTTCCATTATTCCTCATACATTCTTCAATAAATTATATTTTTTAAATAAAGATTTTATGTACTTTAAAATGAGCAATGAAAAGAGAAGAAAGATAAAAATTTCAGTATGTCTCAAAAAGAGACTGTTATTAGGTGCCTTCGAGTCAAGTCTGACTCATAGTGACTCTCAGGGTTTTTAATGGCTGATTGTTTGGGGATTGCTTTGGGAGTGGATTGCCATGTCCTTCTCCTGTTTTTGTAGTGCTGAGGATCAAACCTGGGTCCTCAGAGAGTGAGGAGCAGCACTCTACCAATTGGGCCAAACCCCAGCCCACTGAAAGAGAGAGAGAAGGGAAAATAAATCCTAGGTAACCTAAGGGAAGACATGATCATTCCTTATTCTGGTCTCTGTCTGATAGCTATTGACACGTGCTAAAGAGAAGAGATGTAGTATCTTGAAAACATCAGGAACACCACAAAGAAGGAAGGATCAACCACTAAAGAGTATAGATTGTTGACTCCTTTCTTCCAGGAAGCATTAGTTTTTATTTTAAATTCTCAGACAGAGTGGCTTTGACTGAGTTTCTCTTTATGCAACAGTGCTGTCTTCTGCTGTCAGCCACAAGTAGACTTGGTTGGAGAGCTTTATGTATGGGTACCTAAATTTAGGACAACAAAGTTTTTATATTGGGATTAGGAGTTGGACAAAAGGGCTAAGATTAAGTCAAAGACAGAAGCTGGCTATAAGTAAATCAGTAGAGCAACCATATCTGACTTGTGCAAGCTACCTTATCATTAGTTAACGGTGACCATAATTTAAGTGTTATGCAGGACCTCTGAGTCTTCATAATTTAAATGAAATGACTAATTTGTCTCTTCTCTATAGGTTCCTCCTTTGATTTAGATGATTTCAGAAATGATGGTACATTTTCATGGCAAATTTCCAAGCCCCAGATTCAAGTTCCCACTGATAGTATCCATAGATATTTTTCTGGGATGATCCCAAAGAGACTCAGAAATGAAATCTACAATTAACGATGTCTATTTAGAGTTGTAGCCCTTTCTCACACTCTACCACACTGGATCCCAGTCAAGGGAAATAGCCTTTTCTACACTACATGTGTTTGATTGGTAGATGGAATGATTCTAAGAAACTTGTCCTGGCTAATTAGTGCTGTAGTTTTTCAGTATTTTTTCAAAATGGGACAAAGTGATCACCAAATAACTAAATACTAAGCATACTGCACAACTGTAGTTGCTGGATGTAATAGATGACATGTGTGGCTCTTGCCTAAAACATTTTATAAAAGAAGAGGTAGTAATTCATGGATGAGCAGAGACGGTAAGTGGTAGGACACAGAGGCAACCTAGGGTATTGAAATCCCTTCATTTCTTCACAGCTTTACTTAACATAGGCCCAGCAACTGGGAAATAATCTCAAAGGCAATTTTTCCCCCATCACCTTAGATGTTTTTCAAAAGTAATCATTTCGTTCTGTGGTTTGGTGTCAGGGGGAAGTCCGCTTTGCAGCTGGTACTACAGAGAAGAGAGTTGCATCAATTCTCTCAGGCTGCCAAGCCTTTCTTTTGGCAGAAGTGCTGGGGATATTACATTGGGGATAATTTATCACGCTTGCTTTGTGTGTTCCAAATTTGCAAGCTGTGGCTAATTTCCAGCAAGAACAGGGCAATAAATTCCGCTTTCCTAAAAGAAAAACGGTAACCACACCACCTTCCAATTAAATGGGCCACGGAAAATGAACAGCCACAGAAGATCATCAATACTCAAAAATCCTCAAAAAACCTCAATGACTCAATCAGTGGCAGGAATGGGGGCTGTGCGGCTTGAGAAGCCTAGTTTGATGGGTATTTGGGATTTGGAATCTTATTGGCCTCTCTCTCTGAGCATTTTCATGTATAAATATTCACCCACATTCACATGTGGAACTTCACATGTTCAAGATCAAAACACATTAGTACTGGATGCTGACTATGAATCAGGTGATGATTTCCCACCAGTCTCCAGAATCTGCTTTTCCTAATGCCTTCTTCATTTCCAGGTACCTTCAAGATGGCTCTGTGATTATCCAGAGCCCCTTGGAGCACAGAATAAACACCTCCATCCAGATCAGTGAACCATGTTGGGTGTTGCCTTTAACCCTTCAATTCTCCTTGAATATATCTGTTGACTTTCCACTTTCAGATTAGGTGTTCAGAAGCAATGTAGCAGGTCACCTATGTGTATATTATCTTATCTAACATAATAGACCCTAGTATTTTATTGGAGAAAGACATCTGCAGTAGGTATCTTCAATGGCAACATAAGATGGCCCTACTGCTTTTGTGGTCCAGGATCACATCATCTGCTTCTATGGATATCTCAAGTGTTTGTTCATTATGTAATTGAGACCAGGACCACATAATGTGCCTCTAACTTCAAAGGAAAAACTCCAGTTATGGGAGGTCTAATGGACAGGTAACTAAAAGTCAGGTCAGAGTTTGTTTCTCTTTTCTTCACACAGGACAGGCTTCTATGTATTCCAATCATATCCT
Organism: Pedetes capensis; assembly: GCA_007922755.1. Classification (NCBI taxonomy): domain Eukaryota; kingdom Metazoa; phylum Chordata; class Mammalia; order Rodentia; family Pedetidae; genus Pedetes; species Pedetes capensis. The sequence continues at coordinate 85,136 of VMDO01000173.1, forward strand.
ACAGTTTCTGACTCCAGAACCAATGGAGATTCCTTTTTGTCTTTCATAATCCCATCACAATCCTCTGCTCCAATACTTGACAAATTTCCCTGAATTTAGGTTTTAATGGATGACAATGGGTTCATATATAAGCCTCCTTTGTGTATGTTATTTCTGGATCTTGATCTCTTTTCAGGCTTTAGTTTTAATGAGGCATCTCCTCTCTCCTGTACAGTTGTTTTTTCTTTTCTTTTGTCTTTCTTTCTTTTGTTTTTGAAATTATAGTATTCAGGGATTGAACCCAGGGCCTCATGCATGCTCCACTACTCAGCTGTACCCCTAGCTCCTTTATTATTCTTTACTTTAAGACAGGGTCTTGTTAAATTGCACAGGCTATGTCTGGCCTCAGACATATGATCCTCTTGCCTCAGCCTCCTGAATAGCTAGGATTTCCTAGATGTTTTGCTTCCTTGAGTTCAAGCTTTATATGTTTTGATAATCAGAGGTCATCTTTTGGGAGGCTTCCTTTTGCTATTGGTGTTCTTGTGAGCTCAGAGAATTCCTACTTTAGAGTGAACTGTAATCCCAATCTCTACCTCTAGACTATGAGCAGGTACCAAGTTAAATAGAAAAACAAGGTGAGGGTTTGCTAAAATTATCCCACTTGTCAGTCTGTGAAAATGCTAGTTTGAAGATTTTAATCACAACATTGACACACATAATGCTAATTTCTACCAGTTATGTAACTTCACTGATAAACCCATCTAAATTTTACCTGTGTGGCAACAGAACTGGTGTTAAAAAGTGAGAAAACCTTATTAAGTAACCATATACTGAACTTAGATTTTACTGTATTTGAAAATAAAATAATGTGGTAAACAAATTGTGTAAAGGTATGCCTTTGCATCAAGGCTGAAAGGATCAATATTAAGAGGAAGGGAATAGCCAGGTGTCATGGGGCAGGCCTGTAGTCACAGCTGAAGCTGAAGCAGAAGCATCGCAAGTCTGAGGCCAGAGGCAGCCTGCCCAATGCAGTGAGACCTGTCTCAAAAGAAAAAATAAGAAAGGGGCTGGGAGTGCACTTCAGTGGTAGAGCACTTGCCTGGCATGCCCACAGCCCTGGGGTCAACCCCTCCGACTACTGAAAAATTAAAAAGAAAAGAGAAAGGAAAAGAGGAAGGGAACAATCGATTTCTGTCAGTGAGGCAGTGAAGAGAAATAGCCTTCAGAATGCCAGAGGAGGTTATATTGCAATTACTTAGAGTGAGCCTGCAAATCTATTTAACCCTGACATTATTATTAAGGAAAGTTTCAATTAAGAACCACTTTGGATCTAAGTTTCACATTATCAATATTTCTTCCCTCTGCTACCAATTAGGATACCTGAGGTACTTGGCTTACATAAAAATGTCCTATTTCCTGTTGCTAGCTGTGCTTTGCTTTGATAAATTCATTACAAATTGTGTGTAATTACTACATTGTGAACAAGGGAATGGCAATAAATTAGATAATCAAAACAGTATTAGTATTTTAGAATAAAATATAAGCAGCTAAAAAGACTTCCTGAATGACAAATTTGGCATGACCAAGTAGGTTAAAATTATCATTATACATTATTGTATTGAATTTTATATATTTAGAGCAAAGAGAAAAAAGAGGAAGCATGCTGTAGGCCTTAGCCTGTGTTCTTTTCTGATTATGGATGATCACATTTATCTAGGGACTATTATGCTTTATGCCTGCAGCCATACCACAGTGGTGTTCAATCCTGTCAGATCTTGGAAGCTAAGCAGGGTCGGGCCTGGTTAGTACTTGGATAGGAGACAATCTGGGAATACCAGGTACTGTATGTAGGCATGGGTGATGGACCTGACAACCCACTCCCAAAAAAGAGTCATTGAAAATCCTATGAATGACAGAGAAGTACTAAAAATATTGTTTCACCTATTGCACATAGCATCACTATGAGTCAGATGGACGGCACCTAACAACAACAACAACAACAATAATAATAATAATAATAACAACAATAACAACATAATGCTTTCTAAAAGATGAAAACTTTCTTTGGGGAGGAAAAGCTAATTAACTTCCTTGCTTGCAGAGATTGGTAGCCCTGTTACTTCTCTTTGAGATTTCAGTAGGGCACCCCTGTCTTGGGATGAAAAGTGCTGACTGGTGTGTTCTGGACATTTTGGCTCACCCTGAGGCTAATGAGTACAGTGTCCTGGCTGTGTGCCCAGCTCTTGTGGCAGGGAGTTACCCTTGATGGCTTTTTTTTAAAAAAAATTTTACACTAAAGTTTTGACTTAGAAAGCAGGATCTGTTAGTGCATCACAGGAAATTGGGCTTTCTCTTTATAACCACCAAAATTCAATCCTATTTCCACCTGGTTGGCCTTTTTGTTATGATATAAACTATATATCCATAGATCTTTGTGGAGAAGATAAGGAGGGAAGAATGCATGTGGTGTGGCATTCTCTTAGTTTGGGAGTAAGCAGTTCATGTGCCCTTTTCAACTGGGATTTGGGAAAGGAATTGGGTTATGGGGATAAATCCTCAGAGGGGTGTGTGTGTGTATGTGTGTTTATACGTGTGTGAGCACATGCACACAAAGGAGGTACAGTAGAGAACAGGGAGAAACAGAAAGTGGAGCAGAGCAACTCTCTCTTGACCTTGTAAGCTTCCTGCATGGAGCTGGAATTCAAAAACTGGGCTGAAGCTTACAAGGAGTAAACGTGATGATCACCTCATCCCTTCTGTCAACACATGGCAAAGTTTGCTGTGGACAGGACAGGATTTAAAATATTAGCAAAGTTTTCTTTCATTTTCCATCATCCCTTAGGGGCTCATTGAACACATCTGTTTCTCTCCAAGTCAATATGGGCAAAGAATTTCAAAAAAGGATACACACAAATGAAGCCTAAATACAGCCTACTGTCTCCTTCAGGGATGCTATCAGATACATAAGAAAACTTAACACATGAGGGGCTGAGGCAGGGGGATCATGAGTTTGAGGCCAGCCTGGGCTACACAGTGAGACTCTCTTTCAAGGAAACAAAAACAAAAACAAACAAACAAAAACAAACCCAGATGCTCTTAAAGCTGAGTGCGGCACACTCCTACAATCCCAGTGACTCAGGTAGGTGAGGCAAGAGGATCTTGAGCTTGAGGCCAAAGGCAGCCTATGCAACTTAGAGAAATCCTGTCTTACAATAAAAAATAATAAAAAAGAGGACTAAGGGGGCAGCTCATTGGTAGAGTGCTTGCCTAGCATGTGCGAGGCTCTGGGTTCAACCTCCAGTATTGAAAAAAGAAAAACAAAGAAAAGGAAAGAGAACTTAACATTTTTAAAAACTGTCACAGTTACAAGGTTATGGCTTCCCCTTCAGCCTTTCATTCCAATAAGCTGTTAGCATATCTAAAAAGTAAAGGTCTTCTAAAGACACTTCAACTTATAGCTGCTTGCTTTAATTTTTTAAATTTTACAAATTGTCGTAAAGCAGTCAAATCAGTCTTAACTAGCATTACCAAGTTCATGACAGAGATGTGATTACTATTCTGTTTTCTATTCTTGAGATGGCTTGACACTTGTGATTTTGCTCCAATAGAGCCTCCCTACTATGGGATGATTTTTTTTTTTTTCAATCAGCATGTCTTTGGGTCAAAGTTTGGTTAATGCTGGGCATTGTGGCACACGCCTGCTACAGGGAAGCTAAGACAGGAGGATCACAAGTTCCAGGTCAGAAGCAGCCTGTGAAACTTAGCAATACCCTACCTGAAAATTAAAAAATAAAAAAGGGGCTGGGTGTGCAGCTCAGAGGAAGAGCGCTTACTTACTGTGTGTGGTCCTGGGTTCAACTTCCTAGTATTATAAAATAAAAGTTTGGTTAGGACAGAATTTGACTGAAAATGCACCAAGTAAATGAAATTATTTTCTCTTGTCTGAAATAGATGTATTATTATTTCTTATGTTTCATTTAGTTTTTCATCTCAGGCAAATGGGGCCAAAGTTTCCTGGCTCATCTTATAATCTTAAAACCTGTGGCCTTGCAACTGGCTAGTGATGGACTGGGAGGGAGAATTGTGGCTGTGACTTAATATGCTTTGCCTTGAAGAAAAAGGAGAAAGAGAAACAAAGAAAAAAACAAAAACAAAAACAGAGGAAATAGAAAGGGAGGTGGACGAAGGAGGAAAATGACAGAGAAGAAAATGGAAAGAAAAGAGAGAGAGAGAAGAGAAGGGAGGTTAAAGAGAAGAAGAAGGAATAATTTTAGCCATTAGGGCTTCCATGGGAGTGCCAGCTGTGACAGCTGAGACATCTCTGACTTGCCTCCTTCACCGCTGAACAAGGGAAGAACAGCACTATTTTCAAAGGAGGTCATTAGCAAGTCATGCCTAGACATCACCATTTCTGTGCTTGTTGGAAAGGTCCTAAGCCGAGCACCATTTGGCATTGATCTCTGAGCATCTTGTATGGAACTTGCCGGTCAGCTAGCCAGATGATTTGGAGACTGGTTTAGTCTTGCTTTATTTTCCCAACAAAGCCGCACTTCCATTAAGAAAAAGGCACTCAGCTATTAATTTTTTGCTAACTCTTAACCTGGCCAATAAAATACAAGCATGTGCAATTATATGTCTATTTTAGGGCATGGATGTGGGGGTGGTTAAAACTCTCTGCTTGGCTCAGAGCTCTCTGCGTTCATGTCACTCTCTCCAGATCTATCTTCCTTGTTCATCCTTTTCCTGACAGGCTGCCTGATGGGCATAGGAATGGTGGAGGATTCTAACAGGCTCAGACTAGATGAAGGAGGGAAAGAGCGCCATAAAAGCCCACTTTCTTCTTAACAGTTAATTTTTTTTTCTTAAGAAAATATCTGAGTGCTTTTAAGTATTAGTCATGGTTATTTGAGTGCTTTATTTTCCTGGGGGAAATTTTTAAACTCTCTTGTATTCCTCTATCCCTTCTCTTACTCCCTAGGTTTCAGAAATTACTAAGGGAAAGAAAAGACCCATTTGTAACTAGTCTTCAGTGCTTTATTCCTTACCATAACACAGTAGCTAATGTACTAGATGTTGGCCCCAGGAAAACAAGCAGCAATCAACGGATTATATAGACAAATTATCAAAGATGTGTTTGATTTATACCAGTTAAGCAGTTTCTTTATCACGCTAGTTGCCTTTTCCCCTAGGAGTGCAATCCTAGTACTAGGAGTGTGTTTGAATTTATAATAGGAGAAGTGGGGGAGGATGAGCAAGAGGTTTGCTGTGACCCCATAATCGTCAGAAACAAAGTGGGAAAGAGCCTCCAGGAATCAGAGCAGGTCTTGACCGGAAATTACATAGATAACTCTCTAAGCCTTGTGGGTCTGGAATAGTGTAGCCATAAATAAGTCCAGCATAGCCACATTAAAGGACCTGGAATTTTCACTTTGTACAGTCTCCTACATGATGTCACTTGATAGGGAAATGATAGCTAATTGTCTAGTGAGATGGATTACTTCCTCTGATCATTTAGCATCTTACTCTTTTAACTGAATAGCAAAGGCATAGTGTTTTCATGGGGCTTGGGGAAGTTGATGGAGACAGAGGGGGTAGGTGAAAGCCCCTCCCTAAGTATCCTCTTGGTGACAAAATTGCTTAAGCATCACACTTCACTTTGGCTTTACTTGGATAAACAGATTCCTCTGGTGTAATTCTATGAGCTGCTAGACTAGACACAGACAAGTTCATTTATCACTTCAATGGTTAGCTTCAGTATTAAGAGTTGTTATCCTTACACTTTCCTCTGCAGGCAATCCTGATACTTTTACATAATTGGTGAGCTCCACTAGCTTAGCAAACAAGTCAATAAGATGATAAACAATACTCTCTTTCCCATGCAGGTTTATGATGAATTCACAAGGCAGCTCTGCTTCCAACTTATTCTGACTAACTTACCTGTTTTAAATTTACATGAGATAAAAGTTAGTGTTATTGTTTTCCCTCTAAAAGTCAGACCTAGATATGACAGCTACTTCACAAGCATAGCAGAGCTTGCTGGGTGATAGGCAGGGCAAGGGATGGCAAATTGGTCTGGTTCAACTCTCTTGCAAACAGCTGTGCTGAGTCTATTCAATGCTTCTGAATTATGTAGTGCTCAGTAGAGGATGGAGGTTTGCAAACACTACTGTGTGTATCAATTGTATTGGAGAACTGTGATTTCAAGGAACAGCTTTGTGGGCAGTAAGAAATTTAAATGTAGGCTTGGGAAGTCATAGACTGCATATGAGAACCATATACCTGCTCGGGCACAGGGAATGCTTAGAAGGCCAAGGTATTTGTGAATGATCTGGTTTCTACATACAGATCATGCCTCTAGGACCCTCCTTCTCCATTGGAGTCACATACAGTCACTCAGAACTCTGGGAAGAGCTTGGATTCTTCTTACTCTATTCCCCTTCATTCTGGGGGCAGAGAAGAACCAACAGTATAGATATTATAGACTGACTTACATTTTGTTTCCTTCTGAGATCAAGGGGAAGCACCCTAGACTAATGTATCCACACTTTACTGTCCCTAAGACAAGCAAATGTACGCACCAAACCGTTAATGGATTATCTAAGAGATTACTTGGTTGCTTTTAGCGTGATCCTGAAGTTAGTTAATGGAAGTGCCACCGATGAGCATCTATTAATAGAAGATAAGTGAAGTAACATTGCTAATATAATGGCCAGGAGGCATAATAAAATATGTGGACAAAACAAATCTAATACTGTTCTATATCAAAATAGCTCTGTGGAAAAATATAGAGCTAGAAAAAGACCATAAGTACAAGAAATTTTACCAAAACAGAAATTACTTGATAGTCACCTTCAAGTTTTAAATGGAGTAGTAGAGTTTTACTTTGAAACACTCTTTATTTATTATTCTCATTGAGCATCCAAAGCTTTTTCTTTCTCATGAGCTCATTACATGACAAGGGGTCCACATCTTTACATAACAAGAAGCCCCTATCTTTTAATTCAACATTTAAGTTTGTACATCTTTATGATTCTTTGCCTTATAACTATTCATATAGTCTCAACAGCAAAACTACTACGAACTAGAAAATAGGGACCTTGTGTATAATAAAAAAAAAATCTTCCTTAACTCTTTTCTTTCCCTCTAATTCTTCTTCTTCTTCTTTTTTTTTTTTTTTTTGGTGGTAGTGGGGGTTGAACCCAGGGCCTTGTATTTGCATGTGCTGTACCACTGAGCTGTACCCCCCAGCACAATTTTTTTTTGAGACAGGTTCTCACTAAATTACACAGATTGTCTCTGGTTTCAAACTTGCCATCCTCCTGCCTCTGCCTCCTGAGTCGCTGCCATTATAGGCATGTACAACTGCGCCTGGCTTCTTTCCCTCTAATTTTAACTTGGTGATAAATGATCTTTTAGAGTGTTCTGTTTCCATTTTATTATGCTGTAGTCATATGCAAATAATCATTTATTTCCTTGACAAGGTTCTTTGGAATGTGAGATTGTGTCCTTTACCTCTGACTCTATAACTAGCACTAGGCTCTGCACAGTGCTGGGACAGTGCCATATTTTGTGATCAACAAGTTAGTTGTGTTGTTTAGACTCAATTGATTCCTCTATCTTAGGAAATTTGGACAACAATGAGCTGCCTCTTGCCTTCTTTTAAAGGGCTTTGAATCTGTAAATAGTTATTACTTACATTTTACATATGTAGAAATCAAATTGTGCTGGCGAATCAATACCCAAAGGAAGAAATGTAGCTATGTTCATAATGTGGACTTAAAATTACTAGCCTTTTTCCTATTTTAATCATTTATTTAGTAAAAACTATTTTTTATTACTGCTTTTCATAAATGAAAGCCCTAAGCCCTGGTCTCTGCTATGAAATACTGAAACATGGAAGTCAGACACTCTTCATATATTTTCATCTCAGTGTAAAGGTTACTTAGGCTTTGGCATCATACATACAATATTTTTTCCTTCCTGCAGTAGACATTAGTTTTCACTCTGCCTACATAAAGACCACATATACACCAACTAGGAACCAAATATGTATATATGAGGGTTCATATACTTAAAGCAGCATAGATGAATTTAGTTTTAGCTTTTAGGGACATATAATACAGAAGTGGCTGTGGAAACGCTCTATCTACATTGGGAAGGCACTTGAATTAAAGCTAACTGGCAGCAGCTGCAACTGACTCTGAAACAAAGCTGGGGAATTCAGCAGCAGAGGCAAACGGCTGCAGCCAAATCCCGCAGTGTCCAAATCCCTGCTGTGGGACCTGGCACAGGCAGGAATGGATTGGCACCACTGAACTTCACTTAATGAAAAGACCCCTAGGTCTCCATCATTGGCCAACTCTATTATTGCCATGTTCTAGTACTCATTAAAAGTTTGGGTGGCAGGAGCTTTTCTCCTACGGATATCTGCTGCCATCTATGTTGAATGCAGAAATGGTGGCTGAGTCTAAGAGCAGTTTAAAGCCAAGCTGCTTTGATGCACTAATAGTCAAGTAACTAGACTTTATCACCGGACCAAAGTGGAGTGTGTGGGTGGGTGCAAGAGGGTCAAGTTATACCTATGATTGAAGAAATTATTTACAGAATCTTTTGATTATGTGGCAGATGCTCACTCTTCAGGTCCTTCTGCAAGTGATATATTTTGGTAAATTACTTCCTTTTTATTTATATATATTTCATATATTTATATTTTTTTATATAGAGAGAAGTTTATATAAAGAAATATTCTTTGATCATACTCAAGCCATTGTTTATTCAAAGGCTACTATATGCCAGTCATTATGGTTAATTTCATAATGGTTATATACAGAGCTAAAATGTTCATAGGCTAATAAACTGTATTTATTTTTATATACAATATAATAACCACAACTAAAATGCTGAACTATTTTCTACTTTTTATTTGACTACATCCCTAAAAGCCATTTATTTAGCTGCTCATCATATGTAAAATGTATTAGTTTCTTGCATAAGAAACAGGGATAAAACTTGATTAGAAAAGATGCCAATTAGAGCTAGCAAATGACCTTTGACCCAAGTAAATTGCATGAATACCTTTTTATACGTATAAAAAATAAAATGCCCTGTTAAATAGAAATGTATTTTCCTATAAATAAAAATATTTGTAATTATGAATACACATCACACAACTTGTTGTTGTTGTTAGGTATTGTTGAGTCTTGTCCAACTCATAGCAACCCTTATAGGGTTTTCAATGGTTGCTTTGGGAGTGGATTGTCACATCCTTCTCCCATTTTTGCAGTGCTGGGGATTGAATTTGAGTCCTCAGAAAATGTAGAGCAGTACTCTTCCAACTGAGCTAAACTCTTGTCCTAAACTCTTAATTTTGTTCAAAGCTGAACAGACCTTTTCCTTGCACGAATCTTTCTTTTGTATTCTCTATGCAGCTGCAAAACTTCATTTCTTCAGTCAACCAACACTTGATACTGTTTGCAAGACTCTGCAATGATAAACTGTCCAAACAAATGCTTATGGCTCCTTGTATTGTATTTCTACAGCACTGTATCAGTATTGTTAATGTGCTTTATCTCCATGTCCCTTCATGGACAGGTTTATTATGATCCTCTGAATATTACCTGCCAACTATACTTTTCTAAAAATGTTCCTGGAAATAGCTTGGCAAGATTTGTACAGTGTGTGTGTGTGTGTGTGTGTGTGTGTGTGTGTGTGTGTGTGTGTGTATGTGTGTGATATACCTTTTCTTTTTCCCCTTGTATTCTCTGTTTGGCTCTGTAAAGAGAAATTATGTATGTCTAAAAGAAAGGGTATTAGGAAGAAAGTATGTAAGTTGAAGCTATAAAAATATAAAGTTAAGAGAGTCTAGTTACTGATAATTATAATTTCAGTACCAAAAGCCAACTTCATGTCTTATTTGATGGAAGCATATGTTTTGTGTTGTTGTTATTGATCTGTGAAATATCTTAATGATCAAATGAACCAAAATACTTATGATTCAGATTTGAAACTGAGGTTCTGAGAAATGAATTTACTTGTTACAAGTCCCAGAACTGGCACAGTAGCTGGGCCTGCACTCTGTCTCTAGATTGCTACTTTGAGCTTCTTTTTTTTCTAGGACTCCAGGCTGCAAAGTAAGCCATCTAATGTTGAAAGTATTAGTTTATTGTGAGATTTAGTCAGTCCAGAACATTATGGGTTTCTCTAGAAACTCAGCTTTTGATAGGCTTGCTTTGTTTTCCCCTACTCTTCTATATACAAATATTTGACTCCAAACAAACTCTGGACACATTTGTCATTTTGTTGTTATAACTTGTTGAATTTTCTGCTCTTAGAATGTTTAGAAGTGGCTGAGGCTTATCTCAGCTGGTAGAGTACTTTCTCTGTATACTTTGAGGCCCTGGGTTCGATCCCCAGGATCACAAAAATGGAAGAAGGACCTGGTAGCTCACTCCCCAAAACAATCCTCAAACAATCAGCCATCAAAAACCCTAGGAATAGCAGAGAAGCACTGACATAGGGCCAAGCATACCACAACATTGGGGAGTGTTTTGTACTGTCGAACATAGGGTCACTATGAGTCAGACTCGACTACCTGGTACCCAAAAACAACAACAAGATTGACCCTCATTACTTCAATCTAAGTCCATCAGTGGTTCTTGTAGGCAGTCCAGAGGCTAGCTTTCATCCTAACAGCCACACTGCATCTCAGATCAAGAGAGAAAAACTACTTAGATCCCTAAGGTAAGACAAACACTAGCCCTCACCTGTCTCACAATCTTGGTTCAACAAATCAGATAAATACAACTTTCTACATGAACTTTTATGACTTTATACATCAATTTTGATTCAGTCACTATAAAGGATGTCCTATCACAGGCAGAAGTAAGTTAAAAAAAGGTCTGAAGAATGGAACATGTTGTCATGCTATTGTTCAAATTTTCTTTAAAACTATAAATGAGTATTATTTGGAATTAATGAAAATATACAGATATGCATTAAAATTTAGTGCAAGATGTTGTATATAAATCAAGTCCTGCTCTATACCATGTTTACTTATAGCCTACAAGAAGTGAATGTTCTTTCATAATCAGATTAAAATGATGGTTCTGTTCACTACAATTAAAAGAGCCCTTTAGTCATTTTTTGAAAGCTTGCATCAAGTGGGAAGGTCAATCTGCTGCCACCTATGTGGAAAGCACAAATAGAAGGAGTATTAGATGCAGTCTAAAATAAACCTGTTTTGTCTGATACTCAAATAACCAAATGTCCAGAATTTACATTAGGCCAAGAGGGAGGGTAGAAATTGGCCTTTAATGATCTGCTGTCTCTCTCCAGCCTTACTTGATTCTCTGAAATGGGCTATTTGCTTGCTAAAATGTTCCTGGCCTGCTTGGTCTTAAGACACAAGATAAAGAATTCTCAATATTTCCGAAGACTGGCAGATGCCGTTTCCACAAGGGAGGTGCTAGTTTTTGGTAACTTTCTTCACCCCTTGAATTAAGAAAGGTGCCCCAACAAGTATAGAACCAAAATGGACTTATATTTTGAGGAGTCGGAGATATGTATGTACCTGAGAAATAGAACTATCCACTGGCCTCCCAGCATAAACACCTAGTTGTCTGAGGATATATCTAATGCACACCGGTAAAGCAAAATGGCTTTTTGGGATTTCAAATCTCATTCAGTCTTTATGTGTGAGGTTTTGAAGGGAAGACTGCCCATTTCTTCCCAACAGGCTGCATCCGTTGTCTATTTTCACTCCCTCTTTTTTCCCTTGCCCCACATGTCTGTCAGCTTGTGCTGTGGAGGCTTGCATGTTGCTGTGATGCTGAAAGTTATACCACCGGTATTTCAGATACCAGCAGGGCCACTTATGTTGGACAAGTTTCAGCTAAGCTTCCAAACTAAGACAGTCTCGGGAGAAAGACCCAGAAGTTCACTCCTGAAACAATTAGCCATTGAAAACCCTATGAATAGCAGAGAAGCACTGTAAAATACAGTGTCTGAAAAATGAGTCCCCCAGGCTAGAAGGCATTCAAGTGATGACTGGGGAAGTGTCACCTCCTCAAGGTAGATGGGAATGGAGTAAAGCCCTGGGACCTCCTTTTGCTGATATGGGACAACTCAAAATGAGAAGATACATAGTGTCTACAACAATGGGCTCAAATATAAAAAGATGGAATGCATTGCATAATGTTGGGTAGTGTTTCATTCTGCTGTACTTAGGGTTGGTATGAGTTGGATCTGATTCTGTGAATCTGATGTTCTCCCTTTTACCTTAGAATTAATTCTTCAGCAAAGCTCCTTACACTGATCTCCTCCCTTGAGATAGGGGCAATTAAAATTTCTCATGTCTTTCACATAAATCTCTTTTGGAAGATAAACATCTCTGGTTAGCTGCTGTCTGGTTAGCTGTCTAGTTAGCTGCTGTCTGCTGTCTAGTTAGCTGTGTGTGTGTTTCTCATCAAGAGCTAGCAACACCTACTTTAGTAGCACCCCTCTTCACCACCACCTATGAAAGTAACTTACTTTGGAAGCCTATTTTCTTTTTTATCCAGCAGCACTGTTTGAATGTGAAAAGGATATTAGATCCAAGTTTGGATGTCTCTGGGCCTTGTCCTGTGATGCCTACAATATAGGAGACAGTGGACTATAACAAGAGTTAGAGGCAAATAGGAGTAAGATAGTCTACAGCCGTACTAACTTGGTATCTGATCCTTTCTGATCTGGGAAGGTAAGCAGGTTTGGACCAGTTTGTATGTGGATGGGAGACCACCTGGGAATAGTCAGTGCTGTAAGCTTGGGAGAAGAACTCAGCAGCCCACTCCTGAAATAATCAGCCATTGAAAACCCTATGAACAGCAGAGAAGCACTGACAATTGCACCAGGCACGGCACAGTGTTGAGGAATATTTTCATCCTGTTGTACATAGGGTCACTATGAGTCTGACCCAACTCAACAGCATTTAACAACAAGAGTAAGATAAAGTTCCTGAGATGAAGAAGGTTACAATCCAAAGAATGAAACTTGCATCCTCAGATGAAGTCACCCCAGAAGATTTTAAAGGGCAGTGGATCCAGTTCAAAGAATCAGTCAAGGGCTGGGAGAGGTGGTGGATTTTTAAAGTCAAGGTAGACAGAGGTCAGAATCTAGTTAGGAGCTCTTGGAAACAGGCATCCTGAGTGAAATTTGCACATTTCTAAGAGACTATTTTTCTCTCCTTTCTTTTGAACCCTCTGTGTTTTGGCACCTTGGTGGGTTGTAGGAATAGAATGGAAGGGAGAAGATATCAAGGGCATGTAAGTAGGTGTGACATCTTTTGGATGACATGTAGATCATCCGACTAATGGTTGTTGTTGTTGTTGTTAGGTGCTGTCGAGTTGGCATCCGACTCATAGTGACCCTCATAGGGTTTTCAATGGCTGACTGTTTCGGGATTGCCTTGGGAGTGGATTGCCAGGCCCTTCTCCCATTTTTGCGGTGCTGGAAATTGAACTTGGAACCTCAGAGACTGCAGTGCAGTACTCTACCAACTGAGCTAAATCCCAGCCCCGACTAATGGTAGATCATATTATTTCAAGATACATGGACATGTGAATGTGGTATAAGTTGCTTTTTATTTTTAATTCCCAACTTTTTTCAAGGAACAACAGATCTACACTTCAGAGTGCTACACCTTTTAGACGACATCTATCTACAGAAAAAGATTAGAGGTTGAGAAACAGGATAAAAAATGGATTTAAGCTATGAGCCATGGCACATGCCTATAATCCCAGCAACTCAGGAGGCTGAGGTAAGAGGATCACAAATTCAAGGCCAGAGGTGGTCTGCACAACTTAGCAAGACCTTGTCTCAAAAAGAAAAAGAAAAAGTCTAGGGTGTGGCTCAGTCAGTGGTGGAGCACTGGCTTAGTATGCTTGAGGCCCTGAGTACCAACCTCTATTACTGGAAAAAAAAAGATTTATATCCTCAAATTGATGTATAAAGATGCATATCCTCAAACTGAATGCCTTTTGGAGAAGCAGCACTGATAACTATTACTGTCCATCTTTGCGTTCAATTTCTTACTGACTATATTTTCCAAGTTAGAACTATGTATTAGTCTTCTAAAGTTTTTTTTAATCTGCATAATCTATGAAGCTATGAATCTATGAACAATTCCTATTATACAAAACAACTCACAGATTTTCTGTTGTAAATAAGGCTCTTATGAGATTGTTTTTCTTCTGGAGGAAATTAATGTATATCTTTATGTATAGAAGACATTTTCTCCTAAAAGTAGCAATGTAGGTATTTAGCTGTTATTTGCAGAGAAATTTACCTTTGCAGAGATAATTGCACTAACCTTTTAAATGAACATACGCATACACCAGAATTTGCACCTGTCATTGTCGTCATGGAGACCCTTCCAAAACATAAGATGCGAATCTATTATTGAGGCAGTATAGTTTCCCAAATGAATTTTAATGACATTGTAGCAGGGGGAGAAAAGAATTTTATGGATGCTTCTAAATTATTTAGTGAAGTTTGCCAACTAGAATTGACTAAAACTACACAACGGTAAGCTTCATCTGAAAAGGAGACAATAGTCAGCAAATGTCAAGCATGCAAAAAGGGACATAAAGTAGGTTTATGGAAGATAAACAAAGCACCCGAGTGCTAGCTCTTCAGTGTTTATCTTTAGCATCGCTCCTATTCAATCACCGTTCCTCTTGTTGGCTGAAGCATATTTTAAGCTGTCTCAATGGTACATGTCAAGATCACTGGCTTCTCTGAAGATTTTTCCTAGTTCCTGTCATCTCTGGCTTTCTATCAGCATGAGGTAAACAAATTTAGAGTTACAATGTTTTCAGTGCTAAGAGACTTAAAGGACATTTTCCAACCCATTACTTTACGGATTAGGAAACCAATGCCTAAAAATGTTAAGTGCCTTGTCCCAAATATACAAGTCAATATGGCAGGGCTGGACCGAAGCTTAGGTCCCTACCCCTCAGCCCTTCTCACAGTCACTGTGCTAGGTCTTCAACATAGCCCTCCCCCACTACTGGTTAAAGCTGGTGCATCCTTTCACGGAGGGAGGGAATTGAGGTCTGCATTTGAATATCTGGATCTTTATTGCTCACTTATGTTTTCACAGGAGTTAAGTCCAATTTGCTAAATGAGATAAAAACTTAACGTCCTCCTTTAAAAAAGTGTCTCCTTCCTAAACGTGTTGATCACATGGGGATTACTGTTTCTGACCATGGAAACTGAACTAATATCTTAATGTAATAAGAGAAGGGAAAGTTTTCTCAATTCATAACTATTGCTTCACCTCTTCTGGTGCTCTGAAGTCATGTGAATCAAATGTCCCAGGCTCATAATAAAGCTAAGTGAAACCGGTGCTTTCCTCCCAGTCAAAAGCCTGGGAAACACATCCATGGAGCTTAACTTAAAGCTAAGTGATGATGGATTGGTACTCTAGCATGTAATTTTGAACACATAGTTATGGCATCATATTTGGGGAAAGAAAGCTCTCACAGTCATAAAGTGAGTGGGAAATGGGTATCCCTAGACACAGAAAGTACTTATTATGTAACTCTTGGTAAGGGCTGATGATGGGGCAGGCTCTGTGCCCAGTCAGGTCTCTGGCAGAGTGCAGGACTCCCCAGGCTCTCGGAGGCCCCTGAGACAGCGTGTCATACAGTGATGATGGGTGGAAAATACTCTCACCGTTCAGGATGTGATTGTTTTGGCTTCCTCTCACTTGAGTTCTGGCACTTGAACTGGACCCAGTGTAACAATACAGCTGGGAAGTGACATTATTTGGCCTGGTTAAGAGGAGTTTTTGAATTTAACTCTACTGTAGTGTTAGAGTGGGAAAAATAAAACTTCTGCCATATCCAGCAAGTCCCAGAGGGACCACCTCTCCACTGTTCACGTGTTTGCACATGCATGTGCAGTACACACTTTACAAAAATAAATATACAGATAGGTGAGCATGCAAACTTATATAAATCTTTACTACTAGAATAATTCATTCCATAAATATTTATTGAGAACTTACTATATACCAAGCACAATAGTCTATTTTAAAAATTACATATATATTGCTCACAAGTATTAAAAAACATAGCATGAGTGTGCCCAGGGTATACTAATCCATCTGAATATATGCTCTCCTTACACCTCTTCTTTTCCCTCCTCAGCCTTGAGATATGCATAACCTTCCCATACTCCCCAATTCTGCAAACCACCTTCTACAAAGTAGGGAAGGAAGGATATGAAGGAGGTCTATATGAAGGCCAAACTAGAGCTTGTGACAGACAACTATGCTGAATCCTCTAGTTTAAGGAAGCAATTCACAGGCTCTGAGACTGACTTGTCACCTTTCATGTGAAATTAGACAGAATGAGAGAGAGAGATAAAGATAGAGATAGAGATAGAGAGGGTTTTTTTATTATAAAAGTAATATATTTACATTGTTGAATATTTGGGATAAAAATATTAAAGTGGAAAATGTTAATTATGCATAAGTCCACATTTGGTCTATTCCCTGTACCTTGCTATTGACTTTGGGCAGTCCTCTAAGAAATGAATATAATGAGTCTATGATGTCTCAGTTTTGACTATAGATATTGTTATATATAGTGGTAATGCCTTACAACTTCTTTAAACAGTGAAAATGATGTGTAGTGTGTGTATGTGTCTGTGAAAAAGTGACAGAGAAAGAGAAACAGAAACTAAGAATATGAGCATACTTAGGAGAAATGCATTGACTTGAATTTTACTATAAATCAGACGGAAATCATCCAAGATGTTTAAGTAGGCCTGTCTAGTTCTTTGTAAGTATAATTTTGGAAGACAAAGTAAAATATAAAAAGTCTACAATTCATTTGATATTTGCAAATAAAGCTTGTTTCGGCAATGGTGAAATTGCTTTACATAATTTGTAATCTCATTATCATCCTGGACCCCCCTGCCATGCTTCTTGTGTTTATGTAGCTTCTCTCTGTGGCATGTGCTCTGAGCAGGGAAGGGTATAATTATAAATCTCCATCCACCAACGAGAACAATGGTTGCACCCAGCAACTCTCTTTTTGTAAAGCTCTTCATAGGAAACCAAGTGGTGTAGATGCCATTTAGAATGTCAAAGGCCTACAAATATTATGAAAACAGATGCCAAATGTTCTTTGCATTAGGCATCTCTTTTAGCATTACTAATGGTATTGCTTTATCCATTCAGCAAGAGAAAACCAAGGACCAGAGGTTTTTCGTTTGTTTGTTTGTTGATTAATTTTTGCAGTACTGATGTTGAATGGAGGGCTTTATACATACTAGGTAAGTGCTTTTCCATTGAGTAGTACCCCAGACCCTTTTTTATGTTTCTATTTTTATTTTGAGACAAAGTCTCTCTAAATTGCACAGGCAGCTTCTGGACTCGAACTCACAGCCCTCCTACCTCCACCTCCCAGGCTGCTAGGGTTACAAGCTTGTATCATGATGCCCTGGCAGACCAGAGATTTTAAGATACCATGCTTATAATCATCCAATAAGAACAAGAAACCAAACAGGAATATAACCATAACTTGTGTCACAAAACTTTCTAAGCCTGTAGGAAAAACCAAAAAAACTAAATTTGTTTCTTTAAGCAAAGGTAGCTACACCAGAAAGAAATTTGACATGCAGAATATACTTTGTGCCATCTTCATCTTTATAAAACCAAAGCAAATGGGTTTTTTGTTTGTTTGTTTGTTTTGTTTTGCTTTTGCAGCACTAGGGGTTGAATTCAGGGCCTGACACAAGTGCTCCACCATTGAGCTGCACCTCAAACCCCTTTTTATATTTTTTATTTTGAGACAGAGTCTCCTTAAATTGCACAGGCTGCCTCCGGCCTCAAACTGCAATCTTCCTGCCTCAGCCACCCAAGTAGCTGGGAGTACAGATGTGATCCACTATGTCCAGTAGGCATTGTTCTTTATTCCACAATTATTGTTATGGTTTGGAAATGTTCCCCAAAGGCCCGTGTGTTACAGGCTTGGTTGCTAGCCTGTGGTACTGTTAAGAAGCAGAAGAACCTTTAAAGAGTGGGGCCTAGTGGAAGGAAGTTAGGTCACTGGGGCCCATGAAGGGGATATTGGGAGTCTATTCTTGTTTCTCTCTCTGCTTCCTGGTTACTATGAGGTGAACAGTGTCTTTTCCTACATGCTCCTACCACCATGGATTGCCTCACCACAGACCCAAAAGCAAATGTGCCAATTAACTATGGACTGAAGCTTCTGAAACCATGAGCCAAAATAAACCTTTCCTCTTTACAAATTGTTTATCTCAGGTACTTTGCCACAGTGATGGGAATCTCTCCAATATAGTTATTAAGATTATTTTTCTTAAATTGGTGGCCATTGAAGAGACATGCAATATACTTATGACAAACTATTCATTCCTTCAATGTACATGGATACAAGTCACTACTGAATGTCAGGCAAGAGAACTACTAGACATGTTGAGACTCATTTTGTAGTTGTTAACCTCTACATAGCATAGCTAGTGATATCTTGGATATGAACAAACCCTAACTCTTTAGATTAGGTCACTTCAGCACTTACTGGAGTTATTTTCAAAGAAAATAGAGTAGCAAGATTTCTCAAGTCTAAATTCAGTATTCAAAAATTAGTAACAGCATGGCATTGGGGTTGATTTTACCTATGTTTTAGATTAAGAAGTCTGTTCAAATGGGACCTGCAATATCATAACCCAGCTCTGGGAAAGTATACAAAGGAATGCAATATTACATCATCAACATGTTTTTGGAAGGTTATCACATTTCTCCTTTGTGATGGGTTGGCCTATGCCCTTGAAAAGGTATTCACAGTGGGAAGAGCACCAACTCTGGGGCACATTTATAGTTGAATCTACTTATTTCCTGGAAGATAAAAATATTCAGTGGGAGAAGAATTCCATGTGAATGCTCTAGTTCTCCACTCTAACAAGTCTCAGTGCTAGATAAGCAAGCATCTTTTCTAAAACCTCAAGGGGATCCCTTATAATAGGAACAAAGTAAGAGGGGCCTGGGGAGGATGGGCATAGGCACATTATGACATTTCTAAGTGATTGCTGAGGGTACTAGAATTAGGGAGGATGGTCTCCATCAGCAGCCCACCTCTCTGACATGAGTAATGAACATTTGACCAATTTAATGGAAAGTGCTATGTAAACATAGCTGCAATCCAGCTAGATTGCTTCCTTTAAGTTTTCCTAGGTAGAAATTTTGAAGGCTTACAGACCTTTTCATTAGGACTTATAAAATAAGTAGACACTTGGGTTCTTAGACGTAGTGATGAGGAGGTTCATTACTAAAGAGTCAATGTAAAGAAGTCTACACACTAACTACTACTCATTTATTGAGCATATACTGTATGGAAGTCTTGTTGTAAACACTTTACATGTATCATCTCTTTAAATTTCCCAATAACACTAAGGTAATGACAATCTTTCCTGCCAACATATGAAGTCCAGGTTGGGAGTTGTCCAATGACTTTTTCCTGTATAATCTAACCCTAAGGGAAGATGTTACTCTGATTTTTCCACCTCATGCTTTTCCCTGGCAATTGCTGTGAGAGAATGTTGTTTTTGGAGTTGAGCGGGCAAGTGGTGTGTATGATATTAAAAACCAAAAGCAACACAGCTAAAAAAAAAGCCAAAAAATCAAAACAAACAAAAAAACCCACCAAAACCCCACCACCCAAACAAACAAATGAACAAACAAAAAACATTCATACCCTTCTAACACAAAGCACTAGTGAATTTCAGCATAACACCTCTAGCACCATAACCCAGCTATCTATGGAATGCTTAAGCCCTTCTTAACTTTAATTTTCAGCTAGGCTTCAGCTCTGTGAGGAGTATCAGTCCACGGAGGCTAAGAAAAAATCAGTAGAGGATCAGGTGTACCAAGGCATTGCCACAGAAGGGCACTCCTGGAATCCAGAGGCTTCTTCCTGCCAAGAAAAGAGTTGCTAGCATCCTACTTGACCTGGTGGGTTTGTTTAACAAAGGAAAGGAATGTCTGGAGGATATGACCCAATATGTTCATTCTCTGGAACATGTCTGCTGTGCATATTTGCAAAATGATAAGGAACCTAGTAAATCAAAGACCATTTTACAAGTCATATTGTTCAAAGGTAGTTTCCTGTCTTTTGAAATTTATATACATGGCTATGTTAAAAGTAATGCCATTTTAGCTCAGTTGGTAGAGTGCTGCTCTGCAGTCTCTGAGGTCCCAAGTTTGATTCCCAGTACTACAAAAGTGGGAGAAGGATGTGGCAATCTATTCCCAAGGCACTCCTGAAACCATCAGCCATTGAAAACCCTATGAGGAAGGATGTGGCAATCCATTCCCAAGGCACTCCTGAAACAGTCAGCCATTGAAAACCTTATGAGGGTCGCTATGAGTCACACATGACTTGACAGCATCTAACAACAATGTTAAAAATAGGCAACCAACATAATTGAGGAACCTGAAGGGGCTATGATGTGCACCTAAGCAACAGCCATTAAAGAGATTGAAGGGAAAGTAATTTAGTATAAACTGAGAAGCATTCCCATCTCAATTGACTCATGAAACATAAGAGAGGGTCACAATGCTACTCTTTATTCTGGCTGGCATCCAGTTCTCTTTTTCCCCAGTATGACACCCAGATCTTCAGTTTGAACAAGGTATGCTTGATTCATCTGATATCCTCTCTCACTATGTGGTCACATCACGTGTGTTTAAAATAAGAAATATGCTCAAGCTATACTTTCTTTATGACAAAATTCACAGAATAAAACCAAATGTCCACTTGGTAAGAACAACGTGTAAACCTAAAGTGAATTATGGATAGAGATTAAAACAATGGTTAACAAGTTTGGGGGAATGTGGTGGGGAGGAAATGGGGAGAAACTGTGTTAAATATATCAAGTAGTATATACCTAGAATAAACAGCATGAAGAATACAGTTAATAATAGAATATTATATATAGGAAGGGATGGGTAGCTATTAAAGATGATGTATATGTTAATTTGTTCTACTATATTGACTCTCTCTATATATATAGTATTTAGCATGAGTATATATATATATATGTATATATGTAAAATCCTTTAAATACTTTAAATATATAATTAAATTTATTTTTAAAATAAAGTGGATTAGTGGAATTTTCTCAGGATAAAGTGCTTGGGAGGACAATTTAACAAGTGTGAAATTTGTAGGGTAAAATTTTCACATAGTCTGACTATATGCTGTATATACCTGCTTTGCTTCTGCCTTGAAAATAACCATTCATGTCTAAGACTCACTTGAACCACTTAATTTGGCAGATTAATCCAAATCAATCCAGACACATTTTTGTATTAATATTTTTCATTTGGTCTCTTATTATGTATAAAGTCAACTCTTTACAAAAAAAATCACTCCATCGCTAGACTTTTTGCTGCTCTCTTGTGATGTATATTTGATAAACACAGTGTTTTAAAATCAAGCCAGATATCCCCAGCAGATGTAATGTCTAGTTTCTAGCTAAAATTATAACTCATATAACTGTATTGTGTGTCATAGACTTGTTGAATGCTTTCTATACTCTATCTTAGTCTATTCTTCCAAACCCATTTTGTGGTTGAGGAAATCAACATGAACTTAGGTCAAAGAATTGTTCAAAGTTGCACCACTAGTAGCAGCTGAGTGGGTACTCCATAGGTCTGTCTCAGGAATCTGTGATTTTAATCACTACACCATATGATCTGCCTTGGGCTGGTTTATAAAATAATTGTTCAATTAACCTTTCTTCTTTTAAAACTATTAACTGTTAATTGCTTCTTTCCCTGCTTAGGTAATAACTTAATTCTTAAGTGTACAAGTCCAAGTAAAAAAATGTGCTCCAGATGTAGGCTGTATATTTACACTTTTTGGTTATAGCTGGTTACATATACACTACAAACACATAATATTCATCCATCCAGATTTTTCTTTAGAAATACATTATCAACAGGGGAAACTTAAAATATGTAGATTGTGGCCCTGGCTTCCATGAACACTTATTTTTATTGAATTTACCTTGAGCTCATGTAGCTTTTGGGCAGAATCAAATAGGACAACTAAATTTCTCTTCTTCAATTTTTCTTGGTATGGTTTATTGGAACTGTTTCCAACTAGCCCCCAAGACAGACCTTGCTCATTGGATTTTGTTCTTGAGTTCCATTCAGCAGAATGTCAGAGCACAGCAGCCCAGCCAGACACACTGGACTGGTCTGTCTGCTCAGGAGTCAAGCTCTTAGCCTTTAAGATTGCCAGCTGAGGTATTGTGTGTCCAAAATTGATCTTGAGTACAGAAAAGTCATGGCTACCTCATTTGTTCCAGAAGGCGGATGGTGAATACTTAAGTGCTTTGATAAGTTTTTAGGCTAAGACTGTTCATGGAAGATTTAAATGCTCTGGCATCTGATCTCATCAGATGTTGGAAGCTTAGTAGGGTCAGGTCTGGTCAGTACTTGGGTGGGAGACCCCCTTGGAATTCCAGGTGCTATAAACTTGGGAGAAGGACCCTGAAGCCCACTCCCAAAACAATCAGCCATCAAAAACCGTATGAATAACAGAGAAGCACTGATCACTGTGCCAGGCATGGCACAGTGTCGGGAAGTGTTACATTCTGTTGTATACAGGGTCACTATGAGTCAGATGCAACTCAACAGCACCTAACAACAACAACAACAACAACAACAACAACAACAACAAGAGCACAGAAAATTTAAATCCCGAATATTTGTTCAAGGGCTCAATTTCCTCAGAGGAAACATTTTAAAATTTATTTTTAATTCTGTCATTTTAAAGGAAGATAGTCTGATGTGACTTTGGTTATACAAACACAGTGTCGCTGCTTGTGCCTGGCAGAGTTTGCTTGTACTCTTAAAAGATTTGAGAGAAAGAGAAGAGAGGGAGAAAGAGAGAGAGGGAGAAAATTTTCCATTATTGCTTCAGATTCTTCCATCTGTTCCCACATATTCTAAGATATAATATTTGAAGGGTGAAGAATAGCCATTTTAGTGTGAACCATCCTGGAATGGAAATGTCAGCATATAGAACTAGTGCTATCAGAGAGTTTGGCCATCTTCCTGGGCCAAAAGGAAGTGTGGAGCTGGTTCCTTGGAAATAACTCTTTACCATGTTAGGGCTTTAAGCCTTGGTGAATTTCCTAAGCACAGGCCACTGCCTTTTCGCAGCCCGGAATGGAACAGCCACTGACCCTAGAGACCTGTCATAGAGCTGTCATAGCTGCAGTCAAGATGTGCTGTTTAGTTCCTCACCAGTCAGGCTCCTCGTTAGGCCAAATCCAGACAGGCCTCTTTCTCTTCATTTGCCACATAACTAGAAATGCTTAATCTCAGAACACGGAAGAAACAGAAACAGAAACAACTTTAAAATATAGCAAAGGGGTGTGTGTGTGTGTGTGTGTGTGTGTGTGTGTGTGTGTGACTGTAGATGGGCCTGAGGTCTAATGTAGTTATTTAAATAAACTCCCCCTCATGCTTGAGTACCAGATGGTGCTACAAATATGAGGAAAGAAGGCTCTGGGCATTTATGTCCCATGTTACATTAGCTTTATTGGCTTGTATTCAAATGATAAATATTTTAATCACTTCAGTTCATTGCTCTGTTTTAAATTTTTTGTTAGTACATTAAAAGCAAATGCAAATACATATCTGTATTTCACACACAGGATTATAATAAAATGCATAAATAATTTACAAGAGAAAAGGAATTTAGGGGTTTTTTCTCTTCATCCTCATTTTAAAGAGGAGGCCTCAAACAAACCCTAAATGCATGAAAGTTGAATGCTTTCCTAAAGGCTTTATAGGTAATTAATGTTAGAACTATTATTAGAATACAGATTCTATGACTCCATGGTAAATGTTATGCCTACTGTTACCCAAAATAGACTTGGAGGCAAAACTGAATTTATGTTAGGTATATCCAATGCTCAACGAAATGCTGAAACAATATTTTACAAGTATGTGCTCCCTGAACTCAAACTTGATATTAGGTAGTGACTCTGAGTCTCTTAAATTGCTTGATTTTTTAAGGTTAGTTCTTTATTACGTGAAAATTTATTTATAGAATTTAAACATATTTCATTGCAAGGAATAAATAAAAATTTCTAAGTTTCTGAGGATTTTAAGAGATATTAAGAGACCCAAATATTCTTAACTGTGGAATACAAATAAAGTACTGGCTTCAGGAATCAGCTTTTCACTGTCATTTGCAATTGACTGTAAAGTTTCTCTATTGCTATGGGGGAATGTTCATGTCCTAGGACTTCCCCAATACAAATGTTGAACTCCTAATCCCTAAAAAAGTAGAATTAGGAGGTTGGGAGACTTTGTAGGTGATTAGATCATAAAGTCAAGAATGGTATTAGAGCCCTTTAACAGAGGCCCTGGAGAGCTCCTTTGCTTTTCTGCCACGTGAAGGCACAGAAGTGGGAACTCACCAAACCCCAGATCTGCTGAAGCCTTGACGTGGGATGATCCAGCATCCCGAACTGTGAGAAATAAATTTCTGTTGTTATAAACCATCCATTCAATACTACTTGGTTGTAGCATCCTGATTTGGCCTAAGACACTAATTGAGGTCTTATTAGGGGAAGAAGAAAATATGGCATTTTGTTTTGTAGGTTTAACAACTTAAATTCTCATCTCCTTTGAATGATAGTCTGGGCATAAATGGATTGGCATCATGTCTAAATCAAGATGATGGTAGCCCAGAAAGAGACTGCAGGTGGGATGACTGGCTACTGATAGCCAAGACTTAATACTAATCTTCAGAATTTAAGTCATTCATGGTTTGGGAGCAGTCATATTATTTATCTATCCATAGTAAAGTGACCTTGTGGTCATATACAATTTCAAACCAAACAAACCGAAATACATATACTAGATGATATTATATTACTTTGATTTCACATAACCAGGGGCGTAGTTTGATTTTTATTTCTAGGGACATTCAGTGAGATCAGGATGACTAGCAGAGTAGAGCCAGCCTGCCTTCGTGTCCTGCTGCAATACCTTTTAGAAAACAAACACAGGATGAAAATCAGCTTCCATGAAACTCCATCATTTTGGAGATGGGATATGGAGTCCTTCCAATTTTCTTCATGATGTTACTGTTGTTGTTGTTAGGTGCCCTAGAGTCATGTCAGACTTATAGTGACCCTCATAGGGTTTTCGATGGCTGATTGTTTTGGGGATTGTTTTGGAAGTGGGCTGCCACGTCCTTCTCCCATCATGATGTGAGAAGCAGTTGTTTCTTCATTAAAGAAAACAATGACAATGGAAGGAGATTATCACACTGAAAACTTTAGCATACCAAAAAAATTTTGGTATTATACCTCCCTTTTCCTTATTAGAAATGTTTTGGTTTTATGTATCAAATGAAATATGGTTTTATCGAGAAATGCCCATCCATGCGTAAAAGTAGATTGTTTCAAAGCTTTATGAACTAAAGAGAATACTAATTGCAAAACTTTAAGTATCTCTACTTGGGATGGATGCTAAACACAAAGAAATGTGTTCCATTCCATCAGTGGTTTTTAAAATTCAGTTAATGCACTGTTCATTTGCATAATTCATCACTTTCTGTAATATTTCTATAACCCATCGTGCTTCTCAAATGGATGGAGATGACTGCCATAATCCCTTACAGGCACTGGGGGAGAGAGGTATTTCTTTTATCCCAATTCACACTGTATTTGTAAGTACTATTCTTGATGAATCCTCCCAAAGTACTCAAATTTTAAAATCTTAGCTTTTAAAAAAACATTCTACCTGAAGTCAGTATGAATATTACAACTATTTTGAAAAACTTCAATGTGTTTCTTCTGATGTTAATAGTAGAATTTGTCAAGGAATCACTTAAGTACTGCGATTATTGACAAGCCATAATGTATTGTTTGGCTCAAAGTGTGTCCCCATGCTCTATTGTCCACTCAGACCTCACTTAAGACAAGGAAGGGTGGAAACTTCACTGGAAATGACTCATTGGTGTCCAGCTTGGAGATTTCAATTAAAAAATGAAGTTTGATAAGTAGCAGTCTTTGTTTGGAAGACAGATTTTAAGGTTCTGTTAAGAAATAAAACCAAAATCTATGGTCTAGGTCTATTCTCCAAAACATTGTGTGTGTGTGTGTGTGTGTGTGGAGAGAGAGAGAGAGAGAGAGAGAGAGAGAGAGAGAGAGAGACTGACTGATTTTAAAGTAATTCTAATCCAGCCATTATTCTGCACCCTGGCTTAATTTACAAAACAATTCCATCATTAAAATTGTTAAAGGGGCATGGTGATAAGTATTAAAGCATGTCAACAGAATAAAGATTGTCAGGAAATGCACTGTTTCTTAAGGAATTGTTGTTTCAAGGGAAGAAATTTAATATATGATAAGGATAATAGGATTTTGGAATAAGGCTGAGTTAGAATTCTTGCCCTAGACAATAGATAAGTTGCTCAACACATCTGAGGTTTAGTTTCTTAATCTACAAAATGGGAATAATACATGCATTGGAAGAAATTACAAGTACTTCCCAGAGCAACTAATCTACGGCCTTGACACAAATGGCTACTCAATCTTATTACTATTATTATTCATATCAATGATTAACTGGTACTTTACAACAAAAATCTGAATTAATTTTGAACATATAGATGTCCTTATGCCAGTATAGGAGAATCTAGGACTAAGATAAAACCTGTGTGTTTGGGGAAAGCTCCATGGATAATTCTGAGGCACATCTGTATTAAGAATTGCTGGTTCAGTTAAATTTTAATCTTTTTCATAGATACACATGGGGAACTTTGGGGCTGGGGCTTAGCTCAGTTGGTGGAGTGCCACTCTGCACTCTTTGAGGCCCTGGGTTCAATGTCCAGCCCCGCAAAAATGTGAGAAGGACGTGGCAATCCACTTCCAAAGTAATCCTGAAACAATCAGTCATTGCAAACCCTATGATTAGCAGATTTGTACTGACATAGTGCTGGGCATGGTGCAGTGTTCTGTTGGGGAGTGTTTTGTTCTGTTGTATACAGGGTCACTATAAGTTGGACTCGATTTGATGACACCTAACAACAACATATGTGGAACATGATTTTTGGTTGTTATGATCTGTTTCTAAAAAACCTTCTCTTGGCCAACAGTACCAATACGGTTCACATCCCTCGATGGTCCACATTTACCCATAAACTAAGTTAAATGCCTTGTGGATCATCTGTGCAGAATTTGGAGTTTGGGAAGCACAAACAGGATGTTTTTCCAGTGTACTTCAGTACAATCTAGCTGAAATAAGCATATGTGTATGCAGAAAATGTGCCTATGACTGTTTAGTAGTTCTATGGAGTGGATCACAGACCTAAGAGAAGTTAGATTGATCCCTACTCTGGCTTGATTTTTCTGCTTCGCGGTCCCTGGTCTCCTCCTGTCACCAAATGCAAGTATCAGGCTGGACAATATGCACAGATCTATGGAACCTACTGAAATTATTGTTATTGTTTTTATTAGGTGCCGTCGAATTGGGTCCAACTCATAGTGACCCTGGGAGGGTTTCCAATGGCTGATTGTTTTGGGATTGCTTCAGAAGTGGATTGCTGCATCCTTCACTCATTTTTGCAAGTTAAATATTAGCAAGCCCTAATTGAGAAGAAATATTTTATTCAGTAATCACTGTTGAAGATGCCTTTTAAACTAATCACTAAAATATTGAATGTCTGGTTGGAATATTGATAAAATAGTAGGGAGTGAACATAATTCTCTTTTCAAAATTTTTTTTTTTAAAAATAAGCTGCACTAGAAATTTTGTGTGTGAAGTGGATAAGCTTCAGACAAAGGGAAAACCAAACCTGCTAGTCAGAGATATAAAAAATATCAACCTCTACCTTCTGTTGCCAAGGAGACTATGTAAACAGACTTAAACAAAAAGAAGTGGCTGGCTGGCAACAAGGCTAATGTGGAAAACCTCTTCATTGTTGTGTGGCATGCTTCTTTTCAGAAGAGCAGGAAGAGGTGGCAGCAGAGAGGGGGAAAAATAAGAATGGAAGTCTTTCTTCCAAAGAGGGCTATCTGAGTCCCTGAGAGAGGATTTTGGCACACAGGACCCGCCTCTTAGTAAGTCACCTGTAAATAAAGCCAGCAAGGCTGATGCTTTGTCTCAGGGTTCTTTTAATATTTTAGCCACTGCACTTAGATTAGCTGTGTGAGGAAGTCTCACAGGGGACCTTTTCATTCAGGCATTCAATCTACGTTTGCTTTGTGCTCCTGAGGTAGAGCAGTGCCTGAAAGATGGGAAGAGGGAGAACAGCTGAGTGCCAGCCTGACAGAAGAGGCCACCACTTAATAAGCAAATATATGCACAGCAAGCCTTACATGACTTCCATCTCTTTATTCTTTTAGAGCTATCCAACTACATTACTACTATTAGAGCTCTAGTCTAACTACAATATTTCCCCTTCACTTGTCTTACTCCCTGAATACATTTTAGACATTTTAGGGGCATTTTAGACAAAAGGAGTAGAAGTGTTAAGTATTCCCAACTTCTCAGGATGTTTATAGTATATGACACAGAAAAATGCTCTTAGTACAGAATTCAGTGAGAGTTTGTGATTTTTTACCACAGTATATGCGGTATGATTAGAAATCTGTAAAATAGTTGCACAAAAATACATAGATAAATAGGACATTACTAATGCACAAGAAAAGTGTGGATTATTTTTCCCTTCTTTTGATGTTCATTTCTAAATTTTCTAAAATGTGTCTGGATGAATTGATTTATATAAAGAGAATTTACAGTTTATTGATGTGAATTTTGTTTCAGGTATTAGACTCTGTAGTTTACTTTAGAGTTTGAAATGAGTGCAATTAAGTTTGACAAAGCCAAGATACAAAGCAACTATTTCTATATTTACAAATGTGTGTGCAAGTATTTTAGAAAGTGAAAATAGTTTTCATTGTAGTTTTTGTAGTGTTTGCAATTGAATCCAGGGCCTTGGGCATAATAGGCAAGCTCTGTACCACTATGCTATACTCTGGTCCTGAAAAATGCCTTTTTAAATATTTCTTTTCAGACCTATCATCATAGAAGTTACCAGCTTTGAAGTGAGATAAGATTGCAAACTGGTTCTTATTTCATTAGATTTTCCATTTAATGAGAAGGTGGATATTAGCATTGGCAGTTACACACTAAAAGATAAAAGTTCTTTTTAACAACTAAGTCATCAATAGATTAAAAATAGAAATGAAATTGAAGTCTTAAGTCATTTCTCTACATTATAAGGTCAAAAAGAGTGTCACATTTTGTAAGAAGGTAGCCAAAAATTCAGTGCTCAAAGCTGCCATGTTGAATTAATAACATACCCTTTTTATATCAAACTGCTCCCAACTTGTGTTGTTAAACATGCTTTTTTTTTCTTTGCAGGCTGTTATAATCCTATGTCAAACAAAGCCCTTTCAAAAAGGTCATCAAGAAATATGAAGCTAAATGCAGAAAGGAGTTACTGTCTTGAACTCTTGAAAATCATTTTCTTATAGAAATGGATTTAAAATTTACTTGATTTTATTTCAAATTTACTTCCTGAAAATTGGCGGTTTTAGCCTACAGTCCTACATGATACACACTGTAACATAATACCACCCTAATGCTGTCTAGTAGGCCTGAATAATGGGTAAATTATCAGATCTACCAAGCTCTCTAGAGATTCACTTCTGCCAGCATATTGGTTCTTGTTCATTTCTACAAGATTGACAAGCTCATTATGACAATGTTGACATCTTTGCTTGAGAGCTCATACTGTGCAATTGTAATTTTACATATGTTAATGAGGAGGCAATTATATC
>VMDO01000173.1:120000-145798 GCA_007922755.1 Pedetes capensis
AAATTAAAATTTATTTTGCAGTATTATGGGGTTGAACCCAGGACCTCTTACATGCCAGATAAGTGCTCTATACAGCATCACTAGATCCTGTTTTAAAGTTTTCATTTTGAGAAGGTCTTAGTATCTTGTACAGGCTGCCTCTGGCCTCAAACTTGGGATCCCCTCCTGCCTCAGCCTCCTGAGTCACTGGGCTTATAGGTATGCAGCACAGTGTCCAGCAAAACTGAGCTTTAATGTTCCCTTGCTAATGTATCTTCTTTTATTAGTCTTTTTATAAGGCATTCAAAGCCTCTGTGCTTGCTTCCCAGGAATCTCTTACCAGGTTAAGTCCAAATGAAGAGACTTAGGATATTTTTTTTTCTTATCTGCCAAAATATGGATATTCAATGTCTCTTTCCTAAGACAGCTGTTAGTGAATTTAATTGACTTAATTTGAACTACAATGTTAACAGCTTATATCTGAACACATTAACATACTTCAACCCAACCAACATTATTTGTACATTAATTGAGACTCATTTTCTTAGTCTAAAACAATGAAGAGACTTGATGCATTGTCTCTCTCTCTTTCTCTCTCTCTTTTCTCTACTTCCTCTTTATAGAAAAAGGTGAAGTATCACCTAAAACCTGTTCAACTAATTCTGACAAGCTATTTCTGGAGGCCAAACCAGAAGGGGGGGGACCAGAAAAGGTATATCTAAATCTCACTATAAACCCTTTGCCATTAAGAATAAACTTAGAAGTCTATAGTCTATGGAAGGTGGGACTGCGGTTTCAAGTTGGATGGTAGAGAACAGCCTCTGGATCAAATTCACTAAATCAAGTTTTAGCACCATTTTGTGTCATGGGCACCCAACTTTCTCTGCTACCTAGGCTGTTCAGAAACAAAAGCTTCAACAGCAAAGAACAAAAGAAGTGAATTTCTGTTCAGTAGTATTCTTTCTTGCCAAAACCGATGACTGAACAAATTTAAAGACATTTAACTCAATATCAGGTATACCTATAATCACTGGAGAAGAGGTAATATGAAATCAAGCTTCTACTACAGGAGAGGACGAGATGACACTTGGGATTCTTTTCAACCCTCATTGTGATAGGGCCTATTGAAATATTGATCTTTTTTGTCAGATAAGATCTTTTTTGTTTATTAGATTTTATTTATACATGTTAGTGGCCTACAGAGTAAGAAGTCAGTTGATATAACCATTATGGGACTATCGAGTTATTTTTGCTTATACTTCCATCTCTTTAAACATTTTTCAGAACAGGATAAGTGAAAAAAAAATTGAAAAAAAGAAAGAATTTTAATTACCATATTATGACAGTCATATGGGTTATACCCTGATTGATTTTTTCCTTTCCCTTCCCTTCCCTTTCTTTTTCTTTCTTTTATCCTTTTTTCTTTTTCCTTCCTTCATATTTTCATTGAGTTGCATCTTGTATTTGCTGTTTTTCTCTCCTTCTTTACCCTTCTACATTGTTCCTCCATCTTCTTCCTTTCCCATCATCTACTCCCTCCCACTAGTAATCTTTCCCTTCATATATTTTCCATTGAGAGATAAGATTTTATATATATTTAAATTAGATCTCCCACATGTAACCACAGTCTCTGAAACAAAGTGGTGCATTTCGTGTATCTGAAATCTTTGAGACAGGAAAGTGAGGCCTGCGGTTTTCTCTTCCTCCTACTCAGACCTAAGACTATGTGGCAAGCGTTGCAGAATTCAAAGTTTTGTTCATAAACTTTTTATCTTGTTTCCATCCATAAATTAAAAGGAGTAGAATTATTCAATGTAGCCACTTCTGGGAACACAGTTTGGTAAAGAAACAGGAAACGAAAGGGAAGGAAGGACTCTTGTAAGGATTTTTTTATGCCTTCAATATATTGACTGCATGAAGAAAGCAACGGAAACAGGTCACAATGATCCCGGCTGTGTTTCAGGAAATCTCAAGCTTAAGGATCTTCTGTAGTAGAAAGGTAGGTCATCTTATCATTCTAACTGGGAGGCCCGTCTTGGGTGTACTCACTGGATGTGTGGACATCAATTACCCACAAGTCCCTGTGGAATCTCTTCCTTAGGAAACAGGGGAAGCCCAGGCTCTCAGTATTCTGCACACACACATACCAACAGCTCATGTTTGTCAAAGCAAGTATTTTTCAGGTTCTTTCAGGTGCTATTTATTGGTTATTTTCCCCCTTGGCTGACAGGGTTTTTTCCTTTTTGCTAAACAGGGGCACTAATCTAACAGAATATACTAAAAATTGCTCACTTGGGATTTTGCTGGTGCTCTATTGGGGTTGAAATGTTCAAACAAAATGTGATGAAAAATTTTAGGTTGTTTTGAGTGATACTCATCCCAATGCTGATCTGATCTCTTCTTCTCAGAAATTTAGATAATGCTAGTTTTAGACAGAAGGTCTGACAGACACTGAAAATGAGGCAGCTCTATGTGAGTCATTCAGTGGAGGAAGATCCCATGATACTCTGGATGTCAAGATACTTGGCCTTCATTTGCATGCAGGTGTGAATGAATTATTTAAAAAGTGTGTGAGTGGGCAGTGCATTACAATCCAACTCACAGTCTTTGCATTGTGTTTTTCAATAAGTGCAGACATTTTCCTTCTAATGTCTTCAGGACAAAAGAAAGTGACTACGGGGAGAATATAAGTAGAGGGTTTTGGAAAGGTAAGTGAATGTCATTTTTCTAACCAAAATTTACAATTCCATTTTCTTTTGTGTAGTATCTGTTTAATGCTTGCTCCACAAACTAATTGTAAGTTCCACGAAGGCAAGAAATGTCTGTTTCCTGTTCACTACATATTACTAACACTTAAAGTTCTTGGTACACAGCCATAAAGGACAAATAGTTTGTCTTCTTTAAAACAATAATTTCCATTCTTCTCCAGGTGAGAAGGTGGTATGGATTTGGGGTTATTTAGGAAATACGATGACCAAAGCCAATGGCAGTTTGAAGATCAGTTGGTAAATATGGCCTTAGATCCATTGGGAATGTTATCAGTATTTGGCTTGACTATCAGTGAGTACATTTCTAACATTTTTAGTGTGCTTTGATCTATTTGTTTTTAAACCATTTTAAAAGTACAATATGGCAATATTAGCTCTGCAATTTTATAAAAACAGAACACATTAGCACCCATTGTTTTCATTCAAGAGCTATTTCTTGAACCCCTAATTTGTACTGGGAATTGTTCTTGATTTATGGTGCATATTACAGGTTGTCCAGGAAACTTTCATCCTAGTAATGCATATATGATTGGAATTGGTGGGCACTGATTCGAAAATTGCAATTCTAGGTCAACTTGTTGTAAACAAATATGTTGTTATGTTGTTAGGTGCCTTCGAGTTGGGTCTGACTCATAGTGACCCTCCATGGAGTTTTCAATGGCTGACTGCTTCAGGATTGCTTTGGGAATGGGCTACTACATTCTTCTCCAATTTTAGTGGTGCTGGGGATTGAACCCAGGTCCTCAGAGAGTGCAGAGCAGTGCTCTACCAACTGAGATAAACCCCAGCCCCAAACAAATGATACAGATACCATATAAGAGACTTGTCAAAAATCTGATCATATTTCATTTTCCTGTGAACTCTCTCACTCATGCATTAAGTTGGTGAGGAAGAGGCACATAAGGAAGAGTATAGGATGAGTGACTAGGTGCCCAGGGATCAGGGCAGTAACCCTGCTCTTAGCAAATGACCCTGTAATTCCCAAGAATTTACAACATTTAAGGATTAAGATAATTGCATAACGTGATTATGTCAGTTCTGAAGAGCTTCCATCATGTAAGCATCTCTTCAGTGTATAATTTAAAGTTTGGATAATCTTGAACAATCTACAGAGTGACATCAAAAGCACAGACTATTGAGTCAGTTGACAAGGATGATGGAAGTCATGGCTCCACAATTTGCTAACTGATTCAAAAGAAAGTCACTTACCCTTTCTAAGTCTCAGTTTCTTATGCAGCATGATAATAATTAGACCTAGCTTATAAGGAGGTTGTGAAGAGAAAATAAAATTTCAGCGTGTCATAAGCATTGTAAATGTCATGTAGTAGCAGCTCAGTATTGATCTACTATGACACTTGTTATTATTCAGTATAGAGCAACACATTTTCTTAATGACCATTGATCACAACAACCCTCAGAAACAAGCAGTATTATTTTGCATGGAAGAAAACAGAAGTTTAGAGGGATAGAACATTACTTTCAGTGTTTATGGATCCAGAAAAGGATTATACTTCACTCTCCCCTTGGAGTTAAACATAGGCATATAACTTGCTTTGCTAATGAAATATAAGTGAGAGAAGTACGTATTGCATTTGGATGGAGGCCTTTAAAATCCGTCTTTTCTGTGCCCTCACAAACAATGATGTTTCAACAGGATGACTCTTAAGTATCCTGGGTCCTGGAGTAAGAACAATGTATGAGAGAGCCTCCTGCTAACATGATGGATGGGTAGCATGAGTAACAAATATACTATTGATGCTTTAAGCCACTAATTTTTTTTGTGTGTTACTGGGGGTTGAACCCAGAGCCTCATACTTGCATACTTTACAAGTGCTGTACCACAGAGCTTCACCCCCAGCACAATTTTTCACTTTTTGTGACAGGGTCTCGCTAAATTATGCAGACCACCTCTGGTCTTGAACTTGTGATCCTCCTGCCTCTGCCTCCCAAGATGCTGGGATTACAGGCGTGTGCCACTGCACCCAGCTAAGCCACTAAAATTTTTACAGTTGTTTTTACAGAAGCAGAACCTAGCTTCTCCTTATTTACCCAAGATGAAAATTCAAACTCAGTTCTTACCATACTGAGCCTAATGGTTTTCATATGATCTTATGGATATCTTTACTGCTTATTAGACATAAAATATCCAGTTAATATATCTTCTTCTTGAGCAGAAAACTGAGTTTATTATTTCTTATCCTTAACTTGGGATAAAAAAAGCATTCTCTGAGCAAAGACCAAAGGGAAGGTAACTAAAAAGTTAGATGTAGCCAGATAATAAAATTAATTTAAAAGATCCACTACTTTTGCAGAAACCCTTTATTTCCTACAGGTTCATGACCTGATGACTACATGGGATAAAGGTTCTTACCAAAAGCTTGAAACTCTGGAGCTACAAAATCAATTTTTAAATGACTTATGTGATGGTCTTTGTGACCAAAGGCAGTAATTTATTTCCCACGTGGCACTCAGGGTTGCTGCTTAGACATTGAGAAGTGACTAATTTTTATTTACAGCATGCTTCTCCTTATACATTACTGGAAACAAGATTTGAGAGCATGACATTTCTATAGCATGCAATTCTTTGCCGAGGGAAGTATCAGGCAAAAAAACAAAAACAAAAACAAAAAAAACCTACTGGAATCCAATGACTGTGACGTACACGGAAATAACCATTATGAAAACTTTCCAAGGTCAAATGCTTCTAATCTATTCAATTTGACTTACATAAAAAAGTAAAATTAAGCTCCCAAGGGGAGCCATTCTTTGATCAAATCACACTTATCACCCGGCTCAACAATGAGAGGAAAAAGAATTTAGAGTTCCCAAGGTTTTATTTTTTCCCAGAAATTGGGGTTCAAATTTCTCCTAAAATTTGATGTACATAGTTTGTTGAAACTTAAGTTGAAATAAGTGTGCATTTAAAAATATTGCTATAAGGAGGGTTTTTCTGGGATACCATATGCAGGAATTTCTTTCTGCAGAAGACCAGTATTCCTGTGACTCCTATCTTTCAGCTTGCCACCCTGAGCCCTATATATCCAACCACATTTGCAGGACAACTGCACAGAGGACAAAGTTCTCATTTATTCTCATCAACAGTGTCACCCTGAAACCTCTAGCCCCAGGCCCACAGTAATTTGATAAGAATAGGTTATTTTTTATTTCCTTTACATTTTATGATCATTTTGGTTTGGCCTCGAACCTCAAGGAGAATGAGTAGGAACTATTATGAGACCATTTGAAAGGGGTCTTACCACTGCTTCTGGTTGTGGGAATCATGTACAACAATGTTTGTCATTTTGTCTTCTACCATTTTCTAGGAAAATATTTCCCAAGGGAATAGTTAGGAGAGTCACACTGGCCAGTTACTAACTCTATACTACAGACTTCTCACAGATTCATGTACTTTTTGTATATTTTTCTCTCTGGATTGTTGCACACTCTGGCCTTATCAGGATAATAATATTAAACTGTAGGCTAATGCCCATGGATCACTATTTCCTGTGTCAAGTGGGCTGTGATTGAAATTAGTATTTGCTTTTACCCTCATCAGCTTGGATTGCTTAGCAGGCATGGCTGTCAGTAAGTAGTTGGAACTAGTATGACAAAGGATAAAATGTCCTGTCAATACAGGTTGTTTGTGTAGACCCATAGAAGTAAATGAGGTAAATAAAACCAAGGGTAGAGGGTAAGGGCTTTTCATCCTGTTTGTAATTTGTCTTGTGAATGAGGCTTATCACTTAACAGAAAATTTTGTGAGGCCATTTGTTAGCTTTGTTCAGCAAAAAGGTAGGAAAAGTTGCTTAAAATAGAGTAGGAAAAAAAGAAGACTCTAATACCAACCATAGTGGTGAAACACTTTCATTAACTGGAGTGTAAAACAGGAAAACAGAAGAACCCAGGCTTTGCTAACGTATTAGCAAGATCCTGGATCCTTCCCTTGAAGCAGCAAAGACTACGTTTGCTTGAATCCCTTAGATCAGTCTTGTGTCTCTAGATAACTCTATTCTTAACCCTTATCATTTTTAAGTAACAGAAGTTAAAGGACCTGGGCAAGGAGAATATACAGACTGATATCCTAAAACTTAATAACCTGTTCTTACTAAGTAGGCTAAAAATACATACAAATGCTCAGTTTTTAATTCAGTTTTCCTGTTATGCCATTATTCTGTGTACGATACTTTTCTTCTTCTTGAGTCTTGTAGTTACCTCTGAGAATACCCGTCTAATTGTTCAACACACATGAGTAATTGCCAGCTTGTCTCCACTCAGCTGTAAGCTTTGCAAAAGCAGAAAACATGTATATTGATTTTCTATCTCAGCAGGAATTAGAGTGCCTGGTAGGCAGGACGTAGTCAGTAACTATTAGCTGAGTGAATGAAGGAAGGAATGAGAGAAAATTATATGATTTGTCATTTATTAAGGATCTACTATGAAGGAATGGAAAAGGTATGCTAGGTATTTCACTAATCATATTTTGAATTCTCCTAACTCAAAGAAGTAGGTATTATTTGGAATGTGTGGGGATTATAGGAGAAAAAGTGACTTTCATGATTTTCAGGTGTGTGTTGAGCACACAGAGAACTACTTTGGGGAGTGATTCCCTCCTCTTTGACAGACAGGGCTTTTTCCACATATATCTCTGTAAGTCTACTGAGTCATCTGGATGACATGAGGGAAATTTGATAGGGACAGCTTGCCTTGTTTTCTCTGTTGATAACTTATCTCTTGATCAATGGGATGGGAATAAAAAATAAAATGTAACTATTGAATCATGATGGGCATTTTACATATATTTTCACATTTAATTCTGAAAATAAGTGTCTGATAGGGGCATTATGACTCTTCTAGTCAAATGAGTAATCAAGTTGGGAGAGATGAAGTGACTTTTTCCAAAATGGAGAGCTAGGATTCAAGTTCTATTCCATAGTGTGTGCATGTATGTGTGTTCCTTTCCCCTGCCAGTGTCCTTTGACTGGCTCATGGATTACCTACATGGAAATATTTAGAATGGGTGCTAATGATGAAGGTTCTTGGGCCCCATCCCAGACTCACTAAAGTGGAATTCCTAAAAACAGGTCCCAGAAATTCCCATTTTAAACAAATCTGCATTTTAAAGAGTTCACTAGGTGGTTCTAATGCAAACTAAGGTTTGAGAAGCCCTGGACTATGTCCAGTACCTCTAAAGGCACACACTTGGAGCAAGAACTTTTTTATTCACTTGCATAATACTGGGAGCCAGATGGTTTGGAAATGGAAGAAATGTCTCTTTAGCAAGCATTAGGGTTGCAACTGCAGCTCAGAACATGGGGAAGGCATCTGTCATTCATGTTAATAGGAATCATGTTGCTAATTCTCCATACTCCATGCTGGAAAATGTTCCCTTTAGAATCAGGAGAGGCTATATTTAATCAAAACATCTGGATTCATATGCACAAGTATAAGGGAAGAAAATGGGTCATAGTTGGTAAACTATTTTCTGGGAAACATATCATTGTATCAGCAAACTCCAAAGTTCTCAAAGGGCTCCTGCCTTCTTGCCTCTCTCAGCCCAAGAGCTAAGAGGTATCAAAGAAAGTCCATAATATAAGGTAAAAGTGTTTCAAGACCAATAAAACACATCAAGCAAATCATCTCCAAAAGATAAAGTTGCAATAAATTTGTTAAAAGCTATTAATCTCATCAAATATCAAATTTCTACTCCAAAGTAATCTCATTTTTGGCTTGGAGAGCAGCATAAAATTAAGGAACACAATTCAGAGAAACATAAACTCTAAATATAAACTCATGATGTCCAGGAGGTGTGTAGGCACCTGTTCTTGAGAACATCATATGAGCCTATGAGACTCAGAGAGTCAGGTTATCTGGTATAAACAAAGTAGTGAGCATTCATAAGGCTCAGAGAACTCATCTCTGTTATTAACTAAGAGCTTCACTTGGTTCATTACTCTAAATTTTTTTTATTATAAAACTACTCTGTTGCATAGAGGGTTGCTATGAGTCAGATACCGACTCGATGGCACCTAACAACAACAACAACAACATGAAGAATAAAAGCAAGAAGAGGATCTATCAAGTTCAATCTGAGTATGAGTCTCATTGACTTCTTGGAAGAGGAAGCCACCATCTATATTGGAGTATGAAGACTCAACACAGAGGTGGGTATGCTGCTCAGCAGCATTTACATGTTAGCTTCCATTACTGTGTTGCCTTCCAGTTACTTCTTATAGGTTCCTTTCCTGCCATTTTTATAGTGCCAACTAAGGAGAGACAAAAAAGACGGAGAACTGAAGCTTCCTAGGGCATGTGGCATAGAAGATGAATGGCATACTTTACATCATTTTCCTTTTGGCATGTCTTGTACCCTGACATCTCCCTTACTCATTAAGATCATCAAAATCCCTATTGTGGGGTAGGCAGCTGTATAAAACTCTCATGATAGTCAGTAGATCTTCATGCTAGCACCCATGTAAGCTACATTTTCCCTCAAGCATAAGAAGGAGCCGAGCCACTGAATTGCTACCATTGTGAACATGAGAAAATTCAACAGCCCATTTTTTAATGCCAGGATACTCTGAATTTCTCCAATATAGGCTTAGGGACTATCAAGCCTTATTGTGAGAATCACAGTGGTGCCAGGAGCTCTACAAAGGAAGATGGAGCATGAGGACATGTTCATTTTTAATAATCACTATAACAACAACAACAACATAACAAATACTCACAATTTAGTGGCTTAAAACAATGCAAATTCATTGCCTCATAGTTCTGTAGATCAGAAGCCCAACACAGGTGTTGAGGTGTTGGCATAGCTCTGTTCTGTTCTGAATGCTCCAGAGGAGAATGTTTCCTTACTTTTTTTTCTACCTTTGAGAGCTCACCAGCATTCCTGGACTCAAGGCCCCTTTCTCTATTTTCAAATCCAGCAGTGCTATATCACTTTGAATTTCCTTTTATAGTCCCATGTCCATCTGATTCTGGTTAGGAAAGATGATCCACTTTTATGGACCAGAATAACTAGATTAGACCCACTGGAAAATCCAGCATAACCTTCCATCTCAAGGACCTTAAAACTGAATCATATGTGCAAAGTCCGCTTTGCCAAGTTAGGTAACATCTTAGGGAGCCAGATAGCATTCTGCCGGTACCTGGGGTAAAAAGTGATGAGAATGGACATTTCCAGAAGCTAAAGGATCCTGGAGCTGGGATATAGCTCAGTAGGTGGAGCACTGCTCTGCAGTCTCTGAGGTCCTGAGTTTGATTCCCAGCACCGCAAAAATGGGAGAAGGATGTGGCAATCCACTCCAGAGGCAACCCTGGAACACTCACCATTGAAAACTTATGAAGGTTTCTATGAGTTGGACATACTTAACAGTACCTAACAAAAACAACAACAACAAGTAGTCATTTATGTTTATTTGCCTGCAGCCATAGCACTGTGGCCTCTGATCCCATTGGATCTCAGAAGCTAAACAGGATCAGGCCTGTTTAGTACTTGGATGGGAGACCACCTGGGAATACCAGGCACTGTGGGCTTGGGAGAAGAACCCAGCAACCCACTCCCAAAAATTAATCCACCATTGAAAACCCTATGAATAGCAGAGAAGTATTGACAATAGTGTTTCACCCATCGTACATAGGGTCACTATGGGTCAGATACCAACTCTACGGCACCTAACAACAACAACAAAGGATCCTACCCAAGATGATAGCTAGAGAGAGAGTGAGGCTTCAGGCTGAAGCTGGCTTTCTTGGGTCCTTTAAAGAGTTGAATACACTTATCTAAAGTCCTCCTCCTTTTTTATGACCTTCACTACCAACCTCATCATCCTAGTCTATCCTCACCTGGATTATAACTGTAATCCTCCTACTTCTCTCCTGTATCCCTATCCCAAACTGCTCCTTCTCAGGCTTATTCTCACAACAAGAGTTAGTATTTAAAATGCAGGCCTATCATGCCACTCTTGCATTCAAAACATTTTAATTATTTTCTATTACATTTAGAACAAGATTGGCCCAGTTCTTCTCAATGGCTGGTAGAGCCCTGCATGGTCTGGCCCATGATTCTTGCCTGATTTCCTATCTCTCTTCTCCCCAGAGTCACTGGGCTCCAGCCACATAGCCTCTATGCTGCTCCTTATGCCCCCTAAACCTGTTGGCCCCTTGGATCTTCCTTCTCCCTCTGCTTGGAAGGGTTTACCCCAGATTTTTACATGGTGTTATCTCCCTTCTTTCCAGGCCCAGGTGAAATATCACCCGTTCAGAGACCTTCTCTGACCACTCTCTATAAAATACCAACCCCTTTCTTCATTTTCTATTCCCTTAATTGAATGTGTTTTTCATATCCCTTACTGTTACCTGAAGTGACATTGTTTGTTGACTTATTTGCTTATTTTCCTTATTGAGTGTTTGTCTCTGTCACTAGAATGTAGAATATTCCTGAAAGCCTACAATAGTGCCCTATGCATTGAAGGTACTGAAATAGTGGCCAAATGGATGAATTCCACACTTATTTGCTGAGCACCTGTGATGTAAAACACTGATGTAATTGTGAAAAAAGACAGATTGCTCTTCTTCTCCACTGATTGACTGGTTTTCCTGTCCAGAATCAACTTTTACTGATGACCAAAGTTTATTTTTCAATTTTCATTTCCATTTCATCTCTCTCTCCTATTCTTTTTCATTCATCTACTCAGCATATGGGAGAAGGACATGGCAATCCACTCCCGAAGCAATTCCAAAACAATCAGCCATTGAAAACCCTAAAAGGGTTGCTATGAGTTGGACAGAACTGGATTGCACCTACCAACAACAACAACTCAGCACATATCAAGCACCTATCCTAGATCCATAATAGGTCCCTGTTCCTGAAACAAGAACATTTATTAGATGGGGAGGTTTCTTTTGCTGGTAGCCATAAGAAATGGATAAGGGAGTAGAGAGGTTCTATTCTCAGTCACACTCCCCCTAACCCTATATACTGCCCCCCTTTTAATATGAATTCATTTGCAGACAAAGATGAAAGCCTCTTAAAATAATAACAGGTGGACCTTTGGTTGAAAAAGGATCTCAGTAATGAAATAGTTAAGAGCTATAGCCCTGGCACTAAAAATGCAGAGATTGTGCTGTGAAGACTGAGGAACATAATTGCACCTTTGCAGACCCAGCTATATACATCTAGAAAGTTATCAGCTAACCATCAGCCAAGTTAGAATAGACACTTTTTCCTAATTCCCAGCCTAATCTGAGTAGCAGCACATCAGGCATTACCCTTTTAACAATCTTTACTTCATGTTCACCATTGTGCTCAAATTCTATGTTTTACTTAGAGAACACATGTTAACTAAACAGTTCTAAATTAGCGTGGGCTAATTTCAACTTTGAGCTTACTCTGCTGCCCCAGGCAATGGCAAACCAGATCTGGGTCACTGACACATTCCCTTTGTATACAATAAGATGTGATAGGCAGTATTGGTTGGAGCTACATGTGAAGAAGATGCACACATTCCAAATACTCTTACTAGCTAAGCAATCCAAATGGATGTGACCTATGAATGAATGAGGCAAGAAGTGTCTACACAAAATACACAAATCCTAGTCTTACTAGTTTGGAGGAAAAAAGCTTGATGCCAGAAGGTTTTTTTGAAGTATGAGCAATATGGAAAGCCTGAAATATCATTATAGGATATCTAGAATTAGTTGCTACTTATTAGGTATAATAAGAGTTTTTAATATTAAAACCCATACCTCTTTGTATTTGAGAGTGAAACTCAATAATCAGCAATTAATTAAATAAAGTGGTTAAGTGATACCATAGCAATTCTAGATGGGTCTCTACTTTTCTTCTCTGTGGTCTAATGCTGCATGATGGAGTGAAATTCCAGTCATTCACTAAGGGGCATGTGCACAACAAGGAGTAGAAAGAGGAAAACAGTCAACATGCCATGTCCCTTTCTTCATTTCCATAAGATGGGCTGTCAGAATTCTGTTTTGGCCACACACAGCATGAAAAGGGGGGCATATTTTGCTGGCTGGTGGTCCTGTATCTCCTAGTGCTGTTGGTAGTGCTTATGTAAGGGGCTTATGTAAGGGGCACCTCTCTGATGCCCCCAAACTGCAGCCCCTCTGCCTCTTTGGAAAGAAGCCCTATCACTAGTCTTAGGTCACTTAGTCATATTTTCTCATTTCCTTGATTGGATAGTGTGGACCAAGAAGGCAAAAGTAAGACATAGAGCAGTCCTTCTAGATAGTAAACAGTGGCTACTGCCACCTGTCTAGTGGTTTGTCCCCTTTGATAACATTCACATACTTGGTTTCAACCAAGGGGACCAGGGCATAACATCTTATATCTGCAGCCGTTTATATAGGTCAATTTATATTTGTTCATTGTATAAATAAGCATAATTTCTAGGATTAAATATAAGCTAGTAACAGCAAAACTAGGATACCCAGCCTGATGCTGAAGGGCCATGGAAATTGGGCTCTAAGACTTTCTATCTACAGTCATGTAAATGTTTGGGAATAGGTCTGTCTCTGGAAAATGAGAATCTTGGAGAAACTACTTAACTCTGTATGTAGAGGCTAGAAAGAGGGTGGAGAACATGCCTGTATATACTTCTCCAACTCACTTGATCATGTGACCTAAGTCCTCATTAACAGACTTTTGCAGAAGACATATGCCTATTATTAGGCATTCATTTGTGCTGTAGGAAAGCCAGATATAGGTATTATCTTTATTTGTACTAGAAAACTAATTTAATTGCTGATAGTAAATTAAAATCCTACACAGCCACCTCAAAAAAAATTAATGACTACAAGTTATATATCCTCATCAAGAAAAAATGCTAAACACTTATAAAAACTCAAAGTGCTCCTCCATAAAATCTAGTTGTTACAAATGGAGGCTGACTGATCAGAAGATCCCCCTGTAAATGGACAAGGGTTAAAGCTGTGTCATGCATCTCCCTCTTGGTTTTTCTCTTACACAGTATTAGGTTGAAGTTATATATAGATGTGCAAATATAATGGCACAAAGTGGCTGTTTTCCACAAGCAGTACATAGACTATGAAAACATAAACTCATTTCTTTCTGTACTGCAAAGTGCATCAAAGTTCAAGTGTTTTTATTTAACAGAAAGGTTAATCAAATTAATATTAACATAATTTACAAGGGGTGAAAAATTTTAATTTGACCTTATTTTAAGTGAATAGAACAGAGTATATTTTATAATTAAAGCACTTTAAAACTTAATTGAAACTAGGGTATTACAGTTTTTATTCTCCCGAAACAAGCAATCGTAGTATAGGTAGATGAGGAATCTGTATATACCATTGCAGTTAAGTCACTAATTATGACCACAAGGTACCTATAGGGAATAGAGGCCATGAGACTCAAATTGTTATTTGCTGATCAAGATAGAGAACTATTTTATGTTAAGGACCCACAGATGTAGCCCCTAGCTATAAGTGTCACTCAAACCTTAAGTGCATTAGCTTTTGCAAATGAATTATTCTCTACCTGCAGAGAAAAATTTAATGTTAATGCCCCAAAGCAATATATTCTGTGGTGTTTAGGGTAGTCTGCTTTCACCCACAGTAGCAAGTTATATGGAAGAACTCTGCATTTAAAGTCAACAAGTCTGGGTGTGAGACTTTTTTCTTTCACTTGACCTTCATGTACCTTAAGTAACCCACAGTCCTCAGTAGCCTGAGATTCTCTAACTTTAAAAATGAACAAAATGATCCTAGTCCTATCTACCTGCAGCATTGTGCTAAGGATCCCATGAGCTATGTCAAAGGTGCTTTGTAAACTGACTGAAAAATACTCTCCAAAGGGAGAGCACCATGACTATTGAGTCTGAATGCTCTGCAGGGAGGTCAGTCTTCAAGGTTGTGGGTTGTGGAAGGAGGTTGGAGGGCTGTCTAACTTCTCTACATGGTGGTTTCCTGTTCAAGGTTGGAAACCCAAGTCTCTCCACAGCAGAGTACTGTTAAACTTGTTGAAGGATTCATTTGCATGGTTCCTTTAGGCTATCATGACAACTGATTGAACAACAAAAATGGTTTAATTCCAACTTTCAAAAAGGTCTATACAACTAGTTGGAAACATAGAACATGTGAAATCTTCTGATCTATCCAAGTTTTACCAGTTTGATGACTTTATAATGGCAAATTTGGAAAAATATTGA
The DNA here is from genome assembly GCA_007922755.1 of Pedetes capensis. Lineage (NCBI taxonomy): Eukaryota > Metazoa > Chordata > Mammalia > Rodentia > Pedetidae > Pedetes > Pedetes capensis. Next base: position 134,939 of record VMDO01000173.1, read on the forward strand.
GAAATTTGAATTTAAGAGAAAATTAACAGCTCCTTCACCCCACTTCAGGTTTCCATTGGCTATGAAGCCAAGGCAGTAAGACAGTAGAGTGACCCATTGGATTTGCTGCCCAATCTTCACCAGCCTCGATTTGTGACCCCATGTTATTTAAATGGATGTCTCTTTAATGGAAGTTAGTTAAGTTTTTTTCTGTATGCAGGACTGAGGAAACAAGCACTGAGATTATATTCCCCATTCAAATCTTAAAGGCTTAATGAGAACACTGGGCAAAACCAAAATAGCTTTAGGCAGATTTGGTATATTTTCCTAATTTCAGAGAATGCCTATTATTCTCTATCCAGCAGAAAACAGGTGCCCAGCTCATTCCTTCTTCACAGAAACTATGGGTTTAAAGGACAGGCTCAGCCACCAAAGCAATCTAGTGATTTTTGATCATATCAAGGCCAGCAAAGTGGATGAGGAATATATTCAAGGACAGTGGTAGTGAAGGATAAAATTCTTGTTTCTCTTAACTAATGTGTTGATAGTTCAGGAAACTATCACTTCTTTAATCTTTTAAGATACACTTTAAATAGGTCATTGTTTTATTGGACATTTTTGTTCCCATCTGCAAGAATTTTATTTTTATTTCTCTGCTATTGAAGACCTATAGTAGGCATTATCTATGGTTAAAATGATTTACATTACAGAAAGGATTCTAGACAATGATAATGCCTAACTTACATTTTATGGGAATTTTATGGGGAAAATTTTACTTTTTGTAATGATTCAGCCTAAATTGTCTACCTTGAATCAAATGACCGACATGAGAAAGTCTAAATAGAAGGAAAAGGAGATTCTATACTGTATTCTAAATTTATTCAACTAAAAATACTTTCATGTGTAAATAAAAGGAAACTGATGATGGAACCCTTTTGCACGAATATCATAATTCAAGGTACAAGAGTAGAAGGTAACATAAAAATATATGGTTTAAGCTTGTATTTGTATACTCTAGATCTACCAGTTGCTGTTTTTGTCACTCTGATAAATTACTTACTCTCTCTCTCTGTGCATTAGTTTTCTTGTCTTTAAAATAGAGATAGTAATAGTAGCTACCTTATAAGGTCATCATAAAATTTAAATGAAATAATCACTACAAAGTACTTAACATAGCATGAGAAATATTATAAAAACTTAACAAATAATGTATGTAATAAAATCAATAACATATATTTGTTGACTGCATAGATAAATAAAAACTAAGAATAATAATGACAATATAAGCACACAGAGATACAGTGTTATTTCTACTACATATTTAATTCTAACATGAAATTTATGAAGTACATATGTTCTGTCTTCCCTTGTGCAGAAAGGGCACAAAAAGGCAAAGCAAATCTACCTTATTTTACATGATAGAGCTAGGATCTGGCCAGTCTGCAAGTATTTCCATGTTTCTTGAAATGATTTGATAAATTTTTGTTTTTTCATAATCTTGTTTATCAAATCACTGTCTGCCTTTTTAAAATATGCAATGGTTATCCTGCACTTTTAATTGTAACTTGGACTCTCTTACTCTGTAATTTTACTTGTATCTCTGAAAATAAGGACATCGCAAAATGGCAATATGGGGATAGTAAATTTGTGTATCATTCATTCACACATAAAAAAGTATCTGATATTAGATGTGTGCAAAGAAGTACCCTTCAGTATCAAACTGACAATAATCTGGTCTCCTTCATTTTTTCATTTAAGGCACATGTTGATGGGGTATCTGGACTTCTGACAAGGTGGCCCTTGATCTCTCTTTTCTTTCTCTATATCTTGCTTCTATTCTTAACCAATGCCAGGATAAGAAAACAGATCCTCTGTCACTTTACATATGAACCCTAAAAAAACTTATAAAATTTATTTAATATTCCCCTTTTTATACCTCTTTTTCTTATTTTATAATGATTTATCCTAAATTTTTTGACTTGTCTTTAAAGCCCAGATGCTTAAATATTGGTTGCTTTGGGTCTTAATGGTTACCCCAGAGCCATGGAATTTTAAATTTGATCTCAGATTTTTAAGATGTGACAGCTTGATTATTTTACAAGGCCAGAGCTCTGATTCAAGTCTGTAATTTTAAGAATCAAAACTGTTTTCCCATTGATGTAGACAGTTTGAAATGTGTGGTCCACAACTATTTATGAGCAGTTTACAGCTGTTGTCTCTTTGTGTCCAAAATCACAGAGAATCCAGGAGCTGATCCTCCTGGGACTGCTATTAATATCATGCCCATTTAGACAGCTTTTTGTTCAGCTAGCAATTTTCTGGATTCCTTATACTACATTGTAGCCTTATTGAATTCAAGCAGTCACAGGGTAAGTGCACAATTTAGCAGTGACTTATTATACAGGTTTTTAAAACAAGTGCCTTACTCAAATGTTAGAGAAACAGAAAATGGGTCTTCAATAGAAAAAGCAAGTGCTAGAAACTGAGAAAAAATTCCTTAAAGTAGGATCAGGGAAAGGTGACTTCTTTAGTACAAGGAGAAGAGATTCACATTAATACCACTTTTGAGCATCATGGCATCTGAAACTCAATGGGATAATTCCTAATGCTATCATTACGTAATAAAACAAAACCCTTTAAGGAAAATTTTTATTGCACATGAACATAATTTTGGAAGTATTATATCTGATTCCATGTTTGATGGAGCTTGGCACATCTTCAACTAAGTGTGCACTGGAAATTCTTTTCTAGTCCTTTTAGGGAAAGACATCACCACATTAACTTCTTAAAGTACATTGGAACACAAGGTAAAACCATTTCCTAGGGTGAAAAGTTAGTACATTCTGATTTTATTTTGTTCTTTATCTTTAACATGCTTCCAATGTGCAGACTTCACTAAAAGCCTCTGGTGCTCTGCTCTTTCTTTCTTTCTTTCTTTCTTTCTTTCTTTTTTTTTTTTTGCATTTGTTATTTAGTCTTTAATTGTGGTCTTTAATTCTCCTACATTAATGTCTTATTCCTTTGTTTCTTCATTCATGGAATATGGAAAATAGTAATATCACAGGATTGTTATAAGGAATAAATATGATCATATTTGTAAAATGTTAGGATTATATCACACAGAGAAAGCAGTATATAAATGTTTCATTAAAATACTTCCTGCCTCTTTTCCATTCTGATTATTATACAACTGAGTATATGTTTGATACATGATGTAAAGTATGAGATAATGTCATGGGACCTGTTTGTTAAAGATTGAGGTACTTCTGAATGGCAAACTATGAAGAACAGTGGATGTCACATTGAGGAGTTACATGAGAACAATAAATAATTTAAAACTGTAGCTTTTTAGATCCTGGTTGTAACCTTTTAAGATTATCTCTGGACTGCAAAAGCAGACATGAACATTGACAAAATAAACTTGATAAAATATGACCCTAAAATATGAGTGTTTGCCATTACAAAAAAAATCTAACTAGTGATACATAATAAAACCTAAAGAAATAAATGGGGCTGGGATTTAGCTCAGTGGGTAGAACGCTGCGCTGCAGTCTCTGAGGTCCCGAGTTCAATTCTCAGCACCACAAAAATGGGAGAAGGGCCTGGCAATCCACTCCCAAGGTAATCCCAAAACAGACAGCCATTGAAAACCCTATGAGGGTCGCTATGAGTTGGACACCGACTCAACGGCACCTGACAACAACAACAACAAAGAAATAAACACTAGAAAATAGAAGGTTATTTTCTCTTCTTTAAAAGTCCTGAAATTTAATTTTACCATTCATGGTCACAGGATAAAACATCTGTTATAATGGAAAAATAACAGAAGCCCATTTCTGAAAAGCCCCACAGAAAATTTTTCACATGAGTAGATGGAAATATGTATTCCATTTTTAGATAACTACGCTTCTCATGTAAAAAAGCTAGTGGTCAAAATGCATAAATGCCTTATTTGCTTTCAATCATGACATGCTGATAAACACAGAAGTCGCAGCACCATCATGCATAATGAAATCATCCACTTATTCTTCTTTTTCCTTTGAAAGCTGAGTGACATTCAGATAGTGGGAATCCTGAACCAAATGATTTAATTTCTGCCTTCAGGGGTCTCGTAGTATTGCAAACATCAAGCATCACAATTAAAATATGATGTGATTACTTCTGTGATAGACATAAATATAGGAGTGAAATGAGGAGAGACAGTGAATCAAGACCAACAATTTCAAGGAAGGCTACTAAGAAGAGAGGACATCTGGTGGTGTCTTTGAAGACCTGGTAAGAATAGCCAGGCAAAGTTGCCCTAAGCAATAGGAATGGTTTGTGCAAAAGCAGAGACGGACAAAAAATTTTCAATTTTCTCAGATAGAATTAATCAGTCTCTATCTATATCATCTTGGCATGCTACCTATATTTTGTAAGAATGAATATTATGAATATCTTTCTTGATCTTCATGCTCATCTCCCTTAGTGATTAGCTGGTGATCAGCCTCCCAGAAGCAAGCCGATCTGTTCTCACCTTTCCCATTTTGTCTTGCAAAATGTAATTTACCTGCACAGGTTGGGTGGAATGAATGGATGACTTACAATGAAGCTTACAAGAAGCATCTGTGAAATATATCCTACCCCAAAGTACCCACTATACCACTCATTAACAAGCACAGCCCTTTGTCTTTTCTAAACATGGCCCCATTCCCAGGGATGGGGAAGGAGAAAGTCTTTTAGTCTTTTCAAAGAATCTCATCCCCAAGACATTTTTGTGGTCACATGAAAAACAGGGTCTGAGAATGTGCTCTTGGATGGCACTGCTGGAATGAGGAATGAGAACTGTTTTGCCTTTTACCCAGATTCTGGAAAGGGCAATAAGAACAAAAAAAGCATCAGCATTGGTCAGCATTCTCAGAGTCTGAGTTGAAAAGTGCTATAAACACGGGAAAGTCTGATAGGTCAATTCTGTCGACTAGCTCCCTTGCCAAGAATAGCTACAAAGTGGCGAGTCACATCAGCCAGTCCTTGTGAGTGCTTGGCAACTCTGGAGTCCCAGCCAGCATTTGTAAAAATCACTCTGAAGAGGGAGCTACCTTTCTAATGGAGCAGCAACTTCCAAAAGGAAGCTTTGTCTCGAGCTGTGAATTTCTGGAGAGGGAAAGCTCATCATTTAAGGAAGTAGAGCAGAGAGCAGAGATTATTTCAACATCAGTTCTCAGGGGAATTTCTGTAAGTTGGAATCAGTTAATGATGGCTATTAAAGGTAAATGGTCCCTGATTCTCAGGAAGTGATTCTTCATCCTGGTGCTTTTGGGGCTTTGTCTTTATTTGAATTTGGGGTGAAATAAAATCCCCAGGATTTAACCTAATACTCATACTTTGTGATATGAAGTCTGTTTATTCCTCCAAAATAAGTGTGATAATAGTAAATGAACTCCTGCCTTGTGTCCTGTCAGTTAAATTCCAGCAGAAGAGTATAGCTTTTGTGACTGCAGTTGGTAGAAACATACTAGGCTTCTCTCACTCTAATGGCAAAATAATAAAATGCAGTAAAATGCTACTTTTTCATCTCATAGGACATTTATATTCCCTACCTAATTCAGAGGTATGCAGGGAAATGTAGCTAAATCGGAAAGGAAAGTGTTCTGGAAATCCTTAAGAACAGAGTAATAGCAGGGAGTAATTTCTGATCTGGGATAAGCTCCAGTAATCAGCTTTCTCAACCCAGATTCAAACCACAGTAGAAAGAATAAGTGTTTCTGATAAAGTCCCTTTGCACGCTCAGCAGAGGATTTGACCATGTCTCCTGTGTCTCCGTATTACCCAGGGCATTGGGACTCTCATTTGAAGCATGCATAGGATGTCCCATTTTGAAGTTTGTATAAGCACATTTTCTCATGTACTCAGGCTACTACAGGCTTCTAACATTATTACCTAGAGTAAACATAAAAATTGAAACTAAAAGATTGCTCTCAAGAGACCTTCCATCCACCAATCGCTGTGATAAGTGAGAAGCACATTTCATTTTCACCCACTTCCTTGCCACATTCTATCTAGTACCAAAAGAAAACATGTCATAGCTTTTGGGGGGAAGAGTGGGATCCTGTTCCTGATAGAATTAATTGCCAGAATTTTAAAAGATTATCATCATCTTCTGTGTTGCCTTGCCCAGTTACAGAGAATATCCATGAAAATAATCTAATTGCTGGCTCCATGGGACCCTTGACCTCTGATCCAGAATGAGCCCAATAGATGCAGAGATCCTTCCCATCACCCTCTCCTACTCCTGGCCCCCAGTGAATCCTGAAGAACTTGGAGTGACACTTATCATTTATTTGTTTGTTATCATTTGACCAATGGCCTATACATATGGCCAAATGCTACTGCCTCATTAAAGGTTCTTCCTGGAAGGATTTGATTTCACTAGTTTTCTCTTTCATTTATTACTGCTATATTTTTTGAAATTTTTTTCTTTTCTTTTTCAGTAATGGGAGTGTTGAACTCAAGACCTCACCCATGCTAGGCAAGTGCTCCATTACTGAGCTGCAACCTCAGTTCCCTTTATAGTTTTTCTTTTCAGACAGGGTCTCCCTAAGTGGCATAGGCTGCCTCTAGCCTGAAACTTCTGATCCTCTTGCTCCAGCCTCCAGAGGTGCTGAGATTATAGGCATGTACTATGGAGCCCAGCTTTGTTTTTGATGTTTAAATCAAGCCACTGATTTTACTTTATTAAGTTTCTTATCCTACTAGATTCTAAGATAATTTAGGAGATATTGCAGTTGCAACACAATAGTGAAAAACTGTTCCCCTCAGTTAAAATACAATGCAAAAGCTTTAAGCTTTTTCCTTCTTTTTTCCTAATGGGAGGAAAAGGATGTGAAAGTGAAGACATAGTAAAGCTGGCGTCCCCAAGGATTCCGTAGCTTTTTATCCAGTTGTACTGGTCTCAGTTTAAAAGCCTAACATTACTATTATCTTTGATATTTTTGATAAACCTGAAAAACAAGTTCTACAAATGGTAAACACATCTGGGTCTGTGACAAGCAATGATTTCTAAAAGAGAATAACAAACACTTATTTGGAGAGTGTTAAGACCCAGATGGTTCATTAGGGATCACTTTAAAGGTGTTTGTTCAGAGCATCCCCCTCTTAAAGACACCTACACAGGAGCCATCAGCTGCCAATAACATTCGGCAGATTTACACTTTCCCAGCATACTCTTTTATTTTTGTGACAGATCTTTCTAAAATTGCAAAAGGAATCAAAACAAAGGCAGAACACAAAGCGGAAAAATGGATATTCTTTCATTTTCTCTAGACCCCAGTCCTTGGAAATGTCAACTTAAGGGCTGCCATGCTCTTTTATAAGTGTTTCCCTTCAGCTATCCTTTTGGCCATAGGAGAAACAATTTCCTTCTTTCAAAGAATCTGAATTCTAGTACATCCTTAAGAACCTTCCCATCCATTGACACTGAAAATGAAATAGAGTTAGATTTTCATGAAGAGGAAAGCTTTGAGACTGGAAAGCTGTAATTGGGCGGGATAACAGGAATAGTCAGTTGTTTGGTGTATATGTCTACAATCACCACATTTTACTCTCTTTTTTCTTTTTTTTTTCTGAAAAGTAGAGTCCAGGGAAAGCAGCTTGTAATTATTAAAATAGTTCTAGAGGTTTAGAAGAAGGCAGTAGTCTTGGACATATTATAGAAAATAATTCTGCAAATATAGTGCAGACCTTTCAGAGGTTAACTTGGAAAGCAAATTTCTCATCTACATAAGGTCTTGCATGAATCTTAACTGTTTCCATTTTCCCCAAAGTGATATAATATATAATACATATTATAATAGAAGGTTTTGGGGAATATATACACATATGTGTGTGTGTGTGTGTGTGTGTGTGTGTGTGTGTGTGTGTGTGTGTGTGTATTCTTCCATACTATTTCTCATTTTTGGTTTTGCTTGGTCTCATTCAAAACAATCCAGAGTAGTGTGCCCTCTCCATCTCCTTTACCCTGAAATTTGGTTTGCACATGTCAGCCTAGCAAACAGCTGCTCAACAAGGATAAGGGAGGATTTAAGCAGTTAGGCAGTTGTGCAGTAGAGGATGCCATCTCTTCTTCAGGAACAAAAGGGAAGATCCTTGTACCACCAGAGATGAGCAAGCTACTGGGAGGTTGAACGCATGTTGGTCTACAACTGAACTGTACCCCAAGACCCATTTTAAATATTATTTTTTAAATTTGTTTTTAAAATGTGCTCTCACTAAGTTGTGCAGGCTGCCTCTAGCCTTGAATTTGGAATTCTCCTGCCTCAGCCCCCAGAGTCACTGGGATTATGGGCGTGCCTTACCACATCTAACTCATGCTTTAGTTTTAAAATCAGAGAATGGTAGAGTTAGTAACATGGTAACATGACTATAAGCCCCCTTATAAGCTATAGAATACAACCTCTCACACACTCATCTTTGAAAAATGGTCAGCCAGACTCTAGGAACAGAGAGATGGCAGCATTTTTCCCTCACAGAGTTCTGTGAATCAAGTATTATTGTTTCTGTTTTACCAATGAGGAAATGGAAACTCAGGATGTTTATAGTTTCTTGAGACAAACTGGAATGTAAGAACTCACATTTGATTCCAAAGCCTGTATTTTTAAGTCTACAATATGCATCTGAGAGACACATTCTCTCTTTTCCAAAGCTATAAGAGGAGGGTTTTCAGTAGTAAGAATAGCATCATGGACCACAAGGTTGTTTTGGGAAGCTAGTTTCTAGTTGGATTTGTTGTTTGTTTTTAAAGCATATCCTCTGCTTTTCTCACATTCTCTCTCTCAAATAAAATATAATAATTGATCTAAAATTAAGTTTTATTTATATTACTCTACTAATGCTGATGTGATTCCTCTAAGCCTAGAACATGACACCAGTAGAGTGGCCGACTATTACATACTGAGGAAGATCATGGTATATACACAAGGGGTAATTTGGCTTTTCTTCTGAGCCTGTGTGCCAAGTTAAATAATTATTCTCTCAGTTAAACAAAGTAAATAATTTTGCTCATACAGGGTAAGGACACTTACAGTGCTTTGGGTTTTGTTCATTTCTCTTCACTGGACTTGATAATGTGGTTTTTAGAACAAATCACTTGCTAATAAAATCAGATGAGATAGAAATGGAAATCAATTACATAGGTTCCTTGCACAAAAAAAAAAAAAAAAAAAAGGACAGACTAGAGATATAGCTTGGTGGTAGAAAATTTGCCTAGTATGTGCAAGAATCCAAGTTTTGTTCCCAGAGCTGGCAAAAAAAGAAAAAAGTCAAAAAAACAGTATGAATAGAATTTTTACAGCTTGTTTCTTGTTTCTTTCATGGTGTTTACTAACAATATTTACCCCAAAGTTCTTTATATGATCTTTTGATTAAAGAATAATGGCCAAAATAATGCTTGACACATGAGTAATATTGCAGAAACCTCATAAAAGGAAAATGTTGGGACTGGTTCTCTGCACTATTTACTGCTCACCACCAGACAATAAGTGTCTATTCAGTGAGTGAATGGAATTCCTTAACAGGGTGCCTTCCATTGCTTCCGCAAGGAGACATATTATATCTACCCCATTTCCTCTTCAAGGAGAATAGCTTCTGATATAGGGATAACCTCAGACTCACAGGTAGGCATATTCTGTTGACTTGTTTCTGATCCAAGCTTACACACTCTAAACTAAGCAGCAACCTCAGACCAGAACACAAAAGACAAGGGCACCTCCCCAAGAATGACACTGCCTCAGGGCATATATTTTGAAATATAACCATCCTGGAAACATACTTAGGTTAAAGACTCCCACATGAGCTTTCTTTAAGATTCACTTATTGATTATAGAACAGGATTTGTTGTCCAATGAATTCCTTGAGGATTAGCCTTTTATAGCCAATGGGAACAACCTGGCTGTACCTTAATGTCTGGGTTGTAAGATAGGAAGTAAGTTCTAAGCCAGCTGGGCTAGGGATTCGTCTAATGAAACAGACAATTTACACTGGTGTTTCTGTTCCATTGATTACTTTCTGCATCATCTTTAGCTAAGAGGGAAATGGTTTTAATATAAACACACACACACACACACACAAAGACACACCATATGGTTTTAATATAAACACACACACACACAAAGACACACCATTCAGAACCACTCTGAAAATAACTTTCATAGACTGCTGTGTGGCATCTGGAGCACTGATGATACCAGTGCTCTGTGGATCAGGTTGCCTCATAAGTCACATGTCTTTAGTTGGCCAAACAAAGTTATGACTGAGCCAGCTATGCTCACGTGTTCTTTCTTGAACTTTTGAGAGAATCTGACGTAACCATGGGGAGGCTGAAATCAGGCCTTCAAGCCATTTGAATGTTATTTGGGCCATGGACTTGTACTTTCAGAAGTGACCCCTAGGGTCCCTAAATTATATCTTCCCTCTTTCAGAGGAGTAATAGGTTATCAAGTTATCCTTTCCAAAAGGAATTTTAAACAATTTGGAGGTCAGAGCTTTGGAATCTTGCTTGTTTGGCACAAAATACTCAAAAGAAAAAAGACTTAAGACTTACCATGTTACCCAACATTCAGCAAATATTTACTAAACAACATTACCTTGAAACAAAGGGATACTATGTGGCATTGTGATGTCTAAATGAGCAGCAAAGACAAACACAGTGTGGTGGTAATAATTATAGAGCCTGTTTAAGTGTACAATTCAGTGGCTAGTTGAGATGTCAGTGAGTAAAGAGCTTACAAAATGGTTGTGTTTCCAAAACAGCAGTTGGCAGTAGTTTGTACATGTTCTTGGAGATATAATGGGAGTTGGGCACTCATAAAAGCCTGCCTTATCCATAATGGCCTGAAATCATAGAGT
>VMDO01000173.1:145898-390069 GCA_007922755.1 Pedetes capensis
GGGTTTGTGCACTCATGTGTATGCAGGAGCAAGGGTGATTCTCAGCTTCAACTTACTACAATAGGAGGGCAGAGTCATAAAGGCTGAAGTGAGGGAAAGGATGTGGGGATGGGAAACCTGAATGAGGGTTCTGCAGACAGTGATAATGAAGACTCATCCTGGTCAGTGGGAAAATGCCATTTTGCATCTCACCTGGCTGTTCTACCTGAACTCACTGTGGTACTCTAAGACAGGCAATTTCTTCTGCTATATGAAGACAGAACAGTGCAGAGGTAAGGAGTCAGTTATCAGGAGACATCTTAAACATAAGTTTGAAGAGGAGCTCTGCCATATATTAACTCTGGTGGCTTTAGGCGAATCAATTTAGTTTCCAAATCTGACTGTTATAAGCTTCTCTAGCTCCTGTTTAGCTCCAGAGGGCATAGAAGAAGAATGAACCAGAAGGCAATTTTCCCTGTTTCTTTGCTTGTCACTGCTACCCCTTTGCCTTGCCAAGCCCAGATCTGACCGAGGTTCCTGCAGGGATTCTGGGAAGAGGAGAAGCACACAAGAAGCTATGACACGTTAATGGGTGGTGGCCTGAAGCAAGGAGGAAATGAAAAAGCGAATTTTAGTGCGGAAGCAGTTCCTGCTTCTTTGGCTTAGAAACCACTTCTGCTTTCTCCTTCTGCTACCCTCAGCTGTACTGCTCCTCTGCGGATGCTGCAGACCATATGGGATGCTGCAGGCAAGGTGTTCTGTTCTAATAAACCTGCCTTCAGCTTGATAATGTTTTCATGAAGTTATATCTAAAAAAATCAATAGGCTCCTGGAAAATTGATCTTAGGGCTTTGAACAGATATGCAACATAGCAAAAAAAAAAAAAAATTAAAAACCAGACTGGCAGTTAGAGATGGGATTTTAGGAAGCAGGACAGAAGAGACACATATTTGGGTAGGCATTTGGAGCTAGGAAAAGACTGAAGTGTTCTGGGGGAGAAACAAGATGTCTATAGTAGAGAATTTGAGATAGTCGGGGCAATGTATTGGGAATTTGAGGGAAAGAGAATTTTTGCTTCTGATGTGGTCTCAAGTTTGGCTGTTAGCAGGATGGTTAGCTTTTTTAAGTCAAGGAAACTCTGTTCTGCTTCATCCCTCCGCCTTGCAAGGTACCTGGATGATGTTAAGGTGAATCAACAAAGAATGTAATATAAAAGGCCAAGAACTATTGCTTTTTTCTAAGACAACAAACAAAAAACAATTTTTGGCCAGGCATGGTGGTACACATCTGTAATCATAGCACTTGTGAGGCTGAAATAGGAGGATTCTGAGTTAAAAGCCAGCCTGGGCTACATAGTGAGACCTTGACTCAAAAAAAGGCTGGGGAGAGCTGTGGATGTGGCTCAGTTATGAGCACTTGCCTTGCGTGCATGGGGCCCTAGGCTATGATCCACAGCACTGTAAAAGAAATAAGTAAATACATACATAAGTACAAATATGTACCTCCAGATTTAGGTACTCTCATTTGTACTCTCCTAAGTCACTATGATAGTTTTTCTCAGAAGCCAGGGTTTGCAGAAAGAAGAGAATATTTCTATCAATGACATATGAGGAAAATGCCCCATGCAGAAGTCTGCTCACTGGCCCCTCTCCAGAAGTACTGCTTCCATTGCTTCTGAAAGAACCACATGCCCTCATATATTTAAGGAATAACTTCTCAAGTCCCTCAAGAAGCTCTTAGTTTATGTAAATGCATTTGACCCATTGGGCTTTTCAGTTAAACTTTAAAATATTGTATACTTCCATAAAGTGAGCTTTTAAAAGAGCATCGGTCTTAAGTTTTACTGTGAGGTTGAAGTCATAGTCACAATCTCCCAATTACTACAAAAGGCACGTTAACCTCTTTCACCACGTACCAGCTCATTTTAAAATTCTTACAAGTTGCAAATGGTTTAACACACCTATATGATCAACAAATGTCACAGATCAAATGTCATATTAACTTCTAGCACTACATGGCTAGTGGTCTAATTATATTTTCTTTTAGTCTTTATATTTAATGGCAAGTTAAATACAAACAATAATGAGTTTTACATGTGGTACAGTGGAAAGAAATTAAGAAGAGAGGGAGGAAAAATTAAGCCATTAAATCAATACATAGGGCTTTCTCTTTTGGTGATATATGTGCTCACATCAGGGCAGTGAGGAAAGAAAATTTATGTCTTCAAAACTTTTGTATCTATGATGCTAATATACACTACGGCTGCCTTCAAATGCCCAACTGTGGAAAACTCAGACTATTGATCTATCCTTCCTCTCACTTTTACTTCCCATGAATCATAACTTAAAGGTATTTTGGAGAGTTAGGCAATAAAATTGCCAAACAAGCAGGGAATCTCACATGGGCTCCGTCCCTAGTGTCTAAGCGGGATTTGGGGGATGCTGCTATGGACCAACTGCTTCCAGAGACACCCTCACTAAAGATCTAGGTGGTTGCTTCACACAGTCTACATGATTATCCATCATGGGGACAAATCTATCACAGAAAGACTCATTTTAGGAAATAATAAGTGTGGATTGAAGACCTAATAGTGAGAAATGTACCCAGAGGAGTGATTGTGATCTTTTAAATCAATAAAGCCTTGGAGGCTTTCTGTAAATTGATTTTAGGAAATAATAGTTTCCTTCTCAACACACCACTGTACTTTTTGATTTGTCTTTTGTTAAGTCATTCTGAGCAAAGGGCTGCTGGACCAGTAGATTTACAACCTTGAACAGCGCCAATGGGGGATAAAGGAATATTTTATTATTTTGTGTATCATCTTGTGGACTCTGTAACAAGAGCTTCTATTCATTTAGCTAGGGACTTTCAGGTGGGGCATAGAGAACAGGCATTTGGAAACTGATCTTAACTGACTTTGAAAAACCATAAATCATGTTAGAGCAGGGCCTGTGTACGTCTCCATCTTAGTTCTGGGTTACCTCTTGCCTCATTATGTTGCAATGGCCTTCTTTCCTTCCTTTGAGTAGATCACTATTTTTTTTCTGCTGCAAAATCTTTGCACAAGCTGGTTCTTCTGTCTGGAATGCTCTTTCTCCATTGTTAAAATGGAATGAAGCCCTCCTCCCTATTCAATCTCTTACTGAGGTCTTTATTTTTTTACAGTATTTTCTCAGAGCCTGCATTTACATGCTTGTTTTCTTTGTTTTCTGATATCTGTGTATATTACTAGCATGAAAGCCTCACAAAGGCAGGGAACATGTAGGCCAATGCGGTAGGACTAAATATTTGTCATATCAAAAATGTTAAAAAGTAAGTAAATGACTTAATGGAAGCTCTGCAATAAGATTGACCATTATAATTCTGGATTTTAAATAAAGCTGTACTGGCATTGTCATGTTCAATTAAATATACCTTTATCTACACTTGGAGTTTTAGCGTTTCAACACACGTCATTGAAACTCAATGATTTATATTTTAAAGTTACATTTTTCTCAATAGAAGTATACCCTCTAGGTAGAATTTAAATATTGTTATCTTCTCTAATATCAGGGGCTTAAAAATGTAGCTTAATAGGGCTTTTGAAGTATAAGACAAAATTACTTTATTGATGCTAAGTGAAGGAGAATTCTATCAAAATTTTTTTACTTTTAATTAAGAATTCAATTATAGAATTTTTGTAATAGTAAAGGAAATTGAGAAAAACACATGCCCATCAATAGGGCATTGGCTAAATAAAGTTATGGAACATCCATACAATGGAATATTGTGTCACTATGTCAGCTTCGTTCTGTTAAATTTTTGAATGAGTATCTGTGTGGTTTCTTCAAGGCAGTTGAGAGTTTCTTAAGTGAGTACAAATTGCAAGTGATTATTTCACTGCTATCCACTCAAAAGCATATGGATGGGATAGGCTCTGTAGACTTCTCTACTACGGTATATTCATTTACATAATTTTCTGTTATCAAAAAGGGAAAAAAGTAGAAAAAGATCGAACTCTTAACAGTATTGAGTCATCTGTAAAATAGAGTATCCAGATGTTATTTTAGAAACAATATTGACTGCTGTGTGAGGTTAAGGGATTTTCAATGATTACATGAAGGTTTATGAGGCAAGTTTAATAAGCTTTGAGTATAGAAAGTGTTTGGAATCAATGGTATATATGGCAAACCAAGTAAAACTTTAAATAAGACACTGTATGCTAAGAGGGAAATCCACTAGCATTTGCCATTCATTTACCTCAAACTGTAGTAAGACAGATTTATGGTCAAAATTGGCAAGGAGATTATTTATGCATACCCTTTGATCTAGCAATTTATCTTGTAAGAGGTTATCATACAAAGCTTAGTAAGTGCATAAAGATTCCTAACACAGAATCATTTGTTAAAAAATGGTTAGAAATAAACATCCACTAATATGGGATTGTTTTTCCTAATATACATTGATTGTTTGATTTCTGTTGGAAATTATTCTAAGTCCGTTTCTCATAATAATTCAATCAATTTTCAAAAGAAAAATAGACTTTGGTTATTCTCACCTTAAAGATGAAGTAATTTGTCAGAAGGCACAGAGATATTAAATGACAAGGCTAAGATTTGAATCTAGCCAGGCATTAAAAAGGAAGTAGACTTAAGTTTACTAATAAAGTATCTAGGATATGTTTTTAAGTTAAAGAAAATGCAACTTACATAACAACAATTATAGTATCAATAAAATAGTACTATATATCCATACCTACATAAATAGTAAGTACCTAAAAATGGTCTAGGAGAATCTTTCCAAAACCAACTAGCAGTCACCTCATATTTGTAAGGAGAGGGTTCAAGTTGCCTTTTACTTTTTACTCTTTTTGAAACTTTTCAACTGTTTTAGATTTATGTTTTTAAATGAGATAGAAGTTATACATCTTGTGTTATTAAAATGAAATTAAATACAACTCCACCATCACACCAGAAGCAACAAATGAAACAGAATAGCACTTACAAGTATTCTTTTCCCTAATAAGTGAAAGATGTTATAAAGAATACATTTTTAAATGTACTCCATTTTCACATGTACATATAATGTGAATATAACAACTGTAAACTCCTAAATGGACTTCCATGGATGGGGTGGCAGAAGAATGCTGAAATGTAATAATTTATTAAGTTTAACACTCCTTCCAAGTATTTTTAGATACACATCATGATACATAAGAAAATGATGATTATAAAAAATCCATAAGGAGAAAAAATGCATAAACAATTGATTCAAACAAAATACACGGAATGTAGAAATTATCATGGAAGGGGTAATGATTTGGTGTATACTGTAGTCATTCTAAAAGGATTATTTTTGTTGTTCATTTGTTTTGCAATACTTGAGGAATGGACCCAGGACTTTGAGCATAAATTGCAAGTGCTGTAACACTGAGCTGCATCCCCAGTCCCTTTGTTTTATATCCTGAGTCATAGGTCAGGGTCTTGCTAAGTTGTATAGCCTGCTTTTGGCCACAGACTTGCAATTTTCCTGCCTTTCCCTCCTCGCCCGCCCCCACCGCCATTGCTGGGAATACAGGAGTGTGCCACCACACCTGGCTAGAACGCATGTATATTAAAAAATATGTATCTAACAACATTACTGAAGTGAGGAAATTCTTTGTCCTGATATTCATTTTATTTATTTAGTGTTATAATATGAAAACTGTCTATCTGATAATGATTAAAGGCAGCATTAAAGTTCAGAAGATTTTTATCATAAGAATAAGATATAGTATAAGAAACACCTATGAATCATGAACTATTGACATTGGATTTTATTAAGACCTTTATAACAATGACCCCCACGTGTCTGTCACCTTGCCATACTGTGGAGGCTTGTGTGTTGCTGTGATGCTGAAAGTTATGCTACCAATATTATAGATACGAGCAGGGTCAACCACGGGGGACAGGTTTCAGTTGAGCTTCCAGGCTAAGATAGAGTAGAGAGTAGGACCTCGCAGCCCATTCCTGAAACAATTAGTCATTGCAAACAATATGAATAGCAGAGAAACACTGTCAGATATAGTGTCAGAAAATAAGGACCCCAGGTTGGAAGGCATTCAAAAGACGATTGAGGAAGAGTTGCCTCCTCAAAGTAGAGTCTTAATGACAGAAAAGACCAAACTACATGTCAAAAGGGACTCTGAAACCTGCCCTTGAATCATGAGCAGTTAAGTAAAAGGAAGACATGACAAAGGTAAAGAACTAAACAGAAGCTTTCAAAGGGCAGCTTGAGAAGACAAAATCAAGTATAATGACATGTGCAAAGAGTTGGAGATAGAAAACCAAAAGGGAAGACCAGGCTTTGTTTTTCTCAAGCTTAAGGAATTGAAGAAAAAATTCAAGCCTCCAGTGGCAATATTAAACACTGCAGGAAACATCAAAAGAAAATGGAAAAAATACACAGAGTTACTATATCAAAAAGAATTGGTGGATGGATGATCAACTATTTCAAGAGGTTGTTTGTAATTAGGAACCAATGGTACTGAAGGACAAAGAGGAAGTTTCCTTGAAGCAATTGGCAAAACACAAAGCTCCAGGAATGGATGGAATACCAACTGAGATGTTTCAACAAAAAGACGCAGCACTGGAGATGGCAACTTGTTTATGCCAAGAGATTTGTAAAATAGCTATCTAGTCAACTCACTGAAAGAGATCCGTATTTGTGTCTATTTTGCAAGAAAGGGGATCAAACCAAATGTGACAATTATCAAATGATATCATTAATATAATACACAAACAAAATTTTGCTAAAGATCATTTAAACGTGACTCTAGCACTATTCAGGCAGGGAACAGTCAGAAAATCAAGCTGGATTCAGAAGAGGGCATGGAAGCAGGGACATCATTACTGATGTCAGATTAATATTAACTGAAAGCAAAGAATATCAGAAAGATGTCCATCTATGTTTTATCAACTATGCAAAAGCATTTGATTGTGTGGATCATAACAAATTATGGGTAACACTGTGAAGAATGGGAATCCCAGAGCACTTAATTCTACTCCCAAAGAACCTGTACACGGACCAGGAGGCAGTTGTTCAAACAGAACAAGGAAACACTGCCTGGTTTAAAGTCAAGAATGGTCTTTGTCAGAGCTGTATCCTTTCACTGTACCTCTTCAATTTCTATGCTGAGCAAATAATCCAAGAAGCTGGACTTTAAGAAGAATGCAGCATCATGATTGGAGGAAGACTTATTAACAGCCTGTGCTACGCAGATGACACAACTTTGCTTGCCAAAAGTGAGGAGGATTTTAAACTTTTACTGATGAAGATCAAATAATACAGCCCTCAGTATGGATTATGCCTTAACATCAACAAAACAAAAATCCTTATAACTCGGTCAGCTAGCAACTTCATGATAAATGGAGAAAGCATTGATGTTGTCCAAGATTCTTTGCTTCTTTCTGTAATCAACATTCATGAAGGTTGAAGTCAAGAAATCAAAAGATGTATTGGATTGGGAAAAGCTGTTGCAAAAGATCTCTTTAACGTGTTGAAAAGTAAAGATGTCACTTTGAAGATGAAGACACGCCTGACTCATGCCATGGTATTTTCAGTCACATCATATGGCTGTAAAAACTGAATGTTGAATAAGGGAGACAGGAAAAGAATTGATGCTTTAGAATTATGCTGTTGGAGATGAATATTGAATATACCGTGGTCTACCAAAAGAACCAACAGAAGAAATGAAACCACAGTGTTCCTTTGTAGCAAGGATGGCTAGTTTGTGTCTTTTGTACTTTGGCCATCTTGTCAGGAGGGACCAGTCCCTGGTGAAAGACATCATGTTTGTGAGAGTGGCAGGTAGATTGATTGACACTGTGTCTCTAACAATGGGCTTAAACATAAAAAAGATTGTGTCTGGCACAGAATTGGGAAGTGTTTCATTCTATTGTATATAGGGTCACTATGAGTTGGACCTGACTTAACAGCACCTAACAACAATATAGCACTGATGTGATCAAAATTATTATTCCTACAAATTAATACTTGGACAGGGTCTTGCTATGTAGCCCAGATTGGACTTGAATTCATTAAGTAGCCCAGGTTGCCTTGAACTCATGATCCTCCTGCCTCAGCCTCCCAAGTGGTGGGATTACAGTTGTGTGCCACCATGACAAGCCTAAATTAATTTGGTAAATCTTTACTAACAAAAGCACTTTAGTCTCAACCCATATACAACCTATCTATATTTCATATTCACTAAGTCTAGAGACTGCTATCATTAAGGATTAATGGAGAAATTCCTCTGTAATTCTACTTCTCAAATAGCTCATTATTGTGAGCAGGAGGTAGAGGGAAGAAAGAGGGACAGCCTGAGAAGAGGAGGTGCTGGTAGTGAAAAGAGAGAGGCATGTCTTGTGCCCCAGATGCCATCGTGAGAATTTGAATACCGCCCTTACTGTTGAACTTGTTATGACTCGTGAGTCTTGGCCAGATAACCTACTATTTCACTATGTTTTGAAAGGAAATAAGAAACAGGCCTCAATCCACTTTCCTTAGTTCTTTTAGTCATATCTGATTTGCAGTGTACATCAGTACTCTTTTTGTGGCAACTGAAAAATACTCAATCTAATTCCAGGAAAAGAATGTTAAAAAGTGCTAAATGTTTTTTTCAGATATGTTTAGGAGATCCCAAGGGCAGAATACTAGGTCTCAAAACTGCTTGGAATGGCATCTCCTTGTTCATGGCAACCTGAACCATGCAAGTGCCACTGGCCAACTCCTAAGAACTTCTAGTTATTTAATAAGAGACAGAGACACTAACAAAGATGATACTAACAAACTGATATCTCTTTTTTATTTAGTATGTTACACTTCATGTAGAGAATCTATTAAACTACTCATTACAACAAGATATTATTACCTTGTATGGCTTTAGGAAACGTTTTCTTATTTTTTTCCACGTGACTACATGGGTGGAAAAACGAGATGGTGGACTATTCCAATTCTCCACTTACTATGTTAGTTTTGGTAAGCAAACATTTGAAATTGCCACTGAGTGCTAAGCTACATATTTTCTATACACAAATGCATGCCAATGAATGGGGATGCTAGGACTAGCTAATACATATTTAAAACATCATCATTTCTTCTGCCAATATGTTGAGACAAAATATGGAATTTAAAAGAGTCATTATGTAATATACAAAATTTAAACTGTTGATTTAAGACAAGCAGAGAAGGACAAATGTTGCTTCTATACAGAATTCTATGAAGGTGTTTAAGAAATAAAGTAATCACCAGGAACTGGGTAAAATTGAACTTGTTATAGCCAAAGCTTTCACTTTTTGATATGGTACAATTTTCTTAAATTTTATCTCTATTTTTTTATCTCTAATTATTTTTTATTTTTCTTATTACAAAAAAAAATTAAAGATGTGACTCTGCTAAAAATTACATGAAATAAAAAAAACTAAATAAATTAATTATATGTGTTGTTATGCTACATAGTTTGATTTACTATTTTCTACTTATTCTATTATTTTATTTTTTACTCATTTTTTCATTTTGTGGGAAATGTTTGTTAATGCCCCAAATACTCTGAATTCTCTTTTCTCTTTCTTCTTTCATTAAGTTATCATCAAGTTAGTTAATCACACCACATTTTCACCCAGATAGTTGACAAAGCACTGGATAGATCTAGCTGAAGACTGTTCTGTGTCTCTCTAGAAACTCCTTCTAGGTCAGGCTGACATCAAGCAATATGCTTTGGCATGACTGTCACTTAACTATTACATAATGCAGCCCTTCTCAACCTCATATTGCTCTCCTTGGTCATGTGACTATAATAAATTTTTCTTAAATGTCTTACTGAACAGAAGGCACATAATCCTTGTGGTATTCTCCTGGTTACCAACAGGAACTATATCTATAGAAATAGAAAGTGGATTGTTTGAGGGAAAGATATGATATCCTATTCATCTCTGAATACATAGGTTCAGAAACAATTACTGCATGACGTACACTCATGTTCAATATTGTTTACTGAGAGAGTTTCAGATTTTGAAAGGGTTGATTTGCAGTTCTACATGTGATACTTTCTTGCTGTGTAATTCTGGATACATTTCTTAGTCTTTTAGCAACTGAGTTCTAAATCTGAAACATAACAGTGTTAAAAAAAGGTCCAGAATCACTTTCAGGTATAAAACTTTTAAGTAGATTGACCATTCTCTACCTTGTAACAAAGTGAGACAATGATCCTTCTTCTTAACACTATGTAGCTTTCTAAAAAAAATAAAATGATTTCTTAATACGTACACAAATCTTCAGATAAAAACATTATTTTGTCTCTACTTTATGTAAAGCAAATATTTAATCATATATCTAAAGACTTAATCTTCTTGCTACTAATCATCTGTAAGTTTAGAAAAAGAAAGCAGATTGGATATTATATCCAGCTGCTTAACATATATAAATATAACTCAGAAATCCCAAAACACTTCACTGGAAGTGTGGTGATCTTAGCATTGGTAGATGAACAATTCCAGAGAATGAGTGAATCTTTAATGATTCATTTTCAATTCAAGGGGAAGCAATACCATTTTCAAATGTTAAATTGAACAATTTTGTAAATAATTAAGGGAAAGATACATAATTTAATTGTGAGCTTCGTATGGACTGAGATAATACATATTCTTTAAAAACACAGTGTCTCTCTGTTTAATGAGGCTAATGAGTGTGTGGGTGATAGAAATGGGGCACACATATCAAACTCAAATTGGCAACTTTGTCCAGCAAATTTATTTTGTCTGTGCTCCTACTGGGAATCACATTGACTTCTTGGCTAATTTCTTCTCATAAATGTGTTTAGTGATAAGGATTAGAAGATTTGGCATACTGTGTTCTCAATAGCTTTAACTTAATGGGGTTATAAAGTATATCTTTCTGTTTTCATACAAAAAGAGTAATTTGCTCAGGGATTTTGAGGGGGCATGTAAGACACACAAGGTATGGATGGAGGATTTGGTTTCAGGAAAAAAATATGGCAAACAATATTTACCAACATTTTGCTATTCCTCAAGCAGATGGCAAAGTTAAAGAACACAATAGGTGATTTCAAAGACCAGCTCTAGAAGACAAAATCAAATATTATAATGACATGTACAAAGAGCTGGAGATAGAAAATCAAAAGGGAAGAAAAAGTTCTGTTTTTCCTCAAGATTAAAGAATTGAAATAAAAAAAAGCTCAAGCCTTGAGTGGTAATAGTGAAGAAAACATTAAATGAGGCAGAAAATATAAGAAGATGAAAGGAGTACAAATAGTCATTATACCAAAAAGAATTGGTGGATGATCAACCATTTCAAGAGGTTGCATATGATCAGGAACCAGTGCTACTGAAGGAAGAAGTGGAAGCTGCCTTGAAGGAACTGGTGAAACAAAAAGTTCCAGGAATTAATGTAACATCAATTGAGATGTTTCAACAAACAGATGCAGCACTGGAGGTGCTCACTTATTTATGCCAACAGATTTGGAAAACAACTACTTGGCCAACTGGCTGGAAAATATCCATATTGTGCCTCTTCCCAAGGAAAGGGATCCAACTGAATATGGAAGTTATTGAATGATATAATTAATACCACCTGCAAGTAAAATATTGCTAAAGATTGTTCAAAAGCAATTGCTGCAGTATATTGATAGGGACTACCAGAAAATCAAGCCAGCTTCAGAAGAAGGCATGGAACCAGATACATTATTGTTGATGTCTGATGTATATTAGCTGAAAGCAGAAAATACCAGAAAGATGCCTGTTTTATTCACTATGTAAATGCATTCAACTACATGTATTACAACAAATTATGGATAACATTGTGAAGAATGCAAGACCAGAGCACCAATTATACTCATAAGGAATCTGTACATGGACCATGAGGCAGTCATTTGAACAGAACAAGGAAACACCATTTCATTTAAAGTCAAGAAAGGTGTGCATCAGGGCTGTATCCTATCACTGTACCTCTTCAATCTCTATACTGAGCAAATAATCCAAGAAGCTAGACTTTATGAAGAAGAACATGACAAAAGGATTGGAGGAAGACTCAGTAACAACTTGTGTTATACAGATGACACATCTTTGCTTGATGAAACTGAAGAAGCTTTGAAACATTTACTGAAGATCAAAAAACACAGCCTGCAGCATGGATTGTGCCTCAACATCAAGAAAACAATAATCCTTACAACTAGGTAAGCAAGTAACTTCATGATAAAATGGAGAAAATATTGAGGTTGTCCAAAATTTTGGTTTACCTGGTTATAGAATCAACACCCAAGGAAGGAATAATAAAAAAATCAAAAGATGCATTGCACTGGGAAAAGTTGTTGCAAAAGACTTTTTTAAAGTGTTGAAAAGTAAAGATGTCACATTGAAGACAAAGGTGCGCCTGACTCATGCCACAGTATTTTCAGTTGCATCATATATGGTTGTGAAAGCTGAACATTGAATAAGAGAGACAGTAGAAGAATTGATGCTTTTGAATTATGGTGTTGGAGATGAATATTGAATATACTATTTTTGTTGTTGTTAGGTGCCATCAAG
Source organism: Pedetes capensis (assembly GCA_007922755.1). Lineage (NCBI taxonomy): Eukaryota > Metazoa > Chordata > Mammalia > Rodentia > Pedetidae > Pedetes > Pedetes capensis. Next base: position 158,438 of record VMDO01000173.1, read on the forward strand.
TTGTGTCCAACTCACAGAAACCCTGATAGCATTTTCAATGGCTGATTGTGTCAGGATTGCTTCAGGAGTGTATTGCCGTGTCCCTCTCCCATTTCTGTGGTGCTGGGAATGGAACTTGGGACCTCAGAGACTGCAGAGCGGTGCTCTACCAACTGAGCTAAATCCCAGTGAATATACCATAGTCTATTAAAAAAACAAACAAATGAACAAACAAAAAACGGATCTGTCCTAGAAAAAGTACATCCAGAGTGCTCCTTGGAAGCAAGTATGTCTAGACTGTGTTATGTATGTTAGACATGTTTTTAGGAGGGACCAATTCCTGGAGATGGACCTCATGTTTGGGATAATGATGGGTCAATGAAAATAAGGAAGACTCTCAACTTGATGGGTCGACACAATGGCTACAACAATGGGCTTAAGCACAAAAATGATCTGATGACATGACACAATGCTGGGTACTGTTTTGTTCTGTTGTACATAGGATCACTATGAGTTGCACCCAACTCGAGGGCACTTAACAACAACAAACTGATAAATTGTTTATTCTTTTTAGATTAGCTCTTGGTGGGTCTTATCACTTACTTTATTTTGAAAGAAATCAGAAAAAGGTGACTTCAATATTGTGTTCAACATTTGGTAACTTCTAAAATGATAATAGCTCACATGCTCTGGGGTGCTGTCTTAAGGATGATGTGAGAAACAGGACAAGGAAGCAGGCTGAAAACTGTGAAACTTTGTATGTATTTTAAATGATTGTGTAGTGGTTTTATTGATGGTGAAATAGATGATCTTTTATTTAGAATTCAGAGACATTTTGAGAGTCCTCAAAATGAAGGATTTCACAGTAGGTGTTCAGTTAGTTCATACTCTGCCCTTGGCCCTATCCCTCTCCTGCTGATCCCCAATCATCCCTTCAGCCCTACTGGGAGTAAGGAGAGAGGCAAGGGACATAGATCCACCTGGGAAAAGGTGGCAGGCTACCCAAAAAGTAAGAATGATGCAGATTCCCAGTATGCTGTTACTCAGAGCACCTCACCAAGTGACCCAGACTTGAGGCAGGTCAGCAAAGCACAACCCACCTCTCTGGTGGCTAAGCCAAGTGAGGTTGTTGTCCTGCACTGACCAGCTAATGTCTCTGTGGCTCTGTGTCACAAACAATTTATTTCTACATCTTCTGCCATCAGGATCCCAGGAGAGATGTCCACACTCATTATCCATGAAAAGAGTTGATTGCTTAAGTGAACTGGCTGCTTTCTACTAAGTGGAGAAAACTTATTGAAGACACTCTGTCACAAGTTTGTACCACCAGCAATTAGACTCTCCTTTTTTCTCTTCTCTCCTTCCTTCCCTCATTCTCTAATAGAAATTGTGGCTAAATGTATCACCTGCTGAGATCATTCATCTTGAATTTAAAGAGCTCTGAAAGGCCTGTTACTCCTGTTCTGACACTTGATGTGACACGAAGATGGAAAGTGAGAAGTAACAAAGTGACAAATGGCTGGTTCCCTTCTCAGGAAAGGATGGAAAGGTGATGTAGAAACATTTGGGTAGGAGGGGGGAGGATCCAGGGAATGTGGGGTCTTGGCTACTTGCCTATATATCCTCCTTCACCTTTACTTCCAATGGCTCCTCATATGTCTCAGTGTCCTCTGAAGTGGAAAGGCATTTGGGCAGAAGAGAGTTTTGGCACAGTCAGCCCTGGGCCATAGTCTTTGCTTATTAAAAAAAAGTAAATAAAACTTGCCAAAGAGTAGACTTCTGTCGTTACTAATTGGCTTAAGACAGTATTGAAGAAGTAGTGGTCAGATCTTCTATAGAACTTCCCTGTGAGTATCCCCGAGTTTTCTAGACTCCCGCATTCCCATACCACATAGAGCCTCCATCACCATCTTGGTGTATGGTAAAGAAGGGAGAATATAGCATGACATGTATAACATCTTCTTGGTTTAGTAACGAACATAGAGAATAAGAGGAGTTAGATTTTAAACTACCAATGAGCGAAGCACTCTCTCAGTGAAATTTAGGACACTTGTGTTCCTCAAATCTATGTCCAGAAGTGTGGTAAACACTATCTCATTAGACCCTCAGGGTAATCTAATGAAGCCTTGATATGAGAAAACAAGCTTAGAAAAATGACATACCTGACATAAGGTCGTGTAACTAGAAAATTGTGGAACCAGGATTTGTCATCAACCGTGGATGATTCCAAAGCCCCTTTGCTTCGTTGCTTTAGAAATTTAGGTGCTCAAAAACCAGAACATCCCACTCCATAGAAGACATGATGTATTTTCTACTGCCTTCCTTGGCTGGCCTATCATAATTTTGTTCAGTTCCTCAGAAGAAGGCAAAACAAGACAGGCATAGTGGAATAGAGTACTTTCTTAAAACTTTACTTTTAATTGACATGTAATATTTGTATTTATTTATGGAACACAGCGCAATAATTTTATATATGTATACAATGTGCTATAATCAAATAAGAATTCTCATTTCTACTGTGTCCCTCTGAACACAGGATTCTCTGCAATTCAAACTTCAGTTCCAAGCTCTGAGCTTCAGCCCTCTGAGCCTTAAATCTTGCCATAACATTGAACTTGAATCTTGAATGTGAGACTCTGAAGTCCTGAAACTAAGTGCCTTTTATTTGAGAAGGAAAAAAAAAAAAAAAAAAGCTTAGTCAGGGCAAGGCAAAAAACAGACAGTAGCCTGTGAGCACTCAATTCAGCTGCAGGAGTGTGTATTCTTTATTTTGCTTTATTAAGAACCTCTTTGTGGACAATCTTAAAGGGCCACACAGGAAAATACTTAACCAAATATATAGACAGAAGAACTCAGATGGGGTTACCAACACATTTGTCTCATGGGTAGGCAGAGGCAACTCAATTCATATGTAGGGAAAACTTATATTTAGTCATCCTTTTTGAGGATAGAGATCTTGCAAGATAAGGAGAGTTAATAAACATGGTTGAGCTCTACCATTTTGTGAGGGCACAAGGAGGAAGTAGATCAAGGAAGTTCAGGGGCCTGGGAAGCAGGTGATCTAGCTTTGCATCCTAACTCTCGTGCTAACTAGCACCAGGACCTAGGACAATAACAACGATGATAAAAATAGTGATGATGACCTTTGTTCCTTGAATTCTATGTACATGTAGCAAATTTGCTAAGTGCTTTATATTTCATTTGGGATTTAGAACAATTCTATAAAATAGGTGCTATAAGGGATATAGGGATATAGAGATAAGGGATCTTCTAAGGGATAAAGAAACTAAAGCTGAAAGATTTGGAGATAACCTCCCCAAGGCCACAAAACTAGTTACTGGCTATATCAGGAGAAAATGAATCCAAATTCCAAAACTTAGCTGATGAGCTAGGGCTACCATATCCTTCAAAATCTCAGTTTTCCCTGTCCGTAAAAGTGTAAACCTGGTCCACAGGATCTGCAAAGTCCCTGCCATCCCATCAGTGACAGCCCATGGATATCTAAAGGTGGCACAATCAATGACACACTGTCAATTCTTTCTTGTGGACTGGAAGCACTAGCAGAATGAATTGGATCTGTATACTGTGAGTACACCTGGCCAGAATTTGACTGATTCTGGGTAAGTGGCTCTTTTAGAAGTACAAGTCTTAGCTGAATGCTAGTTATACTTTCATAATGCTGGGGATTGAACTAAGAACTTCTTGCATGCTAAACACCCATTCTACCACTGAATTATACCCCCAGCACTAGATATGTTCATTCATTTTAAAAACTTTCTGTCTTCTAGGTTTTAATGCTTCTCCCTCTGCCCCACCTCTCCGTAGTAGGAAAGAGTCCAAAAGAGAAGAAAAGTTTACTTTAAGGATTATTACCTGTTTAGGAGCAAACATACTCATCACCTTCTGAGTCTGGTTAGTGACCAGGACTCTCATGGGGCCAATACTGGATGGGGAAAGTTGAAGGAGGAGATATATTTTAGGCGCATATTGATATCATTGCTATAAAATGGTCTGCATGGGTAGAGAACACTGAGTTCTGGCGAGTGTGGCCTATGTTAAGAACAAAATATTCTACTCACTGGGCTTTGCCTTTCCAGGACCATCTCAAGTTTAGGGGAGCTCTGGACATCTGGTTTCACTTGTTCCTGTGGACTCCAGAACGTAATAGATGAAGAGAAAAGCATATATGCTTCCACTGACTTGCAAGAGCTACTCGTAATCTGAAATAAAGTTTTAAACACAACACAGAAGTACACTTTGCCATAAAAACATATTTAGGGACTCATTGGTGATTTTTTAGAGGATTAGGCCATTTGTACTCTTGGCAAAATGACGGGTATTCTTGGGTTTTCCTGACTTCACTTTCTTCAGGTCTTAGGTAAGTCAGATGTATGCAATTGTTCACACTAAGTTGGGGAAGGGAAAGGAAGGCCAGGTGCTCCATTAAGGAACCTGGATTTTCATCCAGCCAGTCTAGGCAGCTAATAATTCTCTGTCATCTTCCAGAACAAATAAAAGTGTTCCTGATCATGGTTATGGTTATAATAGACACCCTGATCAATGAGATGTCATATACTAAGATAACTTGATGAAGTCAACATCTCCCCAAGAGAGGAACCCAATGGTTTCTGAATACATGTAAAATAACAAAAGCACAATATTTAAGGCCCTAAGTATCTCTCAGGAAATATGATAATTCCACAATATTCAAACACAATGGCAGTATTTTGATCACAGGCAGATCTGGCCTGCTGGAAAATCTGACAAACGCTATCAGACCAGCCCCTCAAAGATTTCCTTCCGTCTAGTTTGTATTTGCCCTTTTGCTCAGATTTTTAGTCCACTTGATCCTTTGTGAAGGAAATAAGGAGAATGTTGGAATAGCGATTTTCAGTATCCAGATTCCAGACACATCAGCCTGCTACAGACAGGACTCAAATCCAAAGCATTCCTGGAATCCCATGTTAATTATCACATTATCAAGTCCTGGAAGGACTGTGAGTTATTGTATAAGGATTCTTAGTAACTTGATTCCCCTAATGAACCCGAGCCACCCAGACGATGGAATGAACAGCCTGTAGCCAGTCTAGGCTGCTGCCTCTCACCCCCGCAGTCTCAGAGGCTTGGCCACTCCTGGGCTTGGCACAGGGCCTGCCCTTTCCCACTGTCAGCCTCCTTAGTGCTGTTTGGTATTCCTTCTCTGCCCAGAGTCTCATCCCACCCCTGTCTTTTGCCTAGTGCCATGGTGCCGCTTGTGCCCTGGTGTCTCCTCATTCGTCACCCCACTGCCTTCTCATCTGGTGGAACTGCATTGTTTCACCTGCATTGCCAATGGCTTCAAGGTCCCCAACTGTTTCTAGCTGTTTTCCTGGCTACAGCTGTGCCACCCCAGACCTTGTGCCCCAGAGAGGAGCCCAGGCAGAGGACCTTTGCTCACTGCTGCCATGTGAACTCAGGCCTCTGGGACTGAGTCTCTCCAGACTACCTTCTCAACCCACTGGACTCTACAGCCTTTTGGTTAGAGCCTCCTGGCTTTACTGTACATCTGAATCCCCTGAGGGTGTTGTTAGAATGAAGATTCTGATTCAGTAGGTATGGACTGGGGCTTGAGATTCCACATTTCTAGCAGCTTTCGAGGCCATAGCAATTCTGCTGGTCCACGGACCACATCTGAATAGCAAGGTTGGGAAAGTGGCTTTATCCTGTTCATCTTTACATTTCTGGAATTTCAGCTGTGCTATCACTGCCACCACTTGGGGATCTTGCTTGGGGAACCCTTCTACATATGAGGTAATAGAGACAGAGTAAGACTATGACATAGCCCCTGTTCTAAATGGCCAGTAGTCTGGGGTAGTGTTTCTCAATCTGAGTCTATTGATGTTTGTGGCTAATAATTCTTTCTTGTGGGAGGCTGTGAATCATAGGATATTTGGCAGCTTCCTTGGCATCTACCCCCTAGATATCAGTAGTACCTCCTTTGTAGTAACCACAAAAAATGTCTCTGGAAATTGCCTAATGTACCCTGGGAGACAAAATTGCCCTTGGTGGAACACCACTGACCTAAGAGTAATGAAAGACATGTAATTAATGTGTAAATTAATAACTGAAATGAAGAGACTCAAATTACAAAAGCTGTTTACACAGGTTTTGAAAAGGGATTATTAATATTTCAATATATAATGAGCATTTGGCCATAGTAAGTGCCCAAGAAAACTTTTTTAGATAAACAAATGAATGGCTGACATTCTCACAATCCCTGGTAACTATAATAATGTACTTTTCTGAACACATCTAATTGAAGAGATATTTGTACATTCCACAGATCAACATCTAACTACTTCATTGACACAATGTACTTTCATGGACATATTTAGCAGATGCACTACAAAAGGAAGAAGTAAGCTTATTTTTCAGGATAACTCAGATGGAATATGAACATGTGTAAGAAAATAAGGCTCTTAATAGTTTTTAAGTCAGATCATAATGCTTTTTTGGCACTATATACACAGTCACAACATTAGACAACAAGAAAAAGAAGAAGGTGTACATATAAGTGTAAATGAATTCAAGTAGCCTGGTACATTTTGTTGCTTGGCACATCTTAAATACATAGTCCTAAGCAGCCATGTTTTTCCCCCTGCAGGTTGTGTGGGGGGAATGCATTTCCAAGGGAATGTCTATTCTGGGATATTCATGCTCCTATACAAGATGTCTTTGACATCTGACCATGCATAAATAAGGTAGCAAGCCTGCAAGCAGATAATCATGGGGAATTCCAGCAACAGGAAAACCAGAGAGTGTCTGCATTTATGAACGAGAGAAAAAGAGAAGCAGAGTGGCAGGTGATAGTCTTAGCATCAGATGACACAGCAAAGATAAAAAATAATGTCAGCATTTATACTTACAAATTGGATGCCAAGCTGAAAATCTTTGGGTATTTATCTTAACATAGAGGCAGGAATAGAGAAAGGTCTGAGTTTGAGGTAGAACGAAAGGGTTATGACTGGGGAATACAGACTGTGTAAGGGCATTTGAGGACAAATAAGAAGAAGAATGGTGAAGGGGGTTGCATAGCATGGAATATTTCAGTGCAGATTTTAGACATGTACTTGGTAAGTGTTATTATCCCTTAACATTGTATAAATGGAAGCCAAAATAGGCCCACAGGGAACATTCTTGGAAATATATAGCAATTGGACAGAAATAACCACACTTGCCAAAGGAAAGTGTGACACTTGGTCCTGTTGCCAAAGTCAGGGAGCCTTTGCCCAAATAATGGCAAATCTTTCCTTTCTGAATACAATTTCTTAATTAGGCCCTAATGTCAATTCCTGTGCATAAGTAGAAATCAGCACATCTGAAGTTAAGGCCAAGCTCCATGGCTGGTTGGCTATGCAAAGGAACAATTTCCCTCCAATTTTCCTATCTGGTGAATGGGGAAGCTAAAACTTTCCACCAATCTATGGTGAAAGAATATTGTGGTGCGTCAGAAGATAAATCTCTTATTTTCTTACTTGTTTGCTTAATGTAAGAGCATTACTGCATTTACTATAGTAAAGACTTGTCCTTCTACAGTCATCAAATTTTAAAAAATCAGTATATAAAAATTCATATATCCACAAGAATTGAAAGCAAATTTTCAGAGATAGTTATATACTCATATTCATAGCAGCTCTCTTCACAATAGCAAATAAGTGTCTATCATCAGATGAATGGATAATCAAAATATGGCAAATACATAGAATAGAATATTAGCCTTAAAAAGTAAGGAAATCTTGGAAATCTTGTGACATGTTATAACTGGATGAAACCTGAAATAAGGTAGTCAAAATCTGATTCTATTCATTATATGAAGTACCTAAAGTTGTCAAATTCACAGAAACAGAAAACAGAATGGTAGTTATTAAGGGCTGATTGAAGGGGGCAAGAAATTGTTTAATGGGTATAGACTTTTAGTTTTAGAAAATGTAAAGGTTTTGGAGATCCATTTCACAACAATTTGAACCTGCTTAGATGACTGGACTGCACACTTAAAAGGGTTTAGATGGCCTGGGTCAGTGGCGCATGCCTATAATCCCAATGACTTGCAAGATGGAGGCAGGAAGATCACAAGTCCAAGGAAGCCTGTGCAACTTCGCAAGACCTTGTCTTGAAATTTAAAGAAAATAAAAAATAAAAAAGGGCAAGGAGTGTGGTTGAGTGGTGGAGCACTTGCTTAGAAAGTGTGAGGCCCCATCTTCAGCCCCCAGCATTACAAAATTTTTTTTGTTATACATGTTTTTTACTACAATAAAAACTTTTTAAAACATAAAAAGAATTCAACAAAAGAAGACCCAAATCCTTGAATGATACTCACTTTGCATTTTAGTATGAGAAACTGGCTGGTGGAGTGGGGTACAGTCTCTAGTTAGCTTTCTTTGTGTCAGTAGCCAGGGCTTCTGAAAATCAGAGGTTCTGTTCAGTAATACACTTTGTTCACAGAAAGGAAGCAAATCTAGGAATGTCAATTTAGGACTATTGTCCTGCATTCTATCTAGTCTGTGTCTTCCAGAATGAACCCATGGCATGGGAACCCTCCAGAGAGGAAAATAGACAATTAGTACTGAGGTTTGCATTAGCTGCCATGGGTGGCACTGGTTTGTGTTAATGAACCATCCTGAACAGCTACCTCTGAAAACAGTTTGCCAGTATGACATTATTCAGAGCAGGAAAAGATGGCTGAGTCAGAAAAATAAATAAGTAAATGAATAAATTATAAATATATAATAAGTAAAATAATAACAATTAAAACTAACACTATTCCAGACAGTTTTGTTCTTCCAGCCTGAGAAACCCCATGTTGTCCCAGCATGCAGACTACTAGAGAATTTCTAGTCCCTACCACAGCACTCTGTCACCCTTCTTGTGTGGCACCTGCCTTTTGCCAATTTCTGGGGGAAAATACCTCCTAAGGTTTGTTGCAATAGCATTAGATTAACAATTCTTCTGGGTGGGAAAGGAGCATGAGTCTAATAGGAATGGCATGAACCTAACAGGCTGGTGGCATGGCGAGCTGGGAGTGTGGGCTCCACCCAAATAGAGCCTCCAAATCTGGATTCTCAGTCACTACTTCACCATGTTGTCCTGGGCAAGTCTATATTTCATCTCAGTTTTTCCTATAAAGCAAGGAGACTAAGCTAGACACCTTCCAGATCTACCATGGCAAGACAGCGGGGCTGGAGGGGAAGAGCCACAGGATATGTTGATGCAATGTGGAGTAGAAAATAACCAGTGACTCCTTGGTTTAGGGGAGGCGAAGCCATTTCTTCCAGGCAGGAAATGTCAGGAAGAAGCTGGTGCATTTACTCTTAAGTGATGCTCTAAGGCTATAAGCCCTCAGGCCTCTGGGAATCACCACCAATATCCTAATGCTTTGCTTTACTTAGTAAGTGGAAGGAATTTCTCTGCTGCACAAAAGAAATCCAAACAAAATAAAAACAAACCTCTAATAGGGTACTAGGTTTACAATTATTTCCGATAGCAGTTCAGTCCTGTGGGGGAGGTAGATGCTATGGTAGATGCTATGGAGATCAGACACCTGGCTGATTAGCTCCACTGGGAATGCTGCATCGGGCAAAGCTTTGTCATCCCATCTCTTTGAAGAAGCATCTTCTCTGGAGGCCTTTAAAAATAGGACATGTTCTCAGCATTTGGAAAAGACAGAGCATAAATCTTTCTGGGTTGGGGAGCAGATTGGGAAGATGGCCTTCCAAAATATTTATGGCACTGGAACTTGTGGATAGTTTGGCTCCATAGCTAACTGGAGACATTGAAATTATGTTTTTGCTGGGCACCGCTGGGCACCTCAGTGCTTGCCTATAATCTCAGCAACTCCAGAGGCTAAATGCAGCCTGTGCAATTTAGCAAAATCCTATCTCAAAATAAAACATATAAAAAAGGGGGTTAGGGTATATATATCTCTGTGGTGGAGTACTTGCTTAGCAGGTGCAAGGTCCTAGGTTCAACCCTCAGTACTGCAAAGGAAAAAATATGTTTATTCAACTTAAAACTCCTAAATATGGCAAATTATCCACTTGAATCAATTATTTTGCAGGAAAAATAATTTCTGCTAGTGTTTTTGTTAATTTTGATGTTTTATTAGTTTACTGATTTTAGCTGTTGTAGTGCTTTAGGCAAAATCTTATGTATTCCATATTTTACTACTGAGTTAAGACACATTTCAATTGTTTTGGGCAAGACCTACATTTTTCCATACAAGAATAAAGTTAGTAGGTTTTTTCTCTAGCTTCCTGTTGCTGCTTTCCCTACAGTGATCAAGAGATGCTCCTTCCTAGGGAACATGCTTTGAAAGGCATGCAGATAAAGTGTACCTGGCTTTGGCTGGGCCACTATGGGAGCCTGACTACCTCCCTAAAATTTTTTACTGAAATATACCCAAATTTCTAAGCAAGGCATATTGTGTAAATAAATGATTACCTGAATATTATATTTAACTAGCAAATATTTCTATTGAGATATAATTTAAATAGGATAAAATCCACCCTACTAACAACACCACCACTAAATTATACAATTCAGTGGTGTTTGTATTTCCACAAGGCTGTACAAACATCACCATTCTCTAGTTTGAGCACTTCAATTATCCCCCAAAGAAATTCTGTACTCATAACCCATTCCTGTTTTCCCTTCCCTTCAAGCCCTGGCAATCATTTTTTATCTCTATGGATTGCTCATTTTAGGTATTTCATATAAATGGAATCATGCAATATATGGTCTTTTGACTCTTGCTTCTTTCACTGGGCATAATGCTTTCAAGTTCAAGCATGTGATAGAAGGTTTAGTAGGTAATAACATCTTATAAACAATTACACTGTATAAAGCAGATAGACATTGAAGTTTTCTTTACTGCTAGGTGTATGGAGTTGGTACAGGCCCCACCCATCCTTATGTCCAAGCATGGATGTCAAACAGCATATTTACAGTGTAGCATAAGAATTACTATAACCCACACAGTGGGTCAATCTAATCAGACATGGTAGATTGCACAAAACACAAGTAAGAAATAGGTCATAACTAGGTATTGAGAAAAGAAAGTACAAGACAAAGGAGGTGCCCAGAGACACAGTGAATATTTGAGTACTGGGTGACAGATCAAATAAGAAAGAAAGAACAATGGATAAGAGAAGGTCAATGGCCAAAGATGTAGGCCAAGCAGCCAGGGATCTGAAGTATCTGGTTCTATAGTAGCATCCCTGTCTGAGGGCATGTGGCCTCACACTTCTCTGTTAGAGCCACAGAAATCTTCCCTGTAGGTAAACTTCAAGCTATCTTCTCCAACTCCATCATTTTGAAGATGAGCAATATGAGCTCCAAAGGGGCTAGCTTTAGACACCTTCCAAAGCTCACAAACCTCTTTAGTCTCCTTCCTCTCCACTGAATACATTTTCAACTCATTCCCATAGTCCCAAAAGGTGGATGTGGCCTTAAGTGAGCACCAAAATGTAGCTTTGGCAGTCACATAATCTCATACCTTCATGCTCTGCATGAGGCAGAAGGTCTTAGATAATTTTACATTAACTTAAAAGTTTAATATCCTTTGACCTAATCTTTATGGGTGAATTATCTAAACACCTGGAGTTGCTCTACATTTTTAAATAAATTTAGGAGATTACTATCAATCTAGAGGTTTAGGAATTGAGAGAGATGATTGAGGTCCCTAACAGATCCCTTAATGGGGGAAGACTAATTCTGTAGTGTGATTAAGACAGTAATGCACAGAACATGCACATAAATATCATGCAATGACTACTAAAAAGCATTTAGTGTCCAACAGTATTGCAAGATTAACAGTTCAAAAGGCATGTCTCCAAGAACCTCTGTCATTATAGCTTTTAAATCAATTTCTACTAGAGTCATAACCTATCTCCCTAAATTTTTTTACTGAAATATACCCAAATTTCTAAGCAAGTCATATTGTGTAAATAAATGATTACCTGAATATTCTATTTGATTAACAAATATTTTTATTGAGGTATAATTTAAATAGGATAAAATCTACCCTACTAACACTACCACCACTAAATTATACAAGTCAATATTTCTTTAGAAAAATGAATAAAAATAAAAATAAAAAGAATAAAAAGAATAAAAACCTTGAAATTAGACAAAAATTTTTTGGTAAATTCATATAATGAGAAAATAAAATTAAAATGGTGGTATAATACATATTTATTGACATGAAGAGTTTGGTAGCATGTTCAAAGAAATAAAGGCTATATAAAAGTATCTAAAATTTTATGTTTTTTAATCTAATAAATATGTATACATGGGTATATTTATATTTGGGTATATATACAAAGCTAACATCTGGAAGGACATCCATAAGGTATAAAGAATTGTATCTCCAGGTAGTGGAATTATAAGAGGATTTAGTTTCTGTCTTTTTTTTTTTTCTTGTTGATGTTCTCTTTATCTTCTAATTTTTCTACAGTGAACATGGATTACTTACTTGTATAATTAAAAATGTTAAAAATAGCCTATGTTTTGAATATTATGTTTGCAAGACTAGCTTATTATTTGTTCCTACAACAAATATCTTTTTAGAGCCTATGACGAAAATAAAACCAAATTGTCCTTATCATCTTTAGAAACTCAGAATATACTCAATTTTTCCTACATTAAGTGTGAATCAATACAAAGGGAAGCTTGTGAAAGCAAACAAAGGCCTAGAGACCTGGCCTACTCCCCGCCCCCCTTCTCTTGCATCTCACAGAGATATGGCTCCTTTCACTCCTTTTGAATTTTTGAATATCTTCTCCCTATCCAACATGCAAAATGAACCTAGGATTTATTAGGTGCTGCCCAGTTGGGTCTGACTCAAAGCATCCCTATGTACAACAGAACGAAGCATCCCTATGTACAACTGAACAAAACATTCCCAGATACTGTGCCACGTGTCAGTGCTTTCTGCTACTTATAGGGTTGTTGATGGCTGATTGTTTCTGTAGTAGTCTGGCGGATCCTTCTCCCAAGCCTACAGTGCCCCATATTCTCAGGTGGTCTCCCACCCAATTACTAGCCAGGCCTGATCCTGCTTAGTTTCCAAGATCTGACAAGATTGGATGCCAGGGCAGGCACCTAGGATTTATCCTCCATCTTTAGGCTGCTACTTTATATCTGAAACATACATGTCATCTCTGCCCTGTCGAGAAGCTTACAGAACCATCACATTTGCTGGGAATTAATCACCTTTTATCTTACTGGAAAGTCTATTGTTAGGAGACTTTGAATTATCCATTTGCTTATTGGCTCAGTTGGTAGAGCGCTGCTCTGCAGTCTCTGAGGTCCCGAGTTCAATTCCCAGCACCACAAAATGGGAGAAGGACCTGGCAATCCACTCCCAAGGCAATCCGGAAACAGCCATTGAAAACCCTATGAGGGTCGCTATGAGTCGGATAACGACTCAACGGCACCTAACAACAACAACAACAACATTCTTGAAGTTGAAAGCTACAAGAATAGATGTTGTTTATGTTCCAAAGGACTACACTCACAGGAGCATCCAGATCCACAACTGTGAGAGTTGCTATTTTCACCATAGATTTTATTAATGTTACCTCTGGAGTTGTGCAGCATGCATCTTCTAACAGTTGTTTAGGAAATTGTCTTCTATAACATTTTAATCTGCTTCTATTTTTGTATTCATTATTTGACTCTGAAGGGCTTTCTCTCCATGAATCATAAAAGTATAAAAGGGTTTTGGTAAGTATATATATATATGTAGAAATATATATATATATATATATATATACATATATATACATATATATGTATATATATACATATATATACATAAAATTTGTATATATATATATATATATATATATATATATATATATACAAATTTTATGTAGAAATACCCAGAAACACATTTTCTTATAAATTTCACAATTGTTTTTAAAGATGGACTTCCAGCTCCCAAACCAAAGGACCATATATACTGAAAAGGACTAGATACCAACCTGATTACATAAATAAAAAGAGACCCTTCTTTGGAATCATGACATGTCAGATACAGTGCTGGGTTTTATCAATCATAGCATATTGCAGATTAGTTTTATATTTCACTTTTTTTGCAGTTATTCTCCTGGTTTTGGGGTGTACTCTAGTGTTTTTGAACAGCTTTGTTGTGGTAACACTGACATACAATAAACTGAACATATTTAAGATATTCAAATTGATAAATTTGATGAATTTCTATTTAGTGTATAGTGATATTTCACAGTGGTTTTAATTTATATTTCCCTGGTCAAATAATGTTGAGTGTCTATTCATGTACTTATTTAGTAATTGAATATTTTAATTAGTGAAATGTCTCCTTAAAATATTTGCCACTTTATATTTTCTTAATTGTTGAATTTGGAGCATTTGCCATATATTCTGTTAGATATATTACTTCTTAATATTTTCTTTTGGTCTAGCCCATCTTTCCACTTTTCAGAAGGTTTATTTTGAACAAGATAGTGACATTAAAGACCAGGTGATCCATTTTTATTTTCATTTTCAGAGTAGAAGGTTGAAATTTTATCAGTTTTTATTAATCGTGTTTTTGATGAGTTATCAAAGAAATCTTTGCCTAATCTAAGTTCCCAAATATTTTCTCTCCTATTTTCTTCTACAAGTTTTTCAACTGATATTTTACATTAGTTTTGAGGTACATTTTGAATTAATTTTTCTGTACATAGTTTGCGATATAGATCAAAATTTATGTTTTGTTTGTTTTTGTCAGTATTGGAGGGATGAACATAGGGTCTTGCACATGCTGAGCAAATTTCTCTACCACTGAACTGCATTACTGGCCCTTTTTTATTTTTTTATTTTGAGACAGGGTCTCTAAGTTGTGCAGGCTGCCTCTGGCCTTAAACCTGTGATCCTTCTACATCAGCTTCCAGAGTTACTGGGGTTATAGGAGTGTGGCCATGGCACCCGGCTTTATTTTTAAATTTCCATAGAAGTATCCAGTGTTTCCAGTAACAATTGTTCTCTTTTGGGGTTGCCTTTGTATTTTTTATAAAAACAAACAATGTCTAGAGATGTTGCTCAGTGGTAGAGTACGTGCCTAGAATGTGAGAAGCCCCTAGTTTGATCCCTAGCATAGCAAAGAACAAACCAACAAACATATACGTCCATATACGTATGGATCAACTTATATGTTCTTTAGTGTGTTTCCTTTACCTATTTCTATTTTTTCCATTACCATTCTATCTTAATTACTGCAACTATAAAATAAGTATTGGAATCAAGTCATATTACCTCTCCAAAATTGTTCTTCATTTTCAGACCTGTTTTAGCTATCCTAGGTCCTTGTTTAGTTTGTTAGTATGGTGCCCATCAGCACAATTATGTGGTAAACACTTTATTATTGTTGCTCTTAAATTAGAAAACATAACAATTTCTGGATAAGCAAGATAGTCAAGTTCCTTCTTTGAGGGCACTAGGTTGGTCATTTTCTTTCCTAAGAATGCTTTTATGAAATTCAGTTGACCAAATCTCTTACAGGTGCCTTTGTATCTACATTTTCTATATTCAAATTGGCTAGTTATAAACTAGCATTAGAAAAGAGAAAAAGTTTATTACATTTTAAAGTTGATATGTAATTTAAAATATGGCTCCAAATCATGATATCCACTTGAAGGACTTGTCAAAATAAATAAACAAAAATAAAAATGGTTCATATGGTCTTTAATGTCACTCTCTTGTCCAAAATAAACCTGGACTATTTATCTAAAGTCTTTCATGAAGTTAGTGTGGCAATCATCTTAGGGAACTAGTTTCTTTCCAGTAACAGGTCCCATAGATATGAATTTATCTAAATTTTAAATTAGCTTTTTGTAGTGTTTGACACATCGTTATAATACACTAAGAAACAAAAGGGAGGAAATACACAAAAGCATCTTGTAATGAGAACACTTGTCACTGGGCTGTATCATGAAATGAACTGGGCATATGATCAAGATAAGTAAATTGGCCTGGAGTCAATTTAAATTATACACTACAGATTTTCTTTGTAGAAAATAGTTTACAAGTTTTGGTACATAAATGTGACATTGGAAAAAAAATGATATAAATACCCTTATTCTCCAGATATTCCAACCTGAGTTTCTGTTGT
Source organism: Pedetes capensis (assembly GCA_007922755.1). Taxonomy (NCBI): domain Eukaryota; kingdom Metazoa; phylum Chordata; class Mammalia; order Rodentia; family Pedetidae; genus Pedetes; species Pedetes capensis. The sequence goes on from VMDO01000173.1 coordinate 174,585, forward strand.
CAAGACAACCTCTGTTGGCATCTAGGATTCCTGGACATGTACATTTAGTGAAAAAGGAGCTGCTAGTTTGTTCTGATCATGATCAATAAAAATGTTTTTGGTTTATGAGCCAGGATTAACTTAGACTGGTCTGATTCTGTTTTAAGCTGAACTTTGCCTTGCAGTTCAAGAACATAAGGATACCGAGGAGTATACTTGCCACTTGAATGTTGGGGGGGAAAAAGTCATTTACTAAAAGGAACACCACTGGGTAAGTTTTGATACTTCCACAAAACGACAGGTTCTTTGCATCGGAAAAGATCTACATACATCAAACAGCGAAAGGAAGTTTTCTTTTTTTGTTGTTTTGTTTTCAGCTATTAACTTCAGTGTTGTATATGAACACTGAATTGGTTTAATATTGATAATTATGTTTTATATAAAAAGCCTACTTGATTCATTATAAATAATAAAATTAAGAACATATTTTGTTTAAACATGACCAAATTTTAGTTTAAGATTATGAATTTTTATGACACAACCATTTTCCAGTCTTAAAGTTTGTTTTTCTCTTTTAAAAGTGTTTGTTGTTGTTGCTATTGTTGTATGCCCTCAAATCATGCTTGATTCATAGCGACCCTCATAGAGTTTTCAATGGCTGACTGTTTCAGGATAGTTTTGGGAGTAGCTAATATAAATTCAAGATAAGTAACTAATGAAGAAAATTTCTCTACCATTTTTAACTGATGAAATAGTATTTCTAAATTAATTTATGACAAAAAGTCTTATTGTCCTATAGGTCATATAAAAATTACAAACAATATTAATAGGAATACCCCTAATACTTGATAGTCACTAATGTTCCAAGACATTATATATCCACTTAAGTGTTCATTGATATTCAACCACTCAATAAAAATGGAACATTTAATGACATAAGCTTATACTTTTACAGAATTGTAGAGGCCAACTTTTTATCCAAGGGACCATTAATTCAGGAAAAAAAACCACCATCTTTCACAAAATAGCTAGTTGTAATGATAGTCCTATGAATTGAACTGATGGTTGCTGATGTACAGCTGCCTGGGAAATCACATGGATGTTAGTGATATATACCGTAACCAATGCTGTGAATAATGAAATAATTACAAGAGCCAAAAGATTCTGAAATCAATATGCAACTGCAGATTAACCTGAAGAGAAGATGTAGTTCATTAGTTAATTTATTCCATTCAATCCTTCAGGAAAAAGATGTTTTTCTTTTAAATTCAGGAAAAGACTCTTTGGAACCTACATACTCTCACACACTGTTCCTAAATTACTTGTGAACTTCAGTGGAGTTCAGTCAATCTGATTGAAACCTTAAGGTAAAAGTGGGTGCCCTGTAAACACTTTTGTATAAACAAAACATACAGTAAATTTAGAAAACAAAAGACTAGAATACTATTTCAGGAATATCAGGATAAATCTGGTTAAATTGGTCATCATTGTCTTCTGCAGCCTAAATTAAATTTTTCCCCAAATCTGCTCTGTACACCTTCCTAATATATTTATAAAGGTGCATTGTGTTGAGTAGGTAATCTATACTCAGAATGCTAATTACAAATAACATCAGGGTTACTGATTCTTGAGAGTCTTGGGGTCTCTTACTGAGCAGATTTTTTTATTTGTTTGTTTTTCTTTATGGTACTTGGAGATTGAACCCAGGGCCTCACACATGCTTTGTAGTGCTTGACCACTGAGCTGCATTCCCAGTCCATTTTTAATTTTTTATCTTGAGACAGAATCTCACTACACAGGCTACCCATAGTCTCCAACCTGCAATCCTCCTGCCTTTGCCTCCCTAGTTGCTGGGATTATAGGCATGTGCCACCACACCCAGCACCTAAACAGAAAATATTAAAGATTTATCAAATATGAGACCATTGACTTCTAATCCTTCCCTTGTCCCTAATGAGTCATTATTTGGGTATTTGAATGCAGTTTTCGGAGTAATACAATAATATATAGATTTGTTTTTTAGGTTTGTATACATTAATAAAAAACCTTGAAAATTCTGTTTAAAGATATTTCATGGGAAAACTAAACACAGAGATCGCCAATGTGAAGAAAGATAGCAATTGGAGTGTGATTTGTAATGCTGAGAGCCCAAGTGACAACAACAGACTCTGAGAATACTATTTGTCTGCATCGTGGGATGTCTTTGACAAAGTGCAATAAGATCTTCTGTTAAATGGTTCCATCTGCTGCACACGCAAGCCTGGTGTGTAAATTCACATTATAAAATATTGCTTAAACCTTAAAATATAACCCTCAGTGATGTGCACCAATGTAAAAATACAAAGATGTGGCAAAGATGAGGCACTAGGAAAGAAAGGGATACATGTGAGGCTCTGTGCTGAGAGGTAGAAATACACAAGTCAGTAAAATACCCTCCTTTTGAGACACTCTCATTTTATTGGTCAGAGAAAGACATAAGATCAGTTAAGTGTGAGAAGTGGGAATTTTCAGGGGAAAGCCAGGAGAATGCTTTAGAGAGAGTGGCATTGAAGTCGCACTTGGAAAAATGAAAAAGTGTTTGTCAGACTGATAGTTCAGGGGTCATTGATAGATGACTTGGAGATGTGTGTGTCTCTGTACTATCTTTGGATAATATGGCTTTAAAATTACAATTTGAATAACACATTAATGTGTAGTAATAAGTAATAGTTAAGCTCCACTGCCTATATGTCAGTTCTTCCATTATACTAGTAGCATGGTTTGGGGTATATTTAAATTTCCTGGGTCTCACTTTCCTCATCTGAAAACATAGATAATAGTTTCTAACTTATAGTGATGTTGGGAGGATTAAATGGCAGATACATTTAAAGTGCTTACTCTTGTGCCTGGTACTTACTAAGTACTCCACAAACAGTAAATATTATTATTATTAAGAGTACCTCTATCTTACAGATAATAAAATAGAGCCATAGTGCCCTCATTTCCTAATCTGCAAAATATAGTTGATAAAAGTGCTAAGTGCTGCTAAGGAAAAAGCATTTTCACTTGTAAAGTTTGAGGCTAGAACTTCCAAGAGAGATGGTCATACTGTGACATGTCTCCACATATCTGGCTGTACCAGCTTCATCTTCATGTCTGCACTGCTGTGATCTTATTATTGAAATTCTAGACTGTTCATGAAATGATGTCATATTATGCACAACTGAGTATGTTTTGTTATGCTATGGGGTGGAGAATATGGAATGGTCATTGTCAGGCTCCATGTAAAAGAGACTTAACCCCACCATTAGATCTTCAAAGTCCCACAGAGAACCCCTAAGAGCCACCTAATCTGAATGAGACGTCCTTGAGAGTGGCCAAAAGCCCTATATAATAAAATTTGTCCTACAGGAATGGGAGGAGAGGCCACATTTCCTTATTATGTTAGGTGCTCCTTCACAAATAAGGTTCCAGAATTGCCTGCTGGTTCTATGAGGCACAAATTGTAAGGCCCTACCTCCAGAGGCCCTGTTTCGTTAGGTCCAAGTGGGGCTTGAGCACTTGCTTTCCTACCACGTTTCCAGATGATGAATCAGAAGAAAAGGAAACTACTACAAACTTCACACCATGATATAGTAAGTCAGTGTCAGCTCCTCCCCTGAAGAATTTTACCTGATACTATTTTTATACACTCCCTACCACTCCTGCTGCTTCTCAGATCTTCTTTGCACTTATCTGCAAATGGGAATTTGCTTTATATGCAGGGCCTGGACATGGCTGCCATCCAAAAACATCTCTCTGCCCTACACATTACCAAGTGGTGGCCCAGCATCCCACGGTGGCCAATGTCCAATTGGAATTTTATCAAGATAAGGGAAAACAGCCAGGGTTCAGGGCCTTTTTATCTCAGAAACTCTCTCTCTGGCCTGTATTATGTTATCACCTTGCTCACTTATTTATCTATGTTTCCTACTCAAATAAAGCTCCAAAAAGATAATAAATCCTCAAAAGTTTTGTTAAGCCAATTATATTAGTTATTAATAATATCAGTTGTTGTTATTGTTGTTTTCAGGTGCCATCGAGTCGGTTCCAACTTACAGAGACCCTCAAAGGGTTTTCAAAGGCTATTTCAGGATTTTCAGAAGTGGATTGCCACATCCTTCTCCCTTTTTTGTGGTATTGGGGATTGAACCTGTGACCTCAGAAAGTGCAGAGTAGCACTCTACCAATTAAACTAAACCCCAGCTCCCAATATCAGTAGTATAAATCTCCTAAATTCAAGGTTGAGCATTACTTAAAAGTTCAATGTCTTTGAAGATTTCCTCAGCAAAGCGAAGGTTAGTTCTTGTTCAAGGAGACAGATTATTTTCTAACTTCTCTTATTCAATGTTTCCCTGATATTTATTCAAGTTATGAGTCAGATAGTATCCATCACTTTTCAGATTGAGCAAGGCAGCAGTAATAAAATAAGTCACATACATCATGTAATCATATTGGTTTTACGATTCCTATTTTTTCTGACTTAGGGAAAATAGGTGTTTTGGTTCAGGCTGGAGTAGAATTCTGACCCATGACAACAAATCACTGACAAAGTGCATGGATAGAAATGAAAATACTAACAGCAAATTTTGTTAGAGAAAACCTACAACTGCTCCACACAACCATTGATATTAATTGACTACAGGTTGACTCCATATCCTTTGAAATGAAAACATGCATGCTGTATGCTAACAAGTAAAGAGCAGAAGATAGAGCTGGAAAGACAGTAGGAATCTTTATTTAAAATGATGTTCTGCATTGTGTTTTGCTTTAAAATAGATGTTATTTACAAACAAAACAAGCTCAATTTGTAATTAGACTATTAAATTTCCCAAGCATTATATCTATTTACCACAAGTGGTCCTTTTTTAAGAGAACTATTTTCAGCATGAAAATCATGGTGGCATGTAAAATTTGTGATATTTCCTCACTTTTAAAACATTGTGTCACATTTTCTTCACCCTGAAACCTGATGCTGGACTCTACTGCACTCCCTGCAGTGGTATCTGAGATTCTGTTATGTCACTGCTATGGATATTCGGTAGACATTGACAGTATGCAGATTTCATCTAACATTATAACAAGAAGCCAGTCCAGGGTTTGACTGAGAAAAAAAGAAATGGGGAGGGGGCTAAATATGGATCCATAGCAATAAGTACTATTGCATGAAAACCTAATTATTTTTCTTTCTTTCTTTTCATCTTAAGCAGCCCAAGCAAATTTGCTAGAACTGGGCTAAGTTTGGAAGAAAAATCAAAATCATTAAGTGATTTGCATCAGAATTACCCAGAGAAATGATTCAAAATAGGATTATAGGATCTTCACCTCAGAACCACCTAATCAGAGACTCCTAGAGGCTGCATAGTGTCTGTATTGTTAAAAGCCCATTCTAGGTGACTCTGAAATTCACCATAGCTCTGACTCATGCTTGACATGTATCAAGTACTATACCAAACCTCTTCCACATGTGGTATACCAAACCACATTCCTACACTGGATCACTGAATGACCTTCATTACAACTCTAAGAAGCAGGTATTATTATTTCCTATTTTACCTGGAAGGAAAAAGACAGTAACTTTCACAAAGTCACATGACCAGTTAAGTGATGATCCAGAATCAAATGTCTCCAAATCTCACACACTGAACCAGTTTAGAGAATGGCCTCAGATAAACATAAACCACTGCTGTCTAACTAAGAGATGAAGATGTTTATGAGAGTCGGTACAAAAATAATGTTGCTATTTTTATCTACTGATTATAATTGATAAGAAAAAATATGTAAATTCAAATTCAGTCTTGAGGACTCTAGAAGTTCCACAGGGGTCTCTTAGACAAGAGCATATCTGTTACATGATGTGCCTATTATGTGCCATACTTGGGAAAGTTATTCTCTGGAAATCAGTCTCTTTCCTTCTCAACTTTTTAATGATAAGTTTGAGTATAAAATTGGTGCCTGGGGTAAAAAATTCCTATACCTGGTACAGTCCCTAGAATTTGAACAATGTCTCTATGGTTTCTCTACTGCTATAAATACACCTATCTGGATAGCATTTAGCTCCCAGGAAACCAGATTAGGAAGCAAGACATGAATGCCTAGTTGAGCAGGTAGGAACATAGGTAGACATAATGAGAATATGTTAATTTCTGGTGCACTTCTGTTCACAGATAGTATGAGAATGGCTTGATTTCATCTCAGAGAAAAATCAAAGTGCCAAACTAACTGCTTCACTAGATGCTTGCAGTCACATGAGAATTTCCAGTTTCCAGTGTGGAATGACTAGCAGGTGCTCATAAAGCCTGTAGGAGATCATACTGTTTAGAGGATGACAAAACTTGTTCCATGCTGACTCTATTTAATTTTGCTTTCCTTAACTCAGATATTGGACTAAGGCTCTCATTGTTCCTTATTTAATATCAACAGCCTTTTATTCTCTTTATTTCTTTGCAGTATAGACTTCTGCAGTTGCTATTAGTTAATTCTTGGTGCTTCCTTTGTTACCTAGTTGATCCAGCTGTGACACTATTGATCCTTCTATAAACCATATGTTTTTTATATGAGTTGTTTGATACATGTTTCCAGAACAAACAATTAAATGAATGAAAAAACATATGCCTCACTAAGCAGCAGATCTCATAATCCTGTATATTAATAGCTCTGCCTGTCATCAAGCTCCTCATGTTGGGCAAAAGTCTCTTTCATTCAACTTTCCTCCCAGGTTGTCATTCTGCCTTTCTGGAACTACAAAGATACTTCTCAACGGCAACTGTTTTCACATCCGAGTGAAGTTACTGGAAACTCCTAGGTCTTAATTCTTCTTCCACATTCTGGCCAATTGTTTCTTTTATAATATGACTTCTTGGATAGTTAGCAATTTTGAACATACTTCTCTGGAGAGACTTTGTCATTGTCTCTACTAAAAAGTGGCACTAAGAATTAAAGCCCCACACATCTGTCAGTTTGCTGTACTGTGGGGGCTTGTGTGTTGCAATGAGGCTGAGAGATCTGCCACTGGTACCTCAGATATGAGAGAGTTTACCCATGGTGGACAGATTTTCAGCTGAGCTTCACAAGATGGAACATACAGGAATCAAATTGACTACATATGTGGAAAGCGATGGTGGAAAAGATCTATACAAAATGTCAAAACAAGACCAGGTGCTGACTGTGGATCAGACCGTCAACTTCTCATATGCAAGTTCAAACTGAAGCTGAAGAAACTTAGAACAAGTATACAAGAGCCACGGAATGACCTTGAGTATATCCCACCTGAGTTCAGAGACCACCTCAAAAATAGGTTTAATGCATTAGACACAAATGATAGGAGACCAGAAGAGTTGTGGCATGACATAAAAGATAACATTCAAGAAGGAAGCAAAAAGTTCTTAAAAAGACAAGAATAAAAGAAAAGACCAAATTACATGTCAAAAGAGACAGTAGAACTTGCCCTTGAATGTCGAGCAGCTAAAGTAAAAGGAAGACATGAGGAAGTTAAGGAACTAAACAGAAGATTTCAGAAGGCAGCTTGAAAGACAAAAACAAATATTATAATGACATGTGCAAGGAGCTGGAAGCAGAAAACCAAAAGGGAAGAACACGCTCTGTGTTTCTCAAGCTTAAGGAAGTGAAGAAAAAATTCAAGCCTCGAGTGGCAATAGTGAAAGATTCTACAGGGAAAATATTAAGTGATGCAGGAAACATCAAAAGAAGATGGGAAGAATACACAGAGTCATTATACAAGAAAGAATTGGTAGATGACCAAGCATTCCAAGAGGTTGCATATGAAGAGGAACTAATGGTGTTGAAGGATGAAGTGGAAGCTTCCTTGAAAGAAATGGTGAAACACAAGGCTCCAGGCATTGATGGGATACCAATAAAGATGTTTCAACAAACAGATGCAGCACTGGAGGTGTTAACATGTTTGTGCCAACAGGCCTGGAAAACAGCTATTCGGCCAACTGACTGGAAGAGATCCATATTTGTGCCTATTCCCAAAAAAGGGGATCCAACTGAATGTGCAAACTATCGGACAATATCATTAATATTGCACACAAGCAATATTTTACTAAAGATCATTCAGAAGCAACTGCAGCAGTATATAGACAGGGAATTACCGGAAAATCAAGCGGGATTCAGAAGAGGGTGGGGAACCAGGGACATCACTGCTGATGTCAGGTGGATATTAGCTGAAAGCAGAGAATATCAAAAAGATGTCTATCTATGTTTTATTGACTATGCAAAGGCATTTGATTGTGTGGATCATGACAAATTTGGATAACACTTCGGAAAATGGGAATACCAGAACACCTAATTGTGCTCATGAGAAATCTGTACATGAACCAGGAGGCAGTTATTCGAACAGAACAAGGAAATACTGACTGGTTTAAAGTTGAGAAAGGTGTGCATCAGGGCTGTATACTTTCACCCTATCTCTTCAATTTATACACTGAGCAAATAATCCAAGAAGCTGGACTTTATGAGGAAGAACGTGGCATCAAGATTAGAGGAAGACTCATTAACAACCTGCATTATGCAGATGACACCACTCTCCTTGCTGAAAGTGAAGAGGACTTAAAACATTTCCTGATGAAGATCAAAGATCATAGTCTTCAACATGGGTTACGACTAAACATCAACAAAACAAAAATCCTTACGACTGGGTCAGCACGCAACTTCACACTAAATGGAGAAAAGATTGAGGTTGTCCAAGATTTTGCTTTGCTTTGCTCTATAATCAACACCCGTGGAAGCAGCAGTCAAGAAATCAAAAGATGCATTGCTCTAGGAAAAGCTGTGGCAAAAGATCTCTTTAGAGTATTGAAAAGCAAAGATGTCACATTGAAGACAACGGTGCGTCTGACTCATGCCATGGTATTTTCAGTGGCATCATATGGTTGTGAAAGCTTGACATTGAACAAGAGAGACAAAAAAGAATTGATGCTTTTGAATTGTGGTGCTGGAGACGTCTATTGAATATACCATGGACTGCCAAAAGAACAAACAAATCTGTCCTAGAAGAAGTGCAACCAGAGTGCTCCTTGGAAGCAAGAATGGCCAGACTGCGTCTTACATATTTTGGACATGTAGTCAGGAGAGATCAATTCCTGGAGAAGGACATCATGTTTGGGAGAGTGGCAGGTCAACGCAAAAGAGGAAAACCCTCCACCAGATGGACTGACACAGTGACTGCAACAATGGGCTTAAACATAAATAAGATTGTTTGTCTGGCACAGAATCAGCAAGTATTTCGGTCTGATGTACATAGGGCCGCTATGAGTCAGACTCGACTCAACGGCACCTAACAACAACAACAAGAATTGAATACATTACTTCTGATGTGAGCAGACATTGTAATTTCTTTTGAATCTTTAACTTTTTTTATCCACAACACCACTTGTTCTTCCGAAAACAGAATATGCTCAACGAACATAATTTTCAAGAATTAATGGACTGTTTAGGACGGGCAATGGCTTGCAATTAATTCAAATATTTTAGCATTTTTCCTTTACACTGCACTTTAAAGACATAAAAAGTAAATAGTATTTTTTGCATACTCACCATGTGCCATGAACTATGAATCAAAGTTCATATGCATGAAAAGAAATGATATAGCAGAACAATCAACTATTGTTTAAGGAATTAGAAGAACTTCCCATGTTATTCACCTTCTATATTAATGTTTGAGCAAATAGGAAATATTTAATCAATATTTCTTGAGTAAGTGGATGGTTTTTCCACCAGTTAAATTGGGATAAGGGCATCTCCCTTGTAAAGATGTTGTGAGAATACAATATGTAGATATAGTGTCAAGTACAGAAGAGTGCATGTAGCTGTGACTCAATAAATATCAGTATACATTGCAATTGTCATCATCGTCATCACCCATCAGAAGCCTCTTCATATTATCTACATCTCTGACAGTCTGTACAGTTTCAGGTTTCTTTTTTAGTCAAAGTAGCACATATCACAGGTTCATATGTGTTTACACATGCATGGCATTTAAGAGAAAAAAGCATTTGAATACTTATTCTGTTTTTCAATGCAAACTTAATAAACATCCTTGTCTTCATCAAAATACTGATTAAAATATTGATCAACTTTGGCCTCCAACATTACTCTGTTTTCTAAATCTTCATGTCCTACTGCACTTCTGTATTTAGTTCACTGGCCCACTTTGCCTGGGATTAGCCATTGTTTTTATGAACCTATAGTTTGCTCTCTTGGCATTTTGTGCATGTTTCATGCTGTGGATAAGTTTTAAAAGTTGTTGTTGTTGTTAGGTGCCGTCGAGTCGGTATCCGACTCATAGCGACCCTCATAGGGTTTTCAATGGCGACTGTATCGGGATTGCCTTGGGAGTGGATTGCCAGGCCCTTCTCCCATTTTTGCGGTGCTGGGAATTGAACTCAAGACCTCAGAGACTGCAGCGCAGTGCTCTATCAACTGAGCTAAATCCCAGCCCAAGTTTTAAAAAGTCAGTGTCAAATTAGAATTTGATGTTAAAAATGATGAGGAATGGGTTTTTCCCAAGATCAAGGGATGATTAAACAATAAGAAAAGAGTTTTCAGCTATTTCAGGTTCCTTTAAACTCTTAACATCTCTTTGTGTTCACTTTGATGTGTATCTCATTGTTAAGAAGGGCAAGGAATGGCTTGATGTTCAATGGCTCATGTAACATAGGAGATCATACTTAGAGGAACATTTTCTTCCACTTTCAATATTTTCCAAAGTTGATCTTTTAAGGCTGTCTCAAAAGAGCATCTGAAGAACTAATGAAAATTCATTAAAATAAAATGTGGCTGACCTCTTCTCTCCTTGTGCCCTTAGAACACTCTATCAATCACCACTCAGAACAAAATTAGCCAATTTGGCTGTTAGTCACCAGCAGCTTTTATCCTTTCATTCTGACAGCCTGTCCCCCCGGTTTTCTCATTCTAACCAGATGGAGGGGTTGTGTGTGAGAAAGAACCATGCAAACCCAAAGGCTGTACAAATCCCTGAACTGGGAGTTGGAATACCTGTGTTAGATTTGGCTCTGCACATTTTCAAGGTCATACATCTACTTATTGTGCCACAGCATCAATTTCCTCATTTATAAACCAAAGGGAATATGAGATTTCATCCTTTTTAAAGTCTTCCTGTCATACAAATCCAACAGCTGGATTTTTCCCTTTCAAATAATGACTTCAACATTTCATGAAAATTTTAGGAAAACATCTGTTAAGGAATGCAATTGGTTTTTTTTTTTTCTGAAACTTTGGTGAATGGTTTGCATAAGGCATTATCTAAGATACTCAAAACTAGTAGAACTGTTTACATCATTTCTAATCATGATACTATTTTTTTCAGAAAAGAATTGAACTACACGATTAATATTTTAGGGTACACAGTGATCTAGAAACTAGTTCAGAATGTTCTCACTAAGGCATGGGGTCCAAGGGTCATTACAGTATATGTGATAAATCACCTGAGGTACTGTGATGTAAAATATTTTCTACTCATTTAATCAATTCACAAGTGTTTTTTAAAATAGTGTTTGCTTCTGCTAAGGAATCCCATCACTCAGTCACCTTAGAATATGCTGCAGAATCTCTAAGAAAATGGAAAGGCTCATGATGGTTGTCACTGGAAATCATATTTATTCATAAAGTTCACATGTTCTGAAGCAGTAAGACAATTTATCTGACATTCTTGTTCCTATTATACTTCAGTGGATGAGCTTAAGAAAAAATATTAGTATTGATTTTAGAAATGCAGCCCTGTGGCTTTGCATAATAGGAAAAGGGTTTTCCAGGTATCCCTGGGTCCATCAACTAAATTTCCTGAATCAGAAGTCTGTTATTTACTTTTATTTCATTCTACGAAATTACTCTAGAATCTGCCACTTACTAGGGAATCCATAAATATTTGAAGAGGCTGCTAAATTTTTTTCACATTTCACAAGTATACATTAAGTCAAGTTTAAATAAAATCATTTTGTAGTTATAATAAACACCACTTACATAGTCCCTGCCACCATGTATTGGGTATTATACACACTCATGTGCACACACACACACACACACACACCCCACAATCTTATTTAATCCTTAACTCTTTACATAAGTTTTATAATTCCTATTTAAAGATAAATAAAATGAGACATAGGTAGCATTGTTCTGAAAGGAGGAGTCACATTTCATTCTATTATTACTAAAATTTTAGAATGAGTGATTTTATAATTTAAAATTCAATTGACTCTATAATACTTAAACTAATGATGGACAGGCTCAAAAGTTATTGACAGATGATATGAGTGTTTATAAAAACATTCTTAATTCTTTGTAAGTCAATATCATACAGGCAACTCCAATGTTTTGCTGTCAAGAGTGTTTAGTGTCTTTATCATAGACAAATAAGGCTGACAATCATGTATATTGAATACCTGGGAAGACCAAGATCTAATACATAGTATCTCCTTGATAAATAACCATTGTGAATTTTGTCAATATTACTTTTTCAGAATTTAAAATAAAAACAGAATCAACTGAAGACTTTAATTGACTCCCATTAAAAATCTGCTGCCAATAAAAAATGATATATCTTGTAAGTAAAACTGTCACTTCTGCATCTCAAATTATTTCTTCACCTGGCTTTAAAAAATGACACTTCCCTTAGCTAAATATAACTTTGAGTGATTAATCTATTTACCATAAAACAAATCTGGATTTCGGGCTTATTTTCCTGTCATAATCTCCTTTTTAAAATCCTCAATTTAAAATTCTATTAACATTCATTCCATAAATATTTGTATGACAAAATTCAAGTACCAGGAAACAGCATAATGTAAAATTAACAGAGTGCCTTTGTAAAGGAGCATATGACCCAAACAGCTGCAACTTGATGATTATTTGTCCTATTGCCCAGTTTTTTTGGAGGGAGAAGTACAATAAAAACAAACCCTCCTACTCAAACAGCTTCCGGCAGTGTTTGACTCGATCCTAAATACATTTCTATGATTTAGAAATATTTCAAAATGCATAAGTAGTGTGAAATGATGCTGGAAACTTAGATCTTTTATCAGGGTGCTTATTTCATGCTTAAATGGATATGAGAAAATTATAAGAGAAGATTTATTAAAGTAAAATGCCTTTAAAAACATTTTTCTCATCTTCATGTGTACTTGAATTATAAATAGTTACCATGCAATTTATATTCCAAAATGGGACACATGGTGAGGAAAAGGGAGCTCTATTAATAATTACAATATGTGTAAACCAAGATTGTGTCATGAAAACTGGAACACATATCGCCTTATTTATAAATAAATTTCTGTAAAAAAGATTTGGAAATATTCTAAACAGTTACCCATAGGTTTGAAGTATAAAGAGCTTAAAAGCATTAGTAAAGAGCTTTTAATATTTATTTATTTTATTTTTCTTTTGTAGTACTGGGAGATTGCACCCAGAGCCTTCATGTACTTTGCCAGTGCTCTAACACTGAAGCTGTACTCCCAGTCCCTTATTTTTATTTTTATTTTATTTATAGATATTGGTGGGGTACAGAGTAATAAATCCTTTCTTATATCTATTAGGCAACTATTAAATCACTTTTGCTTACATATCATCATCTTACATATTTTACAGAACAGTATAAACTGAAGAAAAAAGGAAAAAAGTGTAGGAATTTTAATTCATATGTAATGAAAATGGCAGGCAATCATGGGTTATATTCTCATTGATTTTTTTCCTTCCCCCTATTTTTCTCCATGTATTCATATAGTTGGATCCTGTATTTTGAGATTTTCCTCTCTATCTTTACCCCTCTACATTGTTTCCCCTCCCCTTCCCCCTTGAGACAAGGTTTCTGTAAGTTATGCAGGCTGCCTCTGCCTCTGGTCTGAAACTTGTGATCCTCCTGTGTCAGCCTAGAGTCCTGGGGATTACAGGTGCATGCCACCACACTCAGTTTGAGTCTTTATCTTTTAAATCAACACGGAGTAGAAAGTGTAAAGGTAACATTGATACTGTAAGTGAGAAGGTCTGAGAAGGCTGAAGGGCTTATAGTTCTAAAGAGAGTAAATGCTTGGAAAAATCAAGGATAGGAACTGCACCTGGTTTTGAATAGATAACTATGAAATGGGGATCATATATAAAGCGAGGCTATTTCAGGGACAAATCCTAATGTTACAGAGCAGGATTATTTAAATTTCCTGCTGTATTCAGTTGGTAGAGTGCCACTCTGCACTCTCTGAGGAACCAAGTTTGAACCCTAGCACCACAAAACTGGGAGAAGGATGTGGCAGTCCACTCTCCAAACAATCCTGAAACAATCAGCCACTGAAAACTCTATGAGGGTCACTATGAGTTGGAAATGACTCCACAGCACCCAACAACAACAACAACAACAACAACACTTAAACAGGACTAAACATTCAATTTTCTTTTTAACTCTGAAGGCTTATTAAATTCCTGTTCTAAATATTATTCAAAGTAAAGTTTCTCATTCAGTTATTAAGGTTTTAGTCTCCCCAAAGTGTGGCCACTTTGTTATCTACTAGACAAAAGTAACTTATTGGATAATCTCTCTTTCTCTTCCTCTTCCTCCTCCTCTCCTCTCCTTTCCTTTCCTTTCCTCCCATGTCCTCCCCTCTCCTCCCTTCCCCTCCCCCCTCCCCTCTTCTTTCTCTCTCTCTCTCCCTCCTTCCCTCCCTCTCTCTCTCCCTCCTTCCTTCCCTCTAGTAAATGCATAAATGCCAAATCAGAAATTCATCAGGAACATCCAACTTTTAATTCTCCACAAAGGCTGCACCTTCTAAATTCTTGATTTAACTGGTGGCATGTTTTGTTATTTAGGCATGTCTGGAATAAGCGTCTCCTAATTGGGGAGCTCTTTTCAGTTTTTATTCCCACTAGGCAGGACAAAGTGGACGCCCTGTGGTCCTGAATCTCCCCTTCCCATGCCTCCTGTGTCCTGACAGTGAGCCCATTGCACTGCTACCACCACACATTGATACCCTCTCTTCACCCTGAAGAAAGCTCAGGATTTCCCTTTCCACTCTTTTGATAACAAGAACCCAATCTACTTGCATAAATCTACTTGCCTGCTTTCTCCTTACAGACATTCTGTGGAGAAAAACAGCAATGAATTCCTTTGTAGAGAAAATGACTTGTATTTTCTCTTTTACTATGGGAAGTAAGTAGACAGTTTCCTTGTGAGGATGTGGGCTGATGCTCAATATTAAGAGAAAGCACAACTGCCTCCTCTGGTAAGTGCAACTAAAAAACCTGACCTCTTGAGGTAGGTCAGGAAGGGAATGCTTTCTGAGAGGACTGCCAGGCCCTGGGAGCTGGGAGGAGTACGGGCTTGGCTCAAGATGTTGCTTTTCCCTTGGGAACAGGCAAGGCAGATGGAATCCCTGAAAAAAGTTAGGCAATAATGACTGCCCAAGCACATGAGAAGGTGGCACCTTTTTGTCTTTTATATTTCATTATTATATGACATTATATTTATATAATGAATCATATTATATGCCATTTAAAAAATCTTGGGCTAATTCTTTTCAGAGCCAATACTGAAATATGAACCAACAAAACAGTTGTTTGATTTACTGTTATAAAAATAGCACTTCTTCACTTCAATATCTCTAAGTTTCACTGACCATTATAGGGTGTTTGTTGTTGTTGTTAGGTGCTGTCCAGTTGATGTTTGACTCATTGCATTGCGACCCTATGTACAACCAGTGAAACTCTATTGTCAGTGCTTCTTTGCTATTCATAGGGTTTTTCAATGGCTGATTGGTTTTCGACAATGGGTTGCCCAGTCCTTCTCCCAAGCCTACAGCACCTAGTGATCCCAGGCATCTCTCATCCAAGTACTAACCAAGCCCAACCCTACTTAGCTTCTGAGATCTGACAGGATCAGATGCCACAGTGGTATGGCTGCAGTTAAAGGGTGTTTAGAAGAGGTAAAAGGTAAAATGTACATTGATGTTCCCTGCCAGGCCTGCATGCAGTCTAGAAGCATGGGATGCCTTCTTCTCTACCCTATCGGGGAGGCTTCCAACTCTGACATGTCCAATGTTGCTGGGGTATTGCACCCTCTGTCAGAAGCTTGGCAATTTGTATAGTGGTGGGACTGGGTTTTCCCATTGGGTCTGAATTTTTCAGGCAGCTTTCAGTAGCAGAGCTTAGGACTCTCTCCTGTGTACCAGTCTTTCCATACTCAGAGCTGGGGACCTCAACATGGCAAAGGCTGACCGGCACCTGAAGAATGCAACCCGCAGCTCCCAATGAGCCCGCACTTGCACTTCCCCTTCCTATTGCCTGTATGCTGTTTACTCCTGATTTTGTACTTATCTTTGCCTGTGATGTTATACCTCCACTTCTGAATAGTATATTCTGTGAATCGAGACAGTAGGTCTCTTTTTTGCCAAGACCACCTGAGAATATTGATTAGGGGAAGATCAAAAGTAGCCATGGCTTTTGAAACTACAGTGCTTCTGCTTGAAAGGGTCCAATAAGCAGCAGGGAAGAGATGAAAAGGTGAAGAAAGAACATCAGAGAGCAGCAGCCCCACTTATCTTCCACTTAAAACCCTTTCTTCTCTGCCTTGGCTTTTTCTTGTCTCTTCTTTGTTCTTTCACAGCTCATTCTTTTTGTTTCCTCCTCCTTTCTTGGATTTCCCCCCTCTTAACTCTCTTGGTCCTTTCCTTGAACTTTTGAATTGCCAACAGTTAAAAGGACAAGGTGGTCCCCTTGTCCAAAATTATGAACTGAAACAAATTGCTGATACTGATCGATGGTAATGGCCATCACTCCCCTGGGCCACTAATGGCTCCTGATAGCCTGGTAATGACTTGAATATTTGAAAAGGACACCTTTTAGCCACTTCCAGAAGAGCCTGTGCTATAACTGTTGCTTTAATCTAATCTATTTGATCCATTGGGATTGACAATGTCAATTTAAAGATGACTGTGAACAAGAACTGGAAACAAGAGAAGGATCCTAACCAGAGTGCAGAGGTATTGATCCAAAGGCTGTGGCTCATTAATAGAAAGCTCCAATGGCCCAAGTAACCTTCTAAGTTTACTGCACAGCATTAAGACCTTCATAGGAAATAGAATATCTTTTATATAAGATGACCTGAAACAGTAACATTGTAATTGTTAAATTTTTAAATTAGTGCACAATATAATGAGTTTCATTTATGGCATTTCCATATAATTATATCATGTACTTTGCTCATATTTACTCCCTCATTACCCCCACATTGTTCCTATCCCCTCCTGTTATTTCCCTCCACTCCCTATATATTCTCTTCCGCTTTCCAATCTTATACACTTATACATATGCATTTTTTCTTCTAAAATAAATCTGGTTTCTGCATATGAGAGGGAACATCCAGTGTTTGTCTTTCTGGGTCTTCACTTAAATTAATAATCTCCTGTTCTATCCATTTTCCTGCAAATGACATATTTGATTCTTCTTTATGGTTGAATAAAATTCCATTTTGTATATACCACAGTTTTTAAAATCCATTCATCCGTTGATGGACTTCTAGGCTGATTCCATATCTTGGCTATTATGAACAGTGTTGCAAAGAATATGGAAGTGCAGATGTCTGTATAGTATGAAGACTTAGGCTCTTTTGAATATATAGCCAGGAGAAGGATAGCTGGGTCAGACAGTTGTTATATTTTAATATGGAAATTTTAAAAAGGAAAGAAACTACTCACAATCCTACTTCTTTGTCTTAAGATTTTTATAATTTAATATAGTTCAAATATTTTTCATTTGAAATCACAGTGTATAAATAATTTTGTGCCTAGCTTCTTTGTTTTTCCATTACTTTATTTTAATTAATTAATTAATTAAGTGGTGTTAAGAATCAAACCCAGGGCTCTGTGAATGCAAGGCAAGCACTCTACCACAGAGCTATATCCCCAGCCCTATTTTTAAAGTAATAATTGTACTTCTAAGTTGATAAATATTCTTCATAGTTTTTTGCTTTTTTGTTTGTTTGTTTTTCTTCCTCTTTCACAATGCTGAGGACTGAACCCAGGGCCTTGTCCATGCTGGGCAAGTACTCTACCACTGAACTATACTCAGCCCCCATGGTTAGTTTTTAAAAGTTGCATGATTTAATTGTATGAAATATTTACACAATTCACATGATCATTCTACTATTACAATCCTGGACTTTTGGACTGCTTTGGAAAAAGTCCAATAAGTAAGTTTATGCATATGACATTTTCACCTTTCAGATTATTCCTGCAGAATATAGCCCTCAAAGTACTATTACATGTCAAAGAAGGTAATTGTTTTATGACACTCACTGAATCTTATCAAATTCCACATTATAGTATTTTAAAAATAAAATTTTAAGTATCTTCTTTAAAAAAAGTATTTTGCTAGACTTGGAGTCAGAAATGTGTGTTTAAATATGTAAATATGTTTAAATATGTAAAACTGTAGCATTTACCCAGAAGAATCACATGATCCAGTGGGAGAAATAAGACAGACAAATGTGGGGAAAAAACAAAACAAAACAAAAAAAACCCTACTATACTAACTGCATGAATTTTGACAAGAAAGGACAAGATCATGGTTAGCATGAGAGAGTGAAGAGTTAGACTTTGGAGACATTCTTAAATTTGGGTGAGATTAGGTTGGGAGTTATCCAGGATAGAAAATAGTATAATTACAAAGGAAATTAAATACTTCAAAGAATTGTCCTGACTCAAAAGCTCTATGTGAAGAGGCTTCATATCGATTTACCATACTGATCCACATGATTGCAAAATCCCCCCCGGGGGGGGGGGGGCAGGCCCATTATTAGTAATAGTTATTCACCTTTGTACTTGAAACACTTTCTTTCACTGTGACATTTGATTTGACCTTGTAGAGAGTTACTTCTGCTTCTAGTTAATTCTTCTTTCTTTCAAGTTCCTTATCCTCCAACTTACCCTTTGAGAACATTTCTCAAAGTTCTCTTCAAGTTCTATCCTTTCTATATCTTCTTCCCAATCTCTTGACTCCACCCACTATTTATCGCTGGTAATCCCACCCCACCCCAGTCTCCACGTTTAGACTTCAGTTCTCCTTTTTGGCCTTATAATGTATACTTCCAATGGTATCTAAAAGCATTTAAAACCCAAAATGTCCAAAACTGAACTCTTTCTTGTGATCCCTATACCATTTGAAAGTACCATACTTCACAAGCACTGTTATCTTCACGTTCTCTTTCATCTTCATAGTTCACATTCTATCAGCTTCCAAATTTGGGCCCAGTTTCACAGGATTCCCAACTGCCTCCTATTGTAGGTGATCAAAATGTCTTAACTAGACTATTGCAAGGGCTCTTATCTGACCTGCTTGCCTCTAGCTTTGTCCCCTTCAGTCCATGCTCTGCACTATTCCCAGTGACCTTCCTGAAATACAGTAGATTATGTCATGGATTTATCCCTAACAACAATAACAATAACAACAACAACAACAACAACCTCTGTCCAAGGACTTTCAGTATATTTTGTCAGCTGGCAGACACACTGATGCATCTCTCCAGGTGCTTTATGATTTGAATCCAAATTACCTCTATTTTTGTCTCCTTACACTATAGCCCTAGCCACACACTTTGGGCTATGTAAAATTCACCAAAAACATGAATTTTTCCCTAGCCAAGCTTTTGTTTGTGTAGTTTCTCCTGAATTAAACATTCTCCTGTGCTTTATTCCATCACATCCTTAAACAACCTTTAGGTCTACCCAATGTGATCACTCCCAAAACCTTCCCAGACCTATTAATTTCCTATATTGTACATCCCAGAGAAGTTCATTTATCTTTCTATCTGTATAACTAGAATGTCCTCTTTCTGAAGGCCAAGTTAGTAAGTTCAGTAAATCCAAGTGTGTTTAATTTTTTAAAATCTATCTAGCTAGAGGCTGAGCTTCTTCTTGCTGATTCTTAAATGGCAAGCAGAAGATCTGCTAAACCCTAATAGCTTTTAGAAGTTATTCAGCCAAATCCTCATGTAACAGGTGTGGAGAAGAAGAAAGGAAGGAAGGAGAACAGTATCTCAGAATTTATTAATGATATTTCTTTCCAATCAGTCCTATGACATATCTTTAAAACTAGGCCAAGAACTCTAATCACTCAATTAGCAAGTGATTTCTTTTGTGAGACTATGGTATTGCATTCAAGTTCTTGTTCTAGGATCTTCCTTTCTTTTTCCAGCCCTTGCATAGGGTTAAAGTGAGAGCTTTAAGAGGAAGACTCTGGGCTGCAAGTATCCATGATTTCAGACCTTTCCATCTGATGTTGACGGGTGTCCTGGCACACTGTGGTACACCCCAGTCTCAAAATAATCTGAAGTAGGCTAGAGGAGAGAGAAGAAAAAAATTATATCCAACTCTCCAGCTTTATTTATCGTTTAGCCTGGGAAAGTACTGGACTGATAAAAAGGGAAAAAAGAAAGCCAAGCTATTTAAAGAGCAAGATCTGAAACTTCAGAAAAATAAACTAATGTTTCCAAATTTAAAAAAGGGTGTGGAGCTTGAGACTTTATAAAAAGTAGATGCTGTATCTTAAGAAGACTGATTTTTACATGAATGGACTTGTTACAATCCTGCTTATCAAGACTCAGAGTTATTTCCAAGACTTGGTTCTGACTTCATATCATTAGATGCCACCAAGTTTTAACCATTTGCATAGCAGAGGAAGGACAATGAAAATATTTACTTTATCTGAAACAAGACTGTTAAAGAAAGGATATTACATGATGAGGAAATATGGTCGTGTCTCATTAAAAGGCCAGACCTTTTTGTCATTCTTTAGGCTAACTTTTCTTGAAATCTTATTTTACCTCTTTAAAAACTACATGTGTTATTGGATTAAATGCACAAAATGAATACAACAACCACTAAATAATGAAAGCACTGTCTGAAGATGACTACATTTAACAAATTAAAATGAAACAAAGAAAATTCAAGGGTGGCATTTGGTGATATTTTCTGATTAGGGATTTCTGATGTTTTCCCTGAAATAACACACCAGCTGTTTGTTCCAACTTGTGTGTGTGTGTGTGTGTGTGTGTGTGTGTGTATACAATGAGGTGCCAAAAATATGTATACACATTAAGAGATGTTATCTATTTATTACTTTTTGAGGTTGAATTGAGTCACAGTAGCAATTTGCAGCATGATGTTTTCTCAAACCATCAAGTTAATTAAATGAATGTGAGTGTCACCGTAAGACAGCCCGGTCAATCAAAGAAAATGACAGAAGTACAGTTGTTCAAGCAGTACAAGGCCATTTTGAAGTGGTATCTGAAATTTGAGAACATTACGAAAGTACGACAGTGAAGAGGGGCATGCAACAGAACCTCCAACATGCCTAACAACTGCACATATTCCTGGTAAGTTTGAGAACATGATACTGTGCACAAGGGAAGATCTGGGAGGCTTTGCAGGGCAACAAGTCCTACATCCTCTGCAGTGGTGGTGTAACAGTTTATATGCTTGCACCAAAGTCTACCAAGCAATTTGGACATGAGATAGGAGTTAGCAGAATAACCATATGATACATTCTTTTATTTATGTATTTATTTTGGCAGTACTTGGGAGATGAACTTAGGGCTATGCACATGCTCTGCAAGTGCTCTAGCACTAGGCTGCAACCCCAGCCCATTTTTAAAATTTTTACTTTGAGACAAGATCTCCCTGAGATACATAGGCTTCTTCTGGCCTCAAACTCGTAATCCTCCTGCCTCTGCCTCCCTAGTCACTGGGATTTACAGGCTTGCGCCACTGTGTCCAGCCACACTATATTCTTAAAACAGCAAAATGGAAAGGTTTTAGCCTAAGATGTGTATATATTTTTTGGCATCCTCTGTGTATATGTAATATATGTGTAAACTGTATGCTGTTGTTGTTGTTAGGTGCTGTTGAGTCAGTATCCGACTCATGTTGTTGTTGTTGTTAGGTGCCGTCGAATCAAGTCCGACTCACAGCAACCCTATATACAACAGGCGAAATACTATCCTCAGTGCTTCTCTGCTGTTCATAGGGTTTTCAATGGTGGATTGATTTTTGGGAGTGGGTTGCCAGGTCCATCTCCCAAGCCTACAGCACCTGCTGTTCCCAGGCGGTCTCCCATTCAAGTACTAACCAGGCCTGACCCTGCTTAGCTTCCGAGATCTGAGATCTGACAGGATTGGAGTAAAATGTGTGTGTGTGTGTGTGTATGTGTATGTATGTATGTGTATATATATATATACATACACACATTCACATACATATTATTTATATATATATGTATATATATTTGTTGTTGTTGTTGTTGTGTGCCGTCGAGTAGGTATCCGACTCATAGCGACCCTCATAGGGTTTTCAATGGCTGACTGTTTCGGGATTGCCTTGGGAATGGATTGCCAGGTACTTCTCCCATTTTTTGCGGTGCTGGGAATTGAACTCAGGACCTCAGAGACTGCAGTGCAGCGCTCTACCAACTGAGCTAAATCCCAGCCCATACATATATATAGGTATGTATACATATATACATACATACATATATATATATATATATATATACACATATATATATACATACATACATTCTCTCTCTCTCTCTCTCTCTCTCTCTCTCTATATATATATATATATATATATATATATATATATGTATGTATATATATACACACACACACATATAATTATGGTTTGGATATAAAATGTCCCCTACAGAGTCATGTTTGAACACTTGGTCCCTAGCTGGTAGTGGAACTATTTTGAGAGGCTGTGGAAACTTTTAAAACATAGAACCTAGCTGGTGGAGGTGGATCACTGGGGCAAGCCTTTGAAGGTAATACCAGGCTCCCTGATTCCAACCAAGAAGTCTGCTTCCAAGTCTTCCATGATATGAAGAGCTTCCACCACTAAGCTCCTCTACCATGCCTTCCCCACTATTATGGACTGACCTTCTGAAGCCATGAACAAAAATGAATAATTTCTGCCATATATTGTTTCTGTCAGGTATTTTGGTTACAGCAATGCAAAAGCTGACTAATTACCTATATACACAAATATATCCCAATAAACTACAATTCTACACAGAGATAACTGTCTGTATGCAATATATTCCACACTCTTAGTCTGTGACTTATAATTGAGAAGGTAAATGTAGAAATGATCATTATATCACTAATTACTAGCTCAGAAAAGGAAAAGGTTAAAATATATTCTATTTTATACATAGACTGCTAAATAATTGACTGATCAAGATTAAATAAATTGAGGGAGTCTGAATAAGTGACAAGTCACAGTATTTACTGATTTTGAAATCTAATAAATGCATTTGCTGAATATAAGCCTATTCCTGTAGGTAAATATCTGTCCTAATACATTCAGGTTGCCTACAAAATAGAGTCACATACAAAATACAATGCATAAAACTGATTGAAAAGATAATAAATACTTTCTTTTTCCAAGTAAAATAAAGTGCTTATAATATGGCTCTGACAAGTACATGTAATGGGTATGAGCACCAGCTTTGCAAGCCAGCAGGCTTGGTTTCAAATCTTGGCTCGTAGCTTAAGTTTCCTCCCTAGGAGAATGAGTGTGATAATATCTATGGTATGAAGTTGTTGTAAGAATAACAGAAAGATTGAGTGATTGCCATATATTGTGCTAAGCTTAGTGCCTGGAATATGATACATTCTTAAGAAAGGTGTCTTTTTATTAATATTATTATTACCAGTGAGAAGCTGAAACAGTGAACAGTCCAGATAATGCATCTAATTTTATTTTCTACAGGAAATTCATAGACTAATCTAGTTAAAACAGACATACAGTGCTCCATTTGGCTTGGTACTTTCTGATTCTGTTCCACACCCAATTTTAACAAATATACAACTCTATAGCAAAGAACTTTGCCCCCAGGATAAATGCTAAATATTTCTGGAATCTCATGTTCATTAACTATGTTGAATAGTACTGATTTTACATAAAAACTCAATTAGTTTTCTTTAGGATGAGTCTTCTAAATATTTTCCACTATGACGGCTTTTCTAAATAAAGATTTACTAAAGGATTTCTGAAGTGACTTGGCAAAAGTAGAAATATTTTATTTCTAAACTTTTTTATGCCTTTCTAAAGGTCATGGTCTGGGTCTTTGTAATTCCTCTTCGCAGTACCACGTGCAACTGGGTACTTAGGAAATGCTTTTTGAAGACAGTGAAGAGCTCTGTTTTTCATTAAATGGCTTTGAACTTTGAGACTTCAAGATTTGGCTCTGAATTTACCCTTTACTTTGCCACATAACTCAATTTAAACAACAAAGTGATTATCCTCTCTCCCTGGACACATGGGTATGTGTGCGTTTCCCCTTGCACCTTCTTATATATCTTGATCAGCTGAGTCCATTTTAATGAAAGGATTCTAGTTTTCACTAAACTTTCTTATTCTGACTCTTCTCTTAACCTTATGCTTCAGCAATAAGTAGTGATGCTAATGGAGAAAATCCTAAGTCACAGATGGGTTAGCAACATACCACATAATTCTCTATCAAGCTGTAGAAAAGAAAAATAGACTTGGCTTAATTCCAAAGGTCAAATATATTCAGGCTTTCTTATGGGAAAGGAATGTCAAAACCTGTTTAAAAGTCTCCTGAAGTGAGTTTATGATTCCAGACTACCAAAATTAACCATGTGATTGAATCATTCTGATATTTTTCATGAGTTCAGTTAGCTTGACTAGCTTTTTAAGGGTTATCTATTATCAGATAAGCAAAGCAATACATTTTACACAAATACTTTTTGACAAAAATGGCATGGTAGGGCACAGAAGGCTTGGAAGATGCTTTCTGGACTTCCCAACATTTTTCATAAGCAGAAAGGGCAAATCAGCCACTCTACTTTTCTGCACATTGCAATATGCGCTGAAACAAGTATGCAGTCTGCTCTTCCTCAGTCTGTCTTTCTAAATGCTTCTGAATTATGGTAGAATTTTAGGGTTTCCAATTGGATTAAATGTTGGCTCAGTTGTTGTTAGGTGCCATCTAGTTGTGTCCAACTCATAGCAACTCTCATATTTTTACGTGATGATTATCAACTTCAGACAAATAAGGGATAAGTGATTATATAAAATGATGCTACCTTAAGGAAGCCTTTAAAATCAGAGTTGTTTCATTCATTCTTTCTTATAAAAGGTAAAAGATACAGAATAATGTCTATATTTTTCACCACAAAACAGAGTAAGCTCAATGGGAAGCCTGGATCTTGAATAAAATAAATAGACTTCAGACTCCCCCACCCAATAACATAAATTGCCTCACCATTCCAATGGTAGCTCAGGAATGAAAAAGACTTTTAACTGAGGGCAGCAAGCATTTTGGACAATAGATTTTTCCCCCCACAATTTACCATCCTACTGAGCCAATGGGCTGGGGTTTAGCTCAGTCAGTAGAGGCTTGCTGTGCACACTCTGAGGCCTTGAGCTCAATCCCAAGAACCACAAAAACAGGAGAAGCATGTGGTGGCCCATTCTTAAAACAATCCCCAAACAATCAGCCACTGAAAACCCTATGAATAGCACAGAAGCACTGACATACTGTTAGGTATGACACAGTTCCAGGGAGTATTTCATTCTGTTGTACCTAAGATCACTATGAGTGGAAACCGACTGGATAGCATGTAACAACAACAACATATATGTATTAAAATTCTTAATAGCTGGATTTATTGGTATCAGTAACAAGAGCATTAGCCATGATTTTACCATAAACAAGAAAGACAAGTCCTGCAATGCACTCAAAGTACAGGAATCATTCTAAGAAAGATGTCCTTAAAATGTCCCCCAAGTAATTTTTATTCAGCAATAAGTATGACTAATTGAAATTGATGATTATAATGGCAAAATTCTCAAACCATTGATCAAATGCTGTCTTATTTCCAGACAGGTAATGCCATAATAACTAACAGAAAGATCTAATTTGTATCTGGGACATTCAAAATAAATATAATGAGAAAGACTTACTGAAGTGGTCCTTCAACCATGCAGCTCTCTCATTCTGAGCCTAAAATTAACTCCTCAGACTGGTATGGGGAAGTGGCAGGAGCAGGCTTCATGCCACTGTCCTTGTCTCCTCTTGTACTAAGACCTTCAGTAAAAATGGCCTATCCCTTCTTCAGCCAACAAGTCAAAAACCCAACTGACATCAAGTCATTGATCTCAGTGTACACATAGATCACTTGTGCTCTGGTTTTGTAAACAGTCATACAGTATTTTGTAGATAAATAGATAGCAATAGATTTAGGTATAGTTATATAGTAGATGCCTGCAGCTGTAGCCCTTTGGCATCCGATCCCATCAGATCTCGGAAGCTAAGCAGGGTCGGGCCTGGTTAGTACCTGGATGGGAGACCGCCTGGGAACACCACAAGCTGTAGGCTTGGGAGAAGGACCTGGCAACCCCCTCCCAAAAAATCAATCTGCCATTGAAACCCCTATGAACTGCAGAGAAGCACTGACAATAGTGTTTCCCCTGTTGTACAGAGGGTTGCTATGAGTCGGATACCGACTCGATGGCACCTAACAACAACAACAACAACATATAGTAGATATATCTATATATTCACATTCATGCTGGTGGTTTTCATTCATTTATTTGACAAATTTAAATGTTATAAAGACAAAACAAATAGAAATATGCCCAGAAATTTTACTGGCCTGTTCATATATTATTCTATTTTCCTAGAATATCAAATCCTAAATTATGACTAAGTGATCTTATATCTCCTGTATATTTCACTTCTTTCAAATACAGATAGATATGGCTCCACTGGGAAAGTATTGGTCTGTATAATTAATCAAAAGTTGTTGGTCTATAACTATGATTAAATTTTCAGTGTGTTGTCAGGGGAAATACGTGAAGAAAACTCTGCATAATCAGGAAAGTGGGATGGGGTGGCTGACTTTATAAACTAACTTCTGTTAGGGAATATGATGAACATAGCCTCCTTTTTTTACTTGTACTAAAAAATCAGATGAGCAATACAATAGTATTTTCTCCCCCAATTTAGAACTGTGATAGCTCTAAAGGAAGAATTGTTGTTGTTGTTAGGTGCCGTTGAGGCGGTATCTGACTCATAGCGACCCTCATAGGGTTTTCAGTGGCTGATTGGTTCGGGATTGCCTTGGGAGTGGATTGCCATGTCCTTCTCCCATTTTTGTGGTGCTGGGAATTGAACTCAGAACCTCAGAGACTGCAGCGCAGCACTCTATCAACTGAGCTAAATCCCAGCCCCCAAAGGAAGAATAGGAATGGGTATTTTCCATGGCCCCAGGGCCAGCTCAGAATAGCTCTTTAGGACAAGCAACATATCTCATAGAACAGAGAAGTCATTAGAAATAAGGGGATTCTTCTCTCAACAAGAAATGAATGTTTTTGGAGGCTCTATCCTTTTCATGATAAGCTGGATGTTTGAACACAGACTGTTTGGAAATCTGTCCTGATCTGGTATAAGTGAATGGGCCACCTATGAGAAACCAAAAGTCAAGAAATCGATCACTGAATGAAATTTTAGAAGACACTATGAGTTAGTACATGAAACATGTGCTTGAAAGTGAATTGTGTGGGGAGGTTCTACCGAGAGGGTGATCTTAGAGCAACATCTCAAACAACTGGGGATTTACTAGTCAGACAAGACAATAATTTACAAAGTTTCTGCCTATGGTGAGGGGCAACCAGCCAGGCTCCACAGTGGTCTGCTCCCTTCTAGGCTCCAGGATGTTTCTGGCATCCCTAAGACTATTATCCAATCAATAATGACAATTGTTATTGATCTCATGGAGAATCGATATAAACCCTGGAGGAAAGAGAATTGAATAGGAGAGCCCCTGAGTGGAGCCCAAAGTATGGGAGTCAGGGAGAATATTCCCTCTCCATCCCAACGGACACCAGCCAACAGGTTAATCAATTTCCTATTTCTTGTTCCTGTACTTATCTCATCTCTTGGTCCTGTAAGAGATAGGAGTCTTCCACAGAGAAACTGAAGAGAACTTTAAAAAGCAACAAAAAAACAAAACCCATGATTTTCTCTTCCCAGTTCTGTGTAAGTGTAAATAAATCTACTTTTCCTTCATCGATCTCTGTTTCATTCATGCGATGGACTTTAGAGCCTAATGTGTATTCACAGGACCTCTCTGGGTGGAACCTCAAAGGCAAAGGAGTATCTATAGTACACTAACCCTCACTAGTGTATTGTGATTGTCTGCTTACACATCATCTTCCACTTGAAGGCCTATGTACACCACACTGCACCGGGGTCTGCCATTTTATACACTCAAATCACTAAAGAAATCAATGGATGGAGGAATATTTAGCAAGTCAACAAAGTCCATGCAGGGGCCACTCTTGCCTGCAAAAGTTCAGAATGCCCTCTGTTATAGACAGTCACTTCTGGGTACTCCTGAAAGGCCTAAAATAGTGCAGAGGGCTCTTCAGATAAATTTTGTTTAATCATAGCTCCCTTTTCTGAAAAACTGCTTCACATCCCTCAGGGAGGTTACATAAACTGACCCTTTCCACTGGGAATCCTCCAGTCCCTGGTCAAGACTCCATTTCTGGAGATGCTATCACAGATAAAGGGCATTTAGGTTCACTTTGGCCCACGAGAAATACAGGCACAAACCTCTATGTCCTGCCAGCATGTTCCCTTTTAGGATATCTTAGTATTTTTATTTGTTTCGTTTTTAATGAAAAATAGAATCAAATCCATGGAAAGGTCATGGACTTTGGTATCAAAGATGTGAGTTTGAATTCTGGCTCTGCCACTTTTGTGCTTGACCCTGGGTGAGCTAACTCCATGAGCCTGAAGAATAGCAATATTAACGTTATATGAGATTGTTGTTGTTGTTAGGTGCTATTCAGTTGGGTCCAACTCATAGCAACCCTATGTACAACAGAATGAAACACTCCCCAACACTGTGCTATGCCCAGCATTATGTCAGTGCTTCTTTGCTCTTCATAGGGTTTTCAATGGCTGATTGTTTTGGGAGTGGGCTGCCAGGCCCTTCTCCCTTATTTGGGATATTAAGCATCAATCAAATAAGATGTACCTGGCATGGTAAACTAAAAATGCGTTCAATAAATAATGGCCTTAAAGATGTCCACAGAGTATGAATATTTTTGAAATGCACAGAAGCTAAAAATTTTTCTCAAGATGGTTGGAAAAGTGGTAAAATTTTTTATTTAAATATAAACAGGGTAACTGTGTTACCTTCTTAATGTATTGGATATGGTTTACAGCTGTGCATCTTCAAACAGTAAAATATATTTTATATCCCTTACATTTTAATAATGGGGAGGGAGGAGATAAATTGTTTAGAATGACACTTTGATATTTAAGTCTCAGTTGCAATATTTTATTAGGAATGATTTTCCACAAAAAGATGCCTCATCATAAAGAGGATTGTTTTGTAAATGTATTAATGCTGTACCAGACAACTGACTCACACAGAATAGTTTTATTTTCTCACCTTATGACCCTAAATTCTATCAGTTTAAAAAAAAGCAAGAAAAACAACAAACTACTCACCCCCATCCAGCACATACCCACCAAGGCAACAGTGACTTAGTAAATCCAAACACTAAAACTCTGTGGTATTCTTCAGTAAGGATTAATCTCTTCCATCTCTCTCTCTTTCTCTAGATACTTTTCCTGGAGTCTCCTGAAATTTTTTATCTTGGTTTCCATTTGATTTACTGTACTCCTATATTCCTTTTCATGTCTCCAGGAAAATGAAATTATTCCTTCTACTCATCTAAAAATTATTGTCTTGATGATTCTAAGAAGTCTTATTTCAATTTATCATAAGATTTCCAAAGTATTGTATAAGCAATAAACTCTTTGATTTTTCTTTTTCACCTGTCAGTGCTGTCTACCATTTAATAATGCTAAATCATCTGAATTAGACATGGCTTTTTGGTATGTGGTTCACAAAATCATGTTTTATTTTGAGGTATGACTATAGAGGAAAGGTCTCTGAGGCACAGAGAAATAAAGCAACTTGGACAATTCCAAACAGCTTGCAAAACAAAGCCAACATAGGCTTTGGAAACAAACTTAGGAAATAAGCCAAATCCAGAAGCTGTATTCTGTGTTAACAATCTATTCTCTCTCGAATGAGGCTAAAATTCAGCCAATAGATAATCTTAGTTGGGCAGCATCTGGTAACTTTCAGAATTCAGAGGCCTTTGAGGATTCACAGTAGGAGAACAAGAAAAAGCATTGATATACATCAAAATGACTTTGGCATCTGTTCTTACTAACTATAAAAACAAGCAAACAATAGCATTAAGTTATAGGGTGTGTGTGTGTGTGTGTGTGTGTGTGTGTGTGTGTGTGTGTGTGTGTGTGTTTGCATGCACCTAAGTCCTAAAATAGTATCATACCCACTATGGGAATTTAATAAACTGCTAGGTTACCCACACATACCTGTGACTTAAAATATTTGAAAACAACATGCTACCCATTGTAATCGAACATTTAAGAATAATTGAAATGGGAAAGAGGAATTAAAATTTGTTACAAATTAACATGTGATCTTCTGGTAGAGCCACCTCTGAGTTAGGGAACTTTTCTGAGCCAACTGCTGGCCTCAGAAATGGGACAGCTCTTATGCTCCTAAGCAAAGGGAAATGAGAGACTCCACAACACAGATCACATAAACACAGGCTCTGTCTGATTTTTAAGGACCAAGATAATTTACATAGTAAACAAATATCCACTGTGTCTCTAGAATCTTCTTTCATGTTTGCTTAGTTTTTTGTAAACACTGAAATAAGAGGTTAATCTTTCCTAAGATGCTATTATCGGTAGCAACTGCAGTCTTGCAGGCTGTCCATACCTCCTGTTAGATGGGAGTATTCTATTTAAAGATGGACAGTGATTAGGTACAGGTGAGGTGTGTTCTCCCATTACATTTCATCTAGATAGCAGCAGGAGAAAAGGATACCAGGAGGTAACAGCACTGTGAGCCTCTCTTGTGAGCTGTGGGAATCCAGTTACAGAGAAGTTAAAGGGTCCTTCAAAGTCAAGCAAAACAAGACTTTACACCACCATTTTAAAATACATTAGGCTTAAGAATTTGTTTTAGAAATGCATATTTTACCATTTTCCCTACATTAGATTGTGAAAAGAAGGTAATTGAAGTACAGTGTAAATGAGATAAGTATATACATGTATGAAAAACAGTTGAGGCTATATTGCTAAGTGAGTAATGTAGGTTATATAAGAGAGTGCAACCTATGATTCTATTTTGCCAGCAACCTATATTCGGCACATGCATACAAAATTTTAAAAAGTTCTCAATTGTTACCAATAAACTAGTATAAGGTGGGTATTATGGAATACTTTTTAATTTCTAAGATATATCTAAATAGATGGACAGATAGAAAGATGTACAAACAGAAAGATAAATAGATGCTATCTTTGTACTTAGAAAAACCATGAAAATACATCATTATGTAGAAAACACATTAAAGACAAAATGTATCCTATTGTATACCTATTGTGTATACTCTTACAAACTCAATGGACAATGATAGGTCAAGGAAGTGGAATATATTTCATCACTGTGTAGCCTCTCAGAGCTTTAAATGTGTAGTATGGATGTCCACGGAAAATAGTCATTTAAAGTAGGAAAAAAATGTCACCATGCAGAGTAACAGAAACTCCCAATGGTCATGGTAGATTGTACCCCTGGTAGGTTTTGGCCAATTAGCTTTTAAGTCAACATATTAGGAACCTTCTGGACATTAGTAATGTTAGTATGTGATTTTAGTCAACATAAAACTTCTTGAAACCAAAGAGGAACATGTCTATTTTAAATCTCTCATCTTATTTCTGTGGGTCAATATGGCAAGCTGGTCAAAAAAGGAGTCATGCTGGGCACTGGGGCCCACACCTGTAATCTCAGGGACTTTGGAGGCTGAGGTAGGAGGATCTCAAGTTTGAGGCCAGAGGCAGCCTGCGTAACTTAGTGAGACCCTGTCTCAAGGTAAAAAATATTAAAACAGGGCTGAGGATGCAAGTCAGTGGTAGAATGCTTGCTAAGTATACGGAAAACCCTGGGTTCAGTATCTCAGTACTAAATAAAAAAAGGAAGAAAAGAAGGAAGGAAGAAAGAAAAGGAGGAAGGAAGGAAGGAGGGAAAAGAAGAAAGAAGAGACAAGAAGAGATGGGAAGGGAAGGAGGGGGGAGGGAAAGGTTGAGAAACTGCAGTTGTCAAACATAGCTCCCCATCTCCTTCTTTTTCCTGAGTTTAGATTTAGGATTTTTGATATGGAATCCCTATGCAGGAGGATGGTCTTACAGTGCTCAGGGTTCTTAGAGTTTAATTCCTAAATCTGGCCTGGGCTAATATATTTCTTGCTAAATTACAAGTTGGGTATGAGAGGAGAGAAAAGGCAAATTTATCCTGCAAGTCAGCCTTAGAAGTCTTGATGGTTAGGAAAAAGTCTGAAGAAGTTACTTCAAAGATGATCAGAGGACAGGACCCCCATTCCTGCCTAAGACACCCTGGAGACCTAGGCTAAAAACTTTGGATCCTGTACAAATACAAATTCCTATGAGAAAGCTAAGCTTTTGAGCTGTAATCAGCCTGCTATGAATCGTTTTATGTGATTCCTATAGAAGAAGGAACTTTAAAGAGCTGATTCCCAAAAGTAGAAAGAGATGGTGAGATGTGGAAGAAGCAGAAGTGAGGGGCTTTGTTTCCTAACAAGGAAGTAACCCGCCCTGCTTCCTTCCCTGGTGTGGCACTAGCCTTCCTTTGTGTACTCACTGGTCCTCTGTGTCTTTTTTTTTTTTTCCGTCCAGAAATGCGAGGCTGACAGTTCATTGGCTTTCTGAAACAGATTAATTCATTAGCATTTTCAGATACATGTTCCCAATTTAGAGTAATAAATAAATAAGCAAAAACAAGCAAATAATGGTGGGTAAACAGCTGCCTTTTTACTGGCCCTAGCTACCCTCTAATTACAACCATAATCTCTTGACTCAGTGAGATTACTCTGGTGTCTAAATCAAGAAAACAAGATAGAAGCTCTGGATATTTTTGCAGGTTACTCTTTCAAATTAAGAAGAATTCTTTCTGTGACTGTTGGTTCTTGCAAGGCCCTTACTTGGGCTACCTTCTATGCATTAAGGACATTTTCTTTGTTAAAAATAATAAAAATCTTTTAGTATTTTCAAAATATAAAATAAAATTATTGTAGTTTTGAGGTCTTAAAAGATTCCAACAAATATCAAAAGTTTAAAAATACCACTTATCTGGACTTGAAATCTGTTTTCATTTTGTAACATATGAACATCATGTTTTGGGGAAGTTTTCTTAACTCCCTGAGTCTCCTTTTTTTATGTGCAAAATGTAGTTAATATTTCTGGCTTCTCAAGGTTGCTTTTAAGATTAACTCAAGGTGCATGAATGTACTCTTTGCACTATATAGTTCTTTTAAAAGTACTATTATTAATATTGGTTTAATGCATGACTTCTGTTTCTGGCATATACAAGATGATAGTAATACTTGGTCAAAACCGTTGCATGGATCAACAAAGAAAACCATAATGTTTATGCAGATTTACCTTTAAGTGAGTCCTTCTAAAAATCTATCTCCCTGGTGTATGGACGTTTCTTATGACACTGGGGGAAACTTATTTAGAACCTTAGATAAAACAAAAACAGTTGCTGGCATGTCTTTCCAGTATCATGTAAGGACATATATTTAACCCAGGGTTATTTAATTATTTAGAGAAAATATATTTTGTTTGATTCACTTTGTTTATTATTGACCAAAGGTCAAAGAGTTGGTGAAGTTTTATGTGAACTTGGAGAATTATGTCTAGAAAAGAAATACATAATCTTTATCCAGTGGGAAAGGTATCCCCAAAGATTGTAGTCTATTGTTGCAGAGAAATTAACCACTTTGGCATCTAACATCGCAATCTCACATGAACATTTGTTAATTGGCCTTAAAAACTCAGATCCTCAAATGTTCATTAAACTATCCTCATCATCTTACTGGATATCTAACAAATGAATTGAATAAACTCTGACACACGTTCATTTCATATATATATATATATATATATATATATATATACACACGCATATATATATATGTCTTCTTTTCAATTTAAAAAAATTATACTTTAACAGTGATGCAGAAATCTTGTACTAGAGAATTATAGTGGGTTGTGATAGATAAACAAAGTAGAATGTAAATGGGATGAAAGATGGATGATTGGGTAATTGGGAATATAGAATTTCTGGAAATTTTAAATAAAAATATTACAGCTTGATTTCTTTCTGTATTTCTCCTGGGGACCAGCATGCTATTATATAGGTTATAATGACAAAGTAAACTGGGGATTTCATTTAGAAAGTGGATCCTTCTGTATAATATCTGGAATATGCACAATTACAAATACACAGAATGAACACCAAGGTCCATTTCCATCCTCTTACACTTTGTACATTGGATGATGGAGAAGCAGGGAGTCTTGCTGGTTACTTGAAATATCAGTCAATGCAAATATGAGTAAAATTGAACTATGATTAAGTATTCAGGGTCCATGTGACACTGGTAAATGTTCTAACCATTTTAATTTTTATAATCAGGTAAAATGTGTCTGGAGAGACTCTTGTCTCCAGCAATAAGAGATAGTAACCGCAGTTTAAATCATATCCCAAAATTGCTGCACAAGTTTCGACTTTCAGGACCTCATTTTAATTGTGAATAACGTGAGGATATTGAACTAATTCCATTTTCTTTTCCTGTAGAAGATGCTCTCTACAGAAAACAGAAAAAGGTATGTGTTTTAATGTAAAACTTGGGAAACAACTACTTTAAAAGAGAGGCAACAGTAGAAATCCTAAGGAGTTCTACTGTGAATAAACCTTTTAAGCTATTTATGTATTTCCTCGGTCTGTTTGGCAATAGGATAACACCATTGCCTACCACCTTTTTATGTATATCACCTTTCAACATGCCTATAGGCATCAATGACATACCTGCATCTGAGTTAAATGCAGAGACAGAAGCCCTAGTAGTTCAAAGTCTTATGAAGGAGGCAGAGTGTGTGCAATGGCTATATAGTAAATCAGGGATATGGCAGGAGAACAAGGGAAGAGATGGTCAATGAAAGCATCCAGGAAAAAATAATTGACCAAGGCCTTAGAAAAGACAGTGAAAAAAAGGGGTCAGCTGAGGGCATAGCATGAAAAACCTATCCCACTGTTGTTGTTGAGTGGGGTCCAACTCATAGTGACCCTATGTACAACAAAACAAAACACTCCCTGACACTATGTCAGTGCTTCTCTGCTATTTATAGGGTTTTTGATGGCTGATTGTTTTGTCTGCGAAGTCCTTCTCTCATTTTTGTGGTGCTGGGGATAGAACCCAGGGTCTCAGAGAGTGCAGAAGAGCATTCTACTAACTGAGCTAAATCCCAGCACGTGTTCCACTGTTGTCATTAGGTGCCATCAAATCACACCTGACTCATAGTCACCCTCATAGGGTTTTCAATGGTTGATTGTTTCAGGATTGCCTTGGGTGTGGCCTGCCATATCCTTCTATTTTTGCCGTGCTGGAGGTTGAACCTGGGTCCTCAGAGAGTAAGGAGCAGCACTCTATCAACAGCTAAACCTCAGCTCCCCCATCGTCCACAAGAGTTATTTAAAATATAGAGACACTGGCAACAGAGGACCCAAACCAAGTCCTATTTCTTGGGAAAAGTCAGAGAAATAGGCTCATCTGATTACACATGATATCTGCTTGGTGTTTTTTCATTTGTTGTTTGTTTTTGTTTTGTTTTGCAAGAACTGGATCTATACCAATGTAGTTTGGAGAAGATGCACTGGAGAGATTTAACCTGAACTTGTAAAGAATTTCTATCCAACCCTCACCCTGATGCCACACACATGAAAGGAAAGGGACAAGAAACCAGATCTCCCCAGGTATGCACTACAGACATGTAATAGTGGTTTGGGTTCCAAGAAAGTTCATCTTTGAGTAAGATACCCAGATCCACTGTTTATTTTAATGTAAACTATTAGAGAGAAAAAGTCTGGGAGAAACACACTCAAAAAAGCATCTGTTGAGAATAACCAATTCCCATGAAACAATACTTAAATGCTGTCAACAAAAAACTAAACACTTTGGGTTCAGTCTTAGTCTTGGTCAATTGAGCCCAATGTACACCCATTTGAAATTGTGAGCTCAGCCCTGCCAGCAAGCTCTCATTCAGAACTGGTTTTAGGTTGTGTACCTTGTTGTTCTTGTTAGGTACAGTGGAGTTGGGTCCAACTCACAGTGCCTCTATGTACAGAACGAAACACTACCCAATGCTGTGCTATGTATACGATCTTTCTTATGTTTAAGCCCACTGCTGCAGCCACTATGTCAATCCAACTAGTTAAGGGTATTCCTTTTTATCATTGACCAGCGACTCTCCCAAACGTGATGTGCTTCTCCAAGTGTTGGTCCCTCCTGACAACATGTCCAAAATACGAAATTCTCAGACTGATCCCAAGAATCCTTGAATTTAATACCGAAATTAACCATGCAGCATAGTAATAAGCATGTGAAAACACAGGGCACTCATTTTGCCTGATACCCATATTATGAACAAACTGGCCCAGATCAAGATGTACAAACTCTTGGGATCTCTGGGAGTTATCTTCAGTATTTTGTTTGTTTGTTTTCAAAGACAGAAAGGACATTCTAAGCCCTAGAGTTTCAAATTTAATAACTGGCTCAGTTTGACTTGGCCAAGCTCACTCAGCATGCCAAAGGGTTTCCATTCTTACTTTCCCAATCCTGTTTGCTCCTCCAGAGTCAAGAAACTGTCTTTGGCATGTGGTAGTTGCTCATGTTTCATGGTGACAGGAGTGAAGGATAGATGCATTAATACTGAATCACCTTTGGCCCCAGTCAATGAAACCTTTACCTTGAGTCTTGATCCTCTTGCTGTCAGATCTCTTATCCCTCTCCACATGCCCTAAAAGGAATCACTACATCCCTACCTCATCAATAATATGTAGGTTTAGACATAAACATGCTTGTAAAATGCTAAAGGTGGTTCATAAGTTATATTTCTATTCATTTACAAAGGAACTTCGAGTGTGATAGAGAAGCAAACATATTTTCTCTCTTAACTAGGTAGAGAAGCAGCCACAAGATTGCTGTGATCAAAACAGTCTAAGGAGAATGTCAGAAAAATAAAATCCAATCTTTTAAGGACATAAAAGATGCTACCTTTCAACTCTAAGAAGGACAGGGTTAGTGATTTATTTTCAGAGATGTTAGTGGATTAAAAAAAAGAGAAACACTTCTGTATTCAAGTATCTGAGTCAATATGCTTTACAATGATCAAAAAATGTGCATTTTGAAAATCTCTAGTTCTTCTACTCACCCAGCAGTACTCAGCCTCCTGGAATTAGAATCATTGGGTGTGAGCTCCTACACTGCTTTATGCTCACAGTGCCATTCCTCCTAGACTGCAGCTGCAGCCAGAGTTATTTTGACCCTTGCTGGGAGGAGAGCAAGCTTGAGTCAATGTTTTACTCTATTCCACAAGAGCTCTTTCTTTAATGGAATTTACAAGTCTGGCCTTTCAAGTGCAATCCACAAAATGGAATGCAAGACACAGGAAGGCAAAGAGGGAAAAAAGTCTGGGTGCCAAATCGAGAAGAATAACTTGCATGGCTAAATTGTTTTGTCTGTGTCCTGTCTTAAGGCACCAAAATTTACAAAGAATAAACCAAGGGAAGAGAAAAATGTCTTGTAGCTTGATGATCTTTCAAGTTTGGAATAATTTTAAATTGAGCAATAATCTGAGGATATTTTCAACCTGCATCTGTCTGTGTTCCACCAAGTTTCAGTCTGACTTTTCCTCCCCTGAGTAATCAGCCCACATAAAAGTAAATTAGAGATGGAAAAAACTTCATAATTTCTCATAGCCTTTTTTGTATGTACGTCAAAGTAGAGCATGAAACACATCCACAGCATCAAGGTAGCAGACAGCATTTTGCACAGAAGTTTGGGTTGCCTGGATTCAAATGCTGGGTCTACTAATTATTAGCTATTTGAAATGTGGCAACTTCCTCTTTGCAAGACAGACTCATTCATTCATTTCACAACAAATTTGAATACCTGCTATGTTATAACATAGTATGCCCGGTGAACACCACAGACTCTCTGATCTCATAGAATAAACTTTCCAGAGGAAGACAGGAAACAGTAAATAGAAATGCATGCACATGTGTTTGTGTGCGTGCCTCTGTGTGTGTGTGTGTGTGTGTGTGTGTGTGTGTGTGTGTGTGTGTGTAGAAAAATACAGTAAGGGAATAGACATATAAAGTAAATGATAGTGAAGGTAATATTTTAGACTGAATGAATAATAAAGGCCCCTTTGATATTTAAGAAAAGACTTGAATAAAAAAGAGATGTGCAGCTATCTGGGGAAAGAACCTGATGGGGGGTTTAGCAGATGGAAAAGTCTGGAGGCAGAAATGGTTTAGGACTGTTTGGGGCATGAGAAA
Source organism: Pedetes capensis (assembly GCA_007922755.1). Lineage (NCBI taxonomy): Eukaryota > Metazoa > Chordata > Mammalia > Rodentia > Pedetidae > Pedetes > Pedetes capensis. Next base: position 213,163 of record VMDO01000173.1, read on the forward strand.
GGCCTGTGTGGTCAGGATAAATAAGAGAGGATGAGGGTAGAAGAGATAATTTGAAGACTTCACTACAGGATGGACCACATGAGATCTGTAGGTAATGGTATGGATTTGTAATTTTTAGAAAGTGTGATAGAAACTCATTGGAGTTAATAACATGGGACACATATATCAAAAAGTGAGTGTGCATGAATTTGATAGAAAATCAAAAAAGTGTTGGAAAAGGGTATTTTTTTTAAAAAACTCATATGCCTTCCAGTTATTTTGCTAACCATGTTCTTGTTTTGGTTCATAGTAATGGACAGTTTCTTCGTCATAGTAATGGACAGTTTCTAAAAACAAAATACTTATTGTCCTATATTTTGATTTGAAATTGGAAGTCAAAGGATTAAACTGGGGAATGTTGGGATCTGGTTTAGATTTTAAAGGAACCATTCCACGTGCTATGCAAAAACTCACCACGGAGTGGGCAGGAAGGAGGTGGAACACAGACAAGAAAAGAACCAGGGTAAGAGATGATAGTGGCTTGGACAATCAGTGGAGGTGATGAAAGATGGTCAGTAGGACAGTTTTTGAAAGAAGAGATAATTCGTTTACTGATAAATGAGTCAAAGATGAATGCTAAGTTTTTGACCCGAGCAACTGAGTAAATGGTCTCAAATCAGGAACCCAGAGAGAGAACTGGGTTTGGGAAAGCAAAGGAGTATAAATGGAGAGTTGCTTTGGATAGATTAAATCTGATATACCTGTTTCCTAATCTTTAACTTAAATACTTCATAGAAGACTTAATAGCATGAAATAGAGATAATGCATATGAAACACTTAGTGTAATATAAGGCATATAAGAAACACTAAAGAAATTGATAATAAGGTAGTATCTTCATCCTTTAGAAAAAACTGTAGATATTTTCTCAGGGGTAAGATTATTTGAGAATGATGGGATTAGTTATCAAATTTGCATAAGCAGTAAGGCAGTACCACTGTAGCACTGCTTAGAATAATAATAAGTAAAAAACCACATCTTGCTTTTTCCAAACTATAAATTTAACAAGTAGAAAGCAGAACCTCTGAGCATCTCATATGCCATAGTTCCTCCTACCAGAGAGCCTTTGCACATACTAATAAACAAGTTTTTTTTGGGAAAAAACTAAAGTCAAATCTTTATAGATCAAAAAGAGAGCTCTTCTAAGTCACCTTTACTTAAGTCTCAGGCTATTTTACTTTTCATATTAACAGATAAAATTAAATAAATGCCATAGTCCATTGTCTGTGGTATCCATCTGTTTCAGTAATGCATAGTAGCTTCATTTGCTCATTAACTTTAAGAGGCAATAGTAGGTATATTTTGTGAAGCAAAGCAATAGTTGCACAACCATTTGTTATTATTTCCATCTTATAGATTTAAAAACATGTTTAGAATGATCCAATGTGAATATCAACACAGATATGTGATTAACCCTGAATTTACTTTTTTCAAAAATAATTTGATAATTTGTATGCTTTCTCTTTCTTTTTTATTATTTATTTATTTATTTATTTATTTATTTATTTATTTATTTTGTAGTACTGGGGCAGGGGTTGAACTCAGGGCCTCACAAATGGTAAGTGCCCTACCACTGGTCTGTGGGCCCTAACCCCCCTTTTTATTCATTGTAGAAATATTGTGAGGCAGGATCTCACTAAGTTATGTAGGCTACCTCTGGTCTCAAACTCATGATCCTTCTTGCCTCGTCTTCCTGAGTCACTGGGATTACAGATGTGTACCTGGCACATGGGTAATCTTGAAATGAAAACAAGATTTTTCTAATTCTAAAGTCCATATATTTTCACTGTAAGTCAACCACATCACTAATAGTAAAAATAAGCAAGTGAAATAAAACAATGGCTTCATGCATTCTTTTTGTTTAAGAAAAGACACTATAATTCAAATTACAAGTGATTTGAATTCAAGTTTTAAAAACAATCTAAGATTTTAGAAGGTGTGCATCACAGCTATACACTTTCACCATATCTCTTCAATTTCTATGTTGAGCAAATAATCCGAGATGCTGGACTTTATGAAGAAGAATGCAGCATCAGGATTGGAGGAAGACTCATTAACAAACTGCATTATGCAGATCACACAACTCTGTTTGCTGAAAGTGAAGAGGATTTGAAACATTTACTCATGAAGGTCAAAGAAGACAGCCCTCAGTATGGATTACACATCAACATCAAGAAAAAAAATCCTTACAACTGCATCAGTATGTCAGTATGCAACTTCAAGATAAATGGAAAAAAAGATTGAGATTGTCCAAGATTTTGCATTACTTGGATCTATAATCAACACCCATGGAAGCAACAGCCAAGAAATCAAAAGACACACTACATTGAGAAAAGCTGTGGCAAAATATCTCTTTAAAGTATTGAAAAGTAAAGATGTCACATTGAAGATGAAGGTGCGCCTGACTCATGCCCTGATATTTTTATTCGCATCATATGGTTGTGAAAGCTGAACACTGAACAACAGAGACAGGAGAAGAATTGATGCTTTTGAATTATGGTGCCTAAGGTGAATATTGAATATACCATGGACTGCCAAAAGAACCAAGAGATCTGTCCTAGAAGAAGTGCAATCAGAGTGCTCCTTGGAAGGATGGCTAGACTACATCTTATGTATTTTGGACATGTTGTGAGGAGGGACCAATCCCTAAAGGAGGACATCATGTTTTGGAGAGTGACAGGTAAACAAAAAACCCAGAAAACCCTCAACTAGATGGATTGACAGTGTCTGCAACAATGGGCTTAATGATGAACAAGATTGTGTGCCTGACACAGAATCAAGGAGTGTTTCGTTGTGTTGTACATAGGGTTGCCTCGTTGGACCCAATTCAATGGCACCTAGCAACAAGAAGGTTTTGAAAAGTACATCTTATTTCTCCAGTGCTTATAAATTTACTAGAGGAAGAAGATCAGTGATTTGGTAGTCACGGAAAAGTTAAGGAAGTGGATTTTCTCTTAATTTTCACATGGTACTGTATTTCTTTCTAGACCTGGAAAACCACAGTGGCAGAAAGACAATGCGGTGGGCAGAAAGATGGCTACACTGCACAAGAGGATATCTGAGTTCAAGCTAGAGTCTCTCTAACAGCTGGAATCTGCAAAATAGGTCCTTATGTCTCTCTGAAACCACAAACATCTCCTCTAAAAATGAGAGGCTGGCTTAGCTGACTGTATGAGCTCCTTGTAGCTCTATGTTTTCCTGGTCTTGAGAATTGTTGCAGAAGAGCATTGTGAGTCCAAAAGGAAAATATTAGACCTCTCATTCCATCAAATAACCTGTATGTTGTTTCAGACATTTTAAATGTCAAATAAGTATATCTAATTAAAAAGTTTTTTCTTCCAGTTTTTAAATTTCTAACTTAAAGTTAGAAAAAATTGAGTAGGCATAAAAAATATATCCCACAGATAGAAGGCATTTTTCTCAGCAAACATTCCATCCTCAGTGGTCACTACTAGAGAATTGGGGTGGGCCACGGTGGGGAGTCTTCTCAGGCATATGGGAAGGCTCTTACAGATGCTCCATACTATGGGGTGTCAAGAAGGAGCTAAGGCAGACATGTGTCCACAAAGAAGGGCTATATCCTGTCCTGAATGGCTCTTGGTGGTTTCACTAGGAAGGCAAAGGAGAGCTTCACCCAGTAGATATGAAGGGTTTGATTTTTGTTTCCCCAGAGGCACTAATGTATGCATCATTGTTGTTGTTAGGTGCTGTCAAGTCAGGTCCAACTCATAGTGACCCTATGTACAACAGACAAAACACTCCCTGACACTGCTCCTTGCCTGGCCCTAAGTCAGTGTACTCTGCTATTCATAGGGTTTTCAATGGCTGATTGTTTTGGGATTGTTTCAGGAGAAGATTGCTTCATCCTTCTCCCAATTTGGCAGAGCTAGGGTTCGAATGCAGGGCCTCAGAGAGCGCAGAGCAGTATTACGCCAAGTAAGCTAAACCCCAGCTCCAACACATGCATCATAGGGCTGACATTTTTATGTGTCAAGATTAACCTTCATGTTGTTACACATCAACCTAATGGAGGAAAATATGACTCAGAATGAATGAATCTTTCCACTGGTAAGTGATTTCTTGATTTTGTAGGGCCATGGAGCTTTTTGAGGATCTAATGAATTTGGTTCTTCTTCCTTCAGGGAACACACATAAATACAAAATTTTGCATACAAGTTCAAGGGTTTTACAAGCCTTCAATCTACTCTAGTTCTTCATGGACTGAGAAGATAAGAATCCTTCATCTAAATGAAGGAAAATTAGGTATTTCTGACAGTAGACACAATTAAGGAAAAATTCAAATGAGGCATAAAACTATTTTCCTATCAAACAGGTCAAATCTGAAAGGGCTAAGGCCATGTGTTAGTTATATTTATATTTGTATTCTCAGCAGCATTGTGTACTGCCCACTGAGCAAAGGCAACACTTTTAATCATTATAATTGAGGAAAAGGGGATGGGGGGAGAGAGAAAGAGAGAGAGAGAGAGAGAGAGAGAGAGAGAGAGAGAGAGAGAGAGAGAGGAGCAGAGACAGAGATATAGAGAAATAATATGAACAGGATTTTAGTGGAGGAAGTTATTTAGAAAAAATTTCAATGGAAGTCAAAAGGAAGTCAAAAGTTAAAATTGCTCACAATTTAAGTCAAAGAAACACAAATATGAATCCTGATCCTTCCCTATAGTAGCTTATTGACTTGGGTAAATTTCTCTCTGTACCTCAGCTGTCTTCTTTGTGAAATGGGTATAATGGAGTGTCTACCTCACAGGGATTGAAGTGAGTTAGTGAAGTAGTCATTCTCACTGTTGTGAGAACTAGAGAAGCTAAAGTATGAAAATTGCTTAGGACAGTGACTGGCATGTAAGAAGTGTCCTGTAAGTTGGGTATTTATCAACAATAAAGTGCTGTACCCTAATTAAGATAGCACTTTCTTCAAAAGTGGCAGCTGTAAAAAATAATTTAGAAAATAAACCAAATTAATAAAGAAAAATTATCATGCTTTTAGTATCAGAATTTTATAATTCCAAGAAAACTAGAGATTCATTTGCAAATCAAAATAGCTAGAACAAAAGCAAAAAGCAAGAAATATAACATCTATTCATTAACGCACAGTTGCTGCTACTTCCCTGACAAGAATATTAATAGCAATATTAATATTAAGATGAAGCTCCAAACTAATGAAAAAATACTTCCAGAAATCACTGAAAATCAGAGATAAGAATTATGGGCTCTGTGCTAGAACACATATTTTCTTAAATTCATAGTTTAGCCACTTTTTTCACTAGTTAATTTTTCATTTTTTTCTCAGTAGAATGTCTGTGTTTATTACACATATTTATAGGAGTAGTTCAAGATACATTTTATTCAAGCAACCTAAAATTCTTTATTTTTTCTTTTGCGCTATTAGGGCATTGAACCCAGGGCCTTGGATATACTTTGCAAGTGCTCTACCTAGTAGTAACTGCACCCTCGACTCCTTTTCAGACAGGGTCTTGCTAAATTATACAGGCTACTTCTGACCTTGAACTTGCAATCCTCCTGTCTCTGCCTCCCTAATTGCTGGAATTACAGATGTGTGCCACTCTGCCTGGTGAAAATTCCTATAAAGCTATGTTATCAACAATACCATTTATCTATTTTCAATAACCACTTATATGCTTACAATAGTCTTCATTAGGCACTGCCCCCCCATACAATCAAATAAACAAACAAGTAAAAAGCATTTCTTGGTATGGCTGTAGTATTATTGTACTTATAAATTTGGCATTATCATTTATTCACTTTATGTATTATTATTATTATTATTATTATTATTATTATTATTATTATTATTTTGCAGTCCTGGAGGACTGGAGCCAGGGGCTCTTGCATACTTTGAAAATGTTCTACCCCTGAGCCACAACTCCAGCCTCTTTTTAAAAATTTTTTACCTTGAGACAGGGTCACATTAAGTTAAGCAGGCTGCCTTTGGCTTCAAACTTGGAATCCTCCCGCTTTTGCCTTCCCAGTGACTGGGATTACAGGCATGAGCCACCATGATCATCCCACTTTATGTATTATTTTAAGTGCAATATATCTTATGGTACAAAGCTAAAATATGTTATAAACTATAAAGTAATAAAAATTACTAGAATATCACTAATCTGTGGAGTATAAACTACCACTTTTTAGGTAGCTATAATGAGCCAGACTGTTTGGTAGGTACTTTATATAATTTTTCTCTAACCCACAAAATACTCCTATAAAAATATATATTATTTCTGGTGCCATTTTCCAGATGATGAAATCAGGGCTTTAAGAAGTTACATGATTGGTCAGTGGTCATAGGCAATTATATGACAGAACTGAGGAGTAATGCAGGTCTATCTGAACCTCACAGCCATCTCTCTGCATTCCATGGTTCATAATGCATAAGAGTAAATATTATTCTAAGTAATATTTAATATAGTAGGAAAATTCAGACAACTTCAGGTTAAACATTATAGGGGGATTTTGGTCTCTGAATAGGATGTCCCACTGTACTTTGTGTCATATTTTATAATATTTGTATGTCAGTTACTTATATCAGGGGTCATGTCTTACATACATAGGACAGAGAATGAAAATGAGTTTTATTTCTGTGTTTTATTCACTGAGTGAATAAATAATGAAGAGATGACACATGACCCCTGACCCTCTCATCTTTCCTACTTCTCACCCACTTTCCTACCTCCCTGATTAAGACTAAGTAGAGCAAGGGAGAATATGAAGATAATGCACACAATGGGAATTCTTAGGTGTGCCTGACTCATACCATGGTATTTTCACTCACACCATATTGTTGTAAAAGTTGGACATTGAATAAGGGAGACAAGAAAATAATTGATGCTTTGGAAATATGGTGCTATAGATGAATATTGACTATACCAGGGACTTCCAAAAGAACCAACAGATCTGTCCTAGAAGAAGTGCAACCAAAGTGCTCCTTGGAAGCTAGGAGAGCTACACTGTGTCTTACTTATTTTGGCCATGTAGTCAGGAGGAACCAATTCCTGGAGAAGGACATCATGTTTTGGATATGGGTGGGTCAACAACAACAAAAAAAGAAGTGCCTCAACTAGATGGATTGACACTAGATGGATTGACACAGTGACTGCAACAATGAGCTTAAATATAAAAAAATCATGTGCCTGGCACAGAATGAGGGAGTGTTTCATTCTGTTGTACATAGGGTCGCTATGAGTTGGACCCAATTTGACGGCAACTAATAACAACAAATGAAGGGAGTATATACAAGTCATACTGAGTTCATCATTCCACTTCCTCTTCCATTCTTCCACGGTGATTATGATATCTTGAAATATTATCAGTGTCCTAATCTCCAAATATGGTGTTTGTTCTTAACAACATATTATATTTGAGTAGATATGCCTACTCAACAGTGCATTAACAAAGAGCCGGAAAAATATACTGCAGTCTAGTTTCTATGGGACAGACCAAATGCTCACAGATAATGTTCTGCATACACTAAAGCCTGCCCCTTCTCACTAAATGCAGGAAGGACAGGGGCAGAGGAAGAGGTGCTCTGTTAGAGGCAGCAAAGAACTCCATGTGTTATGGATAGTAGGTTAGCCCTAGGTTCAATCCCCAGCACTGCAAAAATGGGAGAAGGACCTGGCAGCCCACTCCTGAAACAATCCTGAAATAATCCACCATCAAAAACCCTATGAAGAGCAGAGAAGCTGAGGACTTGAGGTTGTAGAGATAACTAGAATGGAAGAGTCAAACAACAAACTACAGAGACTTTTCTGTTATCTTAGAATAACAAGCCAACTAATCCTAATGTGATCTTGTTGTTGTTGTTAGGTGTCATCAGGTTAGGTCCAACTCATAGCTACCCTATGTAAAACAGAAGGAAACACTCCTCGACACTGTGCCATGCTCAGTACCATTGTCAGTGCTTCTCTGCTCTTCATAGAGTTTTTAATGGTGGATTGTTTCAGGATTGTTTCAGAAGTGGGCTGCCAGGTCCTCCTCCCATTTTTGCAGTGCTGGGGATTGAACCTAGGGCCTCAGAGTGGCACTCTACCAATTGAGCTAAACCCCACCCCCAAATGATCTTACATATAGCAAATTCAAATCAAGGAGGTTTATGCGAAGACTTCTGTCATACCATGTAGAACTGTGTGTGCGGGTGTCTCTGTGTGTGTTTCATAAATAATTAAAACTTACCCAAAGGAAGCAAAGAGATAACATAAGGAAAATGGAAAGGTTTTTAAAATGAACATTGCTTAAGTAAGTCTAATAACTACAGAGACACCTGCCGCCATACCACTGTGGTGTCCGATCCCATCAGATCTTGTAAGCTAAGCATGGTCGGGCCTGCTTAGTAATTTGGTGGGAGACCACCTGGGAATACCAGGTGCTATAGGTTTGGAAGGAGCACTCGGCAACCCACTCCCAGAAAACAATCAGCAGTTGAAAATCCTATGACAGCAGAGAAGCACTAACAATACTGTTTTGCCTGTTGTATGTAGGGTCACTGAGTCGGACCCCAACTCAATGGTACCTAACAGCAATAACTACAGAGAGTAATTTTGGCAAGTTACTCTTTTAGAAATAAGTAGGTCAATGGTTTATATATTTTTTCTTTTAAATTTATTCACAGACAAGAAATCTGCAGTTAAATTGGGGTTTGGAGCCAGTGCATTGTATGAACAATTCAATTTAAGAACATACTCATTGAGGAATTAAATTAGCAGAAGCTAAATTAAGCACAGAAAATTGAGAATATTATCCCTGAAATAACATTGTGCAGAGCTACAAATAATCCGTTTTGTGGACTATGGAGTGATAGATTTCAATGCATGTCTCAGATGGCTCCCTTATGCTTTCCTATAAGCATTTCTTTCTACCAGAAATGGAGTCTCCGTGACTTATACAAAAGCTGGTTGAATTTTCTTACTATAATCTTTGGGAATTCCAATAAGTCTGTGAGTCATCAGGATTCATTATCAAAAATGGGTGTGGAATTTAATTTCCTAGAAGTTATAAAGAAGATAGCCACATATCTTTGGTCTTTAAAACTCCGGATGTAATTTTGGTTATGAGCAAAAAATGACTCAGATGATGTTTTTTAAGGTGACTTCTATGTGTATTAGGATTTAAGTATATAAGAGCTGACCTACCCAGAAACTTTTATAAAGTATTACTGTTATGAGCATATTTTGTTGCTGTTGTTAGGTGCTGTTGAGTCAGGTTTGACTCATAGTGACCCTATGTACAACAGAAGGAAACACTCCCTAGCACTTTACCATGCCTGGCACTGTCAGTACTTCTCTGCTATTCATAGTTTTCAATGGCTGATTGAGAGTCAGCTGCCATGTTCTTCTCCCATTTTTGCAATGCTGGGGACCAAACCTAGGGCCTCAGAGTGTGCAGAGTAGCACTCTACCAACTGAGCTAAACCCCAGCCCTGAGCATATGTAGTCAGAACAAGACTCATTTTCTCCCATAATTTGGCCACTTTAAGAAGTAGAGTATTGCTTTAAACTAACACTAGGATTCCAAGTTATCAAAAATAGGTATCTGTGACTCTCTGTTGGGTTCAGGTGGGCTATTCCTCATCCTTTAGTCATTTCTATGTCAAATGAAGGGGCTGGGGTTGAGCTCAGTTGGTAGAGTGCTGCTCTGCACTCTCTGAAGACCCAGGTTCAATTCCCATCACTGCACAAATAGGAGAAGGATGTGGCAATCCACTCCTGAAGCAATCCCGAATCAACCAGCCTTTGAAAACCCTATGAGGGTCGCTAAGAGTCAGACCCAACTCAAAGGCACCTAACAACAACAATGTCAAGTGGGAGCTTTCCAAGTCGTTATGGCTACCTATAAGAAATAAGGGGATGTGTTAAAAGCTAGTAGGGTGATAAGCTTACTGACTGAATATCTGTCCCTCAGTTTTAATTTTAAGACCTTATTTTTCATTGCCTGTGGGGGTGGAGGTATTAGAGCCGTACTTTTGTATTGAACTACTGACTTATTCATTGCTCACCTGTAACTTTCTATCACTGATTATATGAAATTATTTCATGGAGAGGAGAATAAATTATTTTCAATGCTGGGTTAAAAATTTTTTAATGAAAATTCTTTCAGAAAACTTATTCCTGTCTGCTTAAGTTTTTCGTCCCTCAAATATCCACTTACTCTCATATACTTATGTTTCTGAGTCTCCTTGAGGGCTGACTCTTGATGGATAAAGAAAAAACACTAAAGTAAAAAGAGCAACTCTTCCAATAGTGAATGCTGCCCATGGCCTGAGCCTTCTCCCAGTTGCAGAACCTTCAGAGAGTGATCTCACCCATCACTCCAGTTCTTCACGGGCTTTCCAAAACCTGTTGATTTTTCATTAAAGAAAATGTGTCTAGTTCACTGTTAAACAATTTTTTACCTTAATCTCCCTCCTCTCATACCTCCTTATAATTCTGGGGTTTAGGTCAGTTGGTAGAGTGCTGCCTTGGGCTCTCTGAGGCCCTGGGTTCAATCACCCAGCACCACAAAAATGGGAGAAGGACCTGGCAGCCTACTCCCAAAAATGTCCCCTAAAGAATCAGCCATTGAAAACCCTATAAGGGTCACTATGAGTCGGACCCAACTCAATGGCACCTAATAACAACAACAAAAACATCAAGGAGTCCCACATCATCATCATCATCAACAACAACAACAACATCAAGGAGTCCCATATTTTAGTACAAGTAAGGAAATATTCCCTGGTGTTATAAACTGTGAGGAGTATCCTCAACTGTGGCAAACTGTGGGCATATTATAATCCTAGGCCTGAAAAATAAGACTAAAGAAATATTCACAGATGCACCCTCTCCCTTACTTATTCTCTCCTTTCCTTCTACTTTCTTTCCCAAAGGCTTCTTTTGCTGATCCCTTAGGAAGCTTTCACCCTATTTTCTTTTCCCCCAATCCGTTGTATCCCTATAGTGGTAAATGGCTGTAGTACAGGGGTCTTGCGATTTCCTGTTTAAAACAGAAGCAACTGCCTCACTTCTCTAAACTCTCTCCTTGACTCCAAGAAGGAAAAGGGAAGTACATATTTAATAAGCATGTCATTTTACTAACAAGGCACACAATTCAGAAATGGTTGAGCAAGCAAGAACAACACAACATTGAACAAACTTATACGCAAGTCATTTCATTCTTGTGCAGATGTTTTTATTGGACAGAGTCCCAGAAATGGAGTTGCCAGGTCAAAGGATAAATGCACCTCTAATTCTGCTAAATATTTTCTGATCTCTCCCATAAGGGTTGTACCACTATACACTCTCTCTAGAAATGGACAAGAGTATTTCTTTTCTCCCAAGTTTATAATGGAGCATGATATTAAACTGCTGGATTTTTGCTAGCCCCATGAATGAGAATAGTTTCTCACTGTAATTTGAACTGACATTATTATGAGTGAGGTTGTAATATATTTGAGGGTCATTTGTAACCTTCCTTAAATTTCTGCATTTGATAGAAGGTGTTTTGTGATCCTAAGCACTATATCCTTTCGTTTAAGTCACACCCCATGGGCAGCCCACCCATCTGCTTATACAAGACTCTGGAGCATGCTTACATATGCTTTGGAATCTAATGAGGATATATGTGACATATGTGTCAAAAGAGTGAAAGACTTAGAAAGCTTCATATTTCTCACAGTCAGTCTTTAATTACTGGTTTGGCAGAAGCTGAATGAAGTGTATGAAGGTGACTCTCCAGAGCATAGTAAAGAGGGATTGCCTGTTCTATAAATGTACATCTCATGCTATTTTGGGGTATTGCCTGCATGATTTGTCTTCTTCTCTTCCTACAATGTAGTATTCACAGTTCTGCAAGTCATGTGAATCTTCAGAAATGGGAGAGAGAGGGAGGGAAGGAAAGAAAAAGAGAGAGAAAGTTTGTGTGTGTGTGAGAGAGAGAAGAGAAATATCAAGAAAATGTGGCTTATAGACTCCCTTTATAGACATGCCTCATTAAATAAAAACAATATTGTGTTTATTTTTGACAAACATGAAATATCAAGGCCCCAAAAGTATACCTCTCATTTTCAGGACACCTCTAGAAATATCCCTGGAAAGCATTAAGATTGTGCAACTAAGGCATAGAGAAGAAGCATAGAGTAGTCTTCTCAAAGAGCATTACATATAGCAAGTTTTATACTGTTAATAAGTATTTCTTTTTTTTAAAGTACCCCATTCTCATATATGTATAAAAATACTGAATTAAGTAAAAATAAGCAAGCTCTAGCACTGAAAGGTCTCTTAAAGATCTTACTATGAGGAGGAGCTAGTTAGCATCTTTTGCTATAATTTGGCTGCAGAATTCTTTCTATCCCCTCAGCTGCATAACAATCCAAGTTCCGGTATTGTAGTAATGCTGGAAAATGCTGGTGTATGGGAAAGCATTTTGTGAGAGATCCAGAGGGGTTTGAATTGCTGATGACAGCATAGATGACTTAGCCTTTGGGTCTCTCAGTGCTCAGGTTGCTGGTCATGAATGTGGGGCACTTGACCAGGTCACTTTAGTTTCTGACTTTGACCAAAGGTGGGATGTGCTGCAGGAGACATCCTGCAGTCTTGCTTACAGCTCAGATGGTAGCTTCCTTGGTCTGTCTCAAGGGCACTGTCAGAGGGGTGTGCACGGCAACACTTCTGGGAGGCCATGAGAAATAGCCTGAGAAAGATCAGTGGGCTCACAAGACATCACACAGACCTTAACACTAATCCTTATTCTTTCCACAGCTGTCGAGGCTCTCTCTTACTGATTGTCCTGAGCTTACTAGTTTATGTAGGGGTTTACACTAGAGTCAAGTTACTGAGCAGTCAGAATCCAGCTTCACTCTAATTTATGAATTTGTGATGTGTGTTGCTGTTCCAGATCATCATTTCAATGTCAGTATAAACACAACCAGTGGTCTCAATAGTTCTGTTTCTTTGACATCCACTCATCTTGGTATCACATGCCATCTTAGAACAACAGAGTTTCTGATCTATCAGTGTCATTGAATTAGTAACATTACATCAGGTGCTACAGACACATGAAGTGGCATTTGTTGAAAAAGCCTGATGCTCTGCTTTGCCCTTTCACTCCTTTCCTCATAAAGATGTGTTAAGCCTACAAAATGCCAGGCATTCTTCTGAGTGCCACAGGTACAAAGTCACTGATAGCTGTGCAGATCATGTCCCCTAAAATACATTTTAGTTGTTTCCTCCTCCAGGAAGCCTTACTGAGCTTCACCTTACCTCACTTAATCTGGAATATGTGCCCCATCTCTAGTGCTAAACATCTCTTTCTACAAATACCGAATGTTAGACTCATATGACTGCAGGTTATCTCTGATCCTCAGTGAAAAGACTCTAATTCCTTAATCTCATTTCCTCAGCTTCTGTCATGGTGACTGCCACATAGAAAGGACTTGGATTTATGACTAACTAGCTGATTGAATCAAGGTATGAAGAAACAATTTCTACCCTCAAAGACCACATAGAATCTGCTTCAGCTTTTCTAAACTAAAGAACCTATAATATACTTGTAATGTTTTTAATAAAACTTGGATGAATACCTACTAAATATTTGCTAATCATGAAAATATTTTCAAGTGTATATTTCAACAATAAGCCAGGTAATGTTAAAATAATCTGATGTTGGTCATAGTCCTGTAAAGGTAAAGCAGGATGAAGCCACAGCTGAGAGAGACATTCTTCCTTTGCTGTTGTTGGACCCACCTGCTATTTGAGGCTGTTGACTCTCCCTACTCTGCATCTTCCACATGCCTTGGTAATGTAGAGAGAAAGCAATGGGAGGCAAGAACAGTCATGTTTCTAGTTCAATTACAGAAACATAAACCTTACATCTCCTTGAACCTCGATCATAAAAAAATGACAAGGTGCATGCCATGTCTTCTGTGCTTCTTGTCACCAACCATCTTGTCCTATTGTGAACAAGGATGCTCCACAAGTATTCAGAGTATAATTACAATAAACCATACTCAGCCTGCCAGTTATATCTGCAGAACACAGCAATGACAACTTTTATGAATGTAGTTATGTTTGAGTAGGAGGCATATAAAAAGACTTCCTACTTCATCCAGGGAGAAGGACCTGGAAACCCACTCCCCAAAATCAATCCGCCATTGAAAACCCTATGAACAGCACAGAAGCACTGACAATAGTGTTTCGCCTGTTGTATGTAGGGTCGCTATGAGTCAGATACCGACTCAACAGCACCTAACAACAAAACAGCAACAACAACAACAACAACAACAACAACTTCATCCAAGTCCTGCAGCTGTAGCCCTGTGGCATCCGATCCCATCAGATCTTGGAAGCTAAGCAGGGTCAGGTCTGGTTAGTACTTGGATGGGAGACCACCTGGGAACACCAGGTGCTGTCGGCTTGGGAGATGGACCTGGCAACCCACTTGCAAAAATCAATCTGCCATTGAAAACCCTCTGAACAGCAGACAAACACTGATAATAGTGTTTCACCTGCTGTATGCAGGGTCGCTATGAGCTCAATACTGACCTGACAGCACCTAACAACAACAACTTCATCCAAGCAAGTAACCTGGAAAGTGCATTTTTATGATAACCACATGCCCTTGAAATGACATTCTAAAAGATATATACATGTATTTTTAAAAAGGATGTCAAGAACAATATTTCTTAGTGTACAGGTAAACTGCTCACATGAATAGCCAGCAAATACAATACTGAGCTGCATCATTTGATACTGACCAAATGGTCTCAAACCCCCTAGCTTAGGTAGTGTTCCTTTGGTATACATCACTCTCTTTTAGGAAGTCCAGGGGATGATTTTTCTTTCCCCATTTCCCTCTAACCTCCATTTCTTACCTTGAGGGAGATTTAAGCTGTTGGGAATATAGATCTTTGTTTTGGAGTTGCACTGTTCCTCCCTGGTACAAGATCCTGATATGTTTGTATAAAAGGGAATGTATCACAGTCTTTTTCTCCATGAATGCCAAACAATGCATGCAACTAAAACAGTAAAAAAACAAAACAAAACAAAACAAAACAAAACAAGGGCTGGTGGAGACCTTGCCCTTCTCCTTGTCATGAATGGTGAAACTAGAGAAAGCATAAGAAAAGCATTCATCCATCCACTCTGCCACACATTCATCCATTATTCATTCCAGCAAATTTCAGCAACTGTCTGGGGTTTTTAAATCATTCCTCAAATGCATATAATTCTTAAAATTAAAATCTGGGCAGAAGATTAAAAGAAAAACCCACCACTTTATGCTTACATTTAAGTACATCCTAAAAAATGTGCTTACAGAGATATTTGTAGCTTCCATAGAGCATATTTTCATACATCCTGACAGCTAAAACAAATAGCACTATGGTTTCAGGTATCTAGGAATATAAAAGGTAATACATATCAGAAAATTCCCAAATTTTGATTTTCTTCCTCATTGACATATCAAAGAAAGAACAAGGGAACTGGAGAAAAAAGCCCTATTTGAGACTTGGCCCTGTTGCATCCTATTTATTCTCTTCACTTTGTAAGAGCTGAACTGAGAATCAACTAAATAATTTGTGCAATAAATATTTTGTGCATGTGTGCATGCATTTATTTATTCACTCCTCAATGACTCCTACAATAGTCCAAGTACTATTGTAAGTGCGGCTAGCAATACAAGGTTAAGCAAAACCAGACTAGGCCTCTATTTTTATGGGGTTCTTTGTCTATCAGGAGCAGAAGGCTGATAAAATAACCATACTAATGAATTTATAATGACAAATTGAAGTGTGTGCTCTGAAGGAGGGCCATGCTTTTGTCAGCTTGACAAAGAAACTGCACAAAGACAGGGGGACGGGGAGGGCTTTACCTAGGAAGAGACATTATGTACTGGAGAAGGAAATGAGAGGCTACGGGGGCAAAGAGGTGGGGGATGAGTGGGAGTGGAATAGCTTTAGAGCAGGAGAGAACACAATGGTTAGGAGGAACATAAAGGTCAATGTAACTATAAAGCTGCGAATGGGCAGGAAAGAAGGGACAGTGAAATTCAAAGTGGAGAGGGAATGTCCACCCCATGGGTACCACTGAACACTTGAAATATGGGTAGTTTAAACTGAAATGGGCTGCAAAGGTAAAACACACTCTGTTTTGAAGATACGGTGCATGCAAAAATTAAACTAGCTCATTAACATTATATGTAAAAATTACATTGTAGATATTTTGTGTTTAATAACATATATTATTAAAATTAATTTTACTTATTTCTTTTTTCTTTTCAAAAGTAATCCCTGGAAAAGTTCAAGTTGTACATATGGCTCAAGTTATATTTCTATTGGATAGTGCTGGTAGTATATGCAGAGCCTTTTTATGACTATACAAGGGTTTTTATCCTAAGCCCTATGGGAGGCCAATTGGAAGGCTTTCCACAGGGAGGGGATGGGGCTCATTTGGCTTAAGGTCAAAAAGTAGAGATAAGAAAAGTGGAAAGATTTGAAGGATATTTAGGGGAAAAGCATCAACAAGCCCCAGTACTGAATTAGATATGGTATTGAGAACAAAGGGGGTGGAAATTTTTATCTTAAGCTGTTGAATGCTGAGAAAAATAAATATTTTATTTGAAATATATGGAAACACACAATGTAACATCACAAGCCCTATACTAGAAGTATGAATTCAGTGAGGTAGGAGTACAAAGGAAACACTGAGAATATGCTTTACATAGCATAAAATCTGCTGTTGCTTTGCTTTAAGGTGGGTTCATTAAAAATCAGGTTCCAACACCATGTCAATAAAATGCATCTTGATTGGAACATTAAATACCTTGTTACCAGAGTTGAACTTAAATCAACAGAAACATAATGGATATTGACTATGTGTAAGAGTCTGTGGAAGGCTGCTCTTGAAGAGGAAAGTGAAGGCAACTAACATTTAGTTAGTGGTCACTTATATGTTTCTAGGACCTTTATAAATTTAACTCATTCAATCCTCCCAAGATCCTTATAAGGTCATGTTACAACCCACATTTCAGAGATAAGTAAAACAAAGTTCCAAGATGTTAAAAAACTACCAGGCATTGTGGTACACACCTGTAATCCCAGTGACTTGAGAGGTTGAAGCAGGAGGATCTCAAGTTTGAGGCCAGAGGTAGCCTATGCATCTTAGCAAGACCCTCTCTCAAAACAGAAAAAGGGCTGAGGGTACAGTTCAGTGGTCAAGTGTTTGCCTAGCATGTGTGAGGCTCTGGGTTCAATCCCCAGTGTTGTAAAAACTAAAAAACAAACAAACAAACAAAAATTTGAGGTTAAAAAATTTATTAAAGCTCCATGAATACAGAGACCATTTTAATTATGCTCAACACATCCCTAAAGCCCAGTGCACTGCCTATGGTACGTCATAATGTAATAAATATAGGTAGAATGAATGAACAAAGGTTACATAGCTGACAAGAGGTAGAGCTAAGTTCTAAATCTGTTATGTCTTGATTCATGCATGTGCTACAAAATTGGAGTATTTGAGATAAAAACAGAATTAAGAATGGCTTTATACTTATATGGGGTTGGGTTAACAAATACTTTATGTAAGAGTTCTTTGTCTGTGACAGATGATTATCCTGAACCTCATTGAATACTAATAGTTAACATTTCCTGAGAACTTAGTATGCTAATATATTTTTTTTCCCAGTACTTGGGCATTAAACCCAGGGCCATGCACATACATTGGAAGCACTCTACCACTGGGCCACTGGGTAGAACTGTATCCTAAACCCACTTTTTATTTTTTATCTTGAGACAGTCTCGCTAAGTTATGCAGGCTGCCTCTGGCCTTGAATCTGTGATCCTCCTGCCTCCTCCTCCTCAGTTGCTGAGATTACAGGTGCGAGCCATCACACCCAGCTGCCAGACACTATTTTAAGCACTTTGCTTACATTGTTTATACCTTATTCTCATCAACCCTGTGGAGTAGGTACTGGTATTTTTTCTCATTTTACTATCTTTCTGAGGATGAAACACACAGAGGCCCAGTCACAACTGTAAAGGCATTAAATCCACAGAACCTAAATCTAGAATCCATCACTGAAAGACTGAGACCACTACAGCACGAGACTCTAGTTCTTAAAAAAATCTCCCCAGTATTAGAGCAAACTGTGCCTTCCTGCGACTGGTCTTGCCTGCTCTTCTAGGATCACAAAGTAAGATGGTTTATCAGGAACACTTCTGAGTGAGTCTAGGAAATGACTCAAGGCTAAAGAGCAAGTCAAGCATATGGAAAAACAGAGTAAAGTGAGAAGAAAAAGAGCCTGTGGATCTTGTGTGGATCTCATTGAATGAAAAGAGCACATTTATTGTGGGTCTCTACATTCACTGGCAGGAAGCTATCATCTGTCTATGATGACATAAGAGAGAGCAGGAAAAAGAGGTAAAGCAAAGGGGCTTATTAAGTTGAAGATGTCCCAACAGCAGAAACCATCTCAGTAGGGTGTTAACAGCAAATTCAAGAGACCCTTGCTCGCTAATGGAGCTTAATACTTAAGACACTCTCTAAATGCACTAGGCATGAAGTGCTTGCTAGCATTCAGATAACGAGCTGGATGGTTATGATCAGCCATCTAGGCATTTTATATGTGCTGGGTATATTAAGTGTCAAATTATAAATTTCTCATTCTGTGATGTACAAGAGGGCTTAAAACTCTAATTTGGAATATCTTTTGTGAAAATGTGCATCTATATATGAACACTTCACTTTTCCCATATTTTATAATTGTCATGCACATTTTTAGTATAATCCCCAAAGGAACGAGGTTTATTTGCTTTTAAAGAAATGGTATTAATATTACTATAAAAAATCTCAAAATATTATTCAGTAGCTGGGAGTTTAATATAAAGGGACCTTAACATCCCAAGATGGTCTGAAGTGCAATCAAGATCTCATTATAAGGAGTTTCATCTCTATGTTGCCTTAGTGCTTGTAGATGAATAGCAACATGATGCTTGTCTACTTAATGTTGTTATCTGTACTCACTGGGAATCACAGAACCATACCAAAATCCCCTATCTGCTAAATGGCCATATATAGTGGATAGGGGAGGACTGATGCTGCCTACCTGCAACCACAAAAAGTAACCCTGTCTATGCTCTGTCACAGAACTCATACATTTTATTATAATTGCTTATCTAATTGTTTGTCTGCTTGGTTAGACTATCAACCCCAAGAGGGCAAATCCTGTATCTCTTCTCATCACTGCATCCCTAGAATCTGATAAAGCCCAGAATCATAAATATTCACTACAGAGTTAAATGAATGAATAACTACTTTTTATGTCACATTAAATACAGTATGTAAATTAACAGTTTTAGAAGACATCATGAAAGCAGTGTTATAGAAAAGTATCATTCACAATGTTTTCTGATAACCTTCAAAAATTTACTAATATTCAGAAAAAAATTAAAAATAATTCTTAAATAAGACCAGAAAATGGAGGTTGGTAAAGCATTGGAGTAAAGCATAGAGGAGTTGGTAGGGAAGAGTTAAAAGAAAGTATTTATTTGAGAATGTATGAAATAAAGAAATAAAAAAGGCATTCAACAATCTATAGTCAAATATATTTCATTTTAAAAGCAAAGAGAAAGGATTGATACACTAGGGAGAAAGGTATTATTTTTTCATTTGCTTTGCTTCTCTGAATGCAAAACAAAGAGGAAATGTATGCTATGTTTTTACCTTGAAATTCACTTGAGAAAAGATGTTTGGGAGGATATTAGATTTTTCTTTGAACATTGACTCTCTGTTTTAAATACTGTATCACTTTACGTTAGCAAAAATATCCCTCTTGATTTCATTCAAATTTAACATAACATAACGAATGTTTAGTTAGTGGTCATTTATATGTTTCTAGGACCTTTATAAATTTAACTCATTCAATCCTCCCAAGATACTTATGAGGTCATGTTATTATCCAAATTTCAGAGATAAGTAAAACAAGGTTCCAAGATGTTAAAAAAATTACCAGGCATTGTGGTACACACCTGTAATCCCAGTGTTAGCTTGTCAAGAGTGACTGGCATGGAACATACTGGAATTGGTTTCTGGAAATGGAAGGACACTAAGATAATGAGTGATAGAGCCATAGCCCATTTTCACATTGTTGTTGTTGTTGTTGTTGTTGTTAGGTGCCTGTCAAGTCAGGTCCAACTCATAGAGCCTCTATGTGCAGCAGAAAGAGACACTCCCTGACACTGTCCCATGCCTAGCACTATTGTCAGTGCTCTGCTATTCCTTGAGTTTTCAATGGTGGATTGTTTCAGGAGTGGATTGCCAGGTCCTTCTCCCTAGCCTGCAGCACCTGATATTCCCAAGCAGTCTCCCATCCCAGGATTAACTAGGTCGACCCTGCTTAGCTTCCAAGATCAGATGAGATTGGATGCCAGGATGCTATGGCTGCAGACAGAGATTTTCATATTACTCCTAGGTAAATGACAGGAAAACATAGAACCAATGATTGGGGCAAAGCAGAACTTGTTCAAATGGGAAATTTCAAATACAGTTCTAGTAGTTTGTGTTTTTTACAAGTTTTCTCTTAGATCAAGTGATATGGAGACTTCAGTACTTCAGTATATATATATATATATATATATATATATATATATATATATATATATATATATAGCTTTATGTCACTTTTAAACTCTCTGGAGCATTTCCACTGTCTTTCATCCTACCTACCAACTAATATGAGAGACAGTAACACTACTACCTAGATGTCCCATAGGCATTTGAAGTTAAATAGTTTCTACAACAAACTAACCTAGTATGTTCATACAGACCACCATACCACTCTGCATTTTCATCTTGACGAATGAACATTTATTCAAGGTAGAAACCCTGGAATCATGTCTACTTCCAGATCTTTCTCTTGCTTTCTTCCCTCACCAGCCCATATCCTGCTTACATCAATGCTTATCAATTTTCTTTTCCAAATATGCCCTAAATCTATGTCCATCTTTCAATTTCCTTTACCACTCTGCAAAATTTTAAGCAGCTACTGGGCTGGCACCATCTCCCAAGAGTTCTCCACATTATATTTTCATATTGTTGTTGTTAGGTGCCATCAAATTGGGTCCAACTCATAGAGACCCTATGTATAATAGATGAAACACTCCCTGACCCTGTGCCATGCCCTCCACTATGTCAGTGCTTCTCTGCTATTCATAGGGTTTTCAATTGCTAATTGTTTTAGGAGTGGGCTGCCACATACTTCTCCCAATCCTGTTGTTGTTGTTAGGTGCTCTCCAGTCAGTGTCTGACTCATAGTGACTTTACATACAAAAGGTGAAACACTATTGTCAGTGCTTCTCTGCTATTCACAGGGTTTCCAATGGTGGACTGACATTTGGGAGTGGGTTTCTGGGTCCTTCTCCCAAGCCTACAGCAGCTGGTGTTCACAAGCTTTCTCCCATCTAAGTACTAACCAAGCCCGACCCTGCTTAACTTCCATGATCTGATGGGATGGGATACCAGTGTGGTATAGTTGCAGATATTTCCATATTATGCTTCTAATATAATGTCCAACCATATTATTTCCCTGCTTATAAACTTGTGTAGCTCTCAGTTGCTTAGGTTCCAATTCTGTAGAATAGCTCTATCCAAGTGCTTCCCAGGTTAGCCTCCATCCTCCTCTCCAGGGGCACCTCCTCACTATCTCACAGTTTATCTTTAACAGGTGTCTGCTAAAACAACACAAGTTTGGAAGTAAAGCAAAGTACATGACAGGAGGGGCAAAGTATGTCTATGGCTCTATTTGTAGCAATCTGAAGGAATGGCAAACTCTTTCAAATTCCCCACTGCTAGTTCATGGAGATCTCAATGGGAAATTGTTTTCCTCCCCCAATGAACTAGAATCCAATTTGATAATCTTTTAAAGAATCACACATAATACTAGTCACATATTATTACTTTATGAAAGTTGTTAACTAAAAACAAAATTCCTACATCTGTACCACCCTGGCATCTGATCTTGTCAGATCTCAGAAGCTAAGCAGGGTTGTTGTTGTTGTTAGGTGCTGTCAAGTCATCAGTATCCGACTCATAGCAACCCTCATAGGGTTTTCAATGGCTGACTGTTTCGGGATTGCCTTGGGAGTGGATTGCCAGGTCCTTCTCCCACTTTTGCAGGGTTAGGCCTGGTTAATACTTGAATGGGAAACTGTCTGGGAACACCAGGCGAGGGAGAAGGACTTGGCAATCCACTCCCCAAAACAATCCTCCATTGAAAACCCTATGAATAGCAGAATAGCACTGACAGTACTGCCAGGCATGGTACAGTGTTGAGCAGTGCTTGATTCTGTTGTAAGGTCATATGAATTGGACTCAACTCAAGGACACGTCATAATGACAACGTTAACAATATGTTACACATCCTCTTATAACAGATATAATTGCAGATCAATACAGGTGTGCTCTTTGGGTGACTCATATATCAAAACTGGTATTTCCTTGAGTGGTATGATTTCTCAAAATTATGAACAATTCTTGGTAAAGATATAACACAAATGAAGTAAAATCTTCCCTTCATTTACACAATAGATGCAGTCAGTATATATTAAAACATTGCAAAGATTGCTTTATTTTTTATAGAAGTTAAATTTTATGCACTGATGATTATAAACTGAATTTTTATTCATGTGGCTTTCTTGAGAGACACTCAGAGTGACCTAGAACTCAAGGCAATATTTTGTCATTTGCTCTTCTATGCAATGCAGTTTATTAGGCGCTCTAGCACCAACTCCCTAAATTCTCATTCTGCCTTACTCCCAGCCAGACCTAAGTAGCCTCATAAAATTTCCAAAATCATTGCTCCTACTGCTACCTCCAAGAAGTCCTGTTTTGATTCAGGATGATAGGCTCAGGATTTGCAGCCATAGTACCCTGGCGTCTGATCCCACCTGACCTCCAAAGCTGAGCAGGGACAGCCTGGTTAGTCCTTGGATGAGAGACTACCTGGGAGCTCCAGGTGCTACAGGCTAGGAAGAAGGGCCTGGCAATTCACTCCTGAAACAATTTGCCATTGAAAACCCTATGTATAGCAGAGAATCACAGTGTTGGGGAGTTTTGTTCAGTTGTACATAGGGTCGATATGAGTTGGACCCGACTCGACAGCACCTAACAGCAACAAACAGGCTCAGGACTCTTCCATACTAGGTTTGTACTTCTGAACTAGGAGAGCAAAGTAGTTTTCCTGTCAAAAGGTAGGATCAGAGGAGTGCTCTAATCATACAATTATTCATCTCTGTGCAAATAATGCTCAGAGACATAAAGCCCTACTTACAGCCACTGAGAAAAATGGTATCTTCAACATATTTCCTTTTTGGAATTTAAAGTTGAAGTTTGTTGCCAAAAGGAAAAAAAGCAACTGATGATAAACATTGTCTCCTTTCCCTTTCCCTGCCAATGTTTTAGGATTGCTACAATGATGAAGGGGGATGACAGAAACTAACATTTACTTAAACCCGTCCTTTGTGCTGCTAATAAACTATATGCTTTAAAGGTACGGATACTATACAACAGCCTTCTAAGTTTGTTGGTGGTGTCTTTGTGAAGATCAGGGATGACCCATGAGAACTCACTTGGCACAAAGTAAGTGGTTATAAAACAAAAGCTATTACTATTAAATCCCAAACCACTCTGAAGCAAAAACTCAAAAGAAGCATGTCTTACTGTCATGTCAGTTTTCAGTGGTTATTTATTTATGCCATGGACAATACAATTCTTAAAATATGCATGGGAAACAGCCGACCAGAGCAATAGACTACCTTTAGATTTGCAGCTCTGTGGCAGGTAATGACACATTGATGTGGCCTGGATTATATATTGTTTGTTATTAGGACTGTGCGGTGTGCAGCAAATATAGCTTTGCATTTGATTCCTGAGTTATAACTTTCATTTCTTTAAGGTTGATTGATTCTGAACAGTCAGATTATTTGCCTGTTCAGTAGGGCAAGAAATTTTCCAAGGGATATTTATTTATTTACTTATTATAGCATTTACACATGTGCTTATGAGTTTAGAGAGAAAAATATAAGCATAGTGTAAGTGGTTTTTAAAAATGACTACTTAGAATTACCCTGGATTTTTTTCACCTTATTACCTTTGTACCTATAGCATTAAGGACAGTTTTTTATAAGAAAAGTTTTCATTTGTCTTTCAGAAAGATAGTAAAAATGTACAACTGTCCTATAAAACAATTTGTTCTCAAGATAGCTTACATTTTGGATATTTTATTAAAATTGTTTCTATTCACTTCTTAAAATTTAACAGATAATGAAGATAATATTGTAGGTTTTTATTGTGTTCAACATGATTTCATATTTTTTAAAGAAATAAAATTATAAAAATAATGGTTGATATCATTTTTCTTGGATTAATATATGAATTAAGTGATCTGAACAAAAACAATTTAGAAAAAAGTTCTTAAAGCTTCTGGCTTCAAATGCCAAATTTCAAACACACTGGAAGTATCCAGTCATTAAAAATTTTGTAGTTTTTTTTAGGGTAATATACCTTATTGGTCAATAAAAAAATACAATGAACCGGAGAATACAGAAAGTAGAATAGAAAAAAAAATTAGAGCCTTTTCATTTAAAAAGTTCTTAAACTAATAAAATTGAATAACTTTTGTTTTATTCCTAAATAATTATTTTACTCTTGTTCACATATCCACCAAATATTTTCATTTTAATTTTCCCCCTCAGGTAAACAGATTGCTTTTGTTTGGCAGATGACAAATGAACCAGCTGTTTGACCACTATACCCATTCATTGACAAATGTTCAATGGAAACAATTTTTTAAAAACTTAACTTGCTTCTTGTTGTTAGGTGCTGTGGAGTTGGGTTCAACTCATAGTGACCCTCAGAGTTTTCAATGGCTGATTGTCTTAGGATTCTTTTTGGGAATGGATTGCTACATCCTTCTCCCATTTTTGCAGTGCTGATGATCAAACTCAGGTCCTCTGAGAGTACAAGGGAGTCCTCTACCAACTGACTAAACCCCTGCCATAGGCTTCCTTTTCTCACCCTTTGGGGTGAGAGCACACTTGTGTGTTATTTTTATGGGAAAGTTGGGAGAAAAGAATGAAGAAATGACGATAAGGAAAGACAAAAAATACATCTCTCTTTCTCTCTCTCTTTCTCTCTCTCTCTCTAATAGAGAGAAGAATGGGAGCAGCTTTAGGGTATGTGCAGATAACAGATGCAAGAGGAAAAGAAGGGTTTAAGATTTATTGCTGAGACATGTTGCTTTAATCAAAAACTAAAATAAAGGAGCAAATTATTTTATGATAGTATTATACTGAGTGACATATATTCTTTTAACCTTGTACCACCCTGAGACTGGTCCACAGTGGCCATAATCTCTATGAGTTTTTTGTAATATTTGACAAATTTTAGGATATATTTAAGTGTTTTACCTTATTTGAATCTCAGAAAAGGATAGGGTAGGCAAGGAAATAATTATCCCCACATTTTACATATGACTTGACAAAAAAGACAAAAGTAGGACAAGTTTTTTCACCAGCTTCTATCAGCTATGTATTGATACATCATGCTCTTTTACCTATTTTAATGTGGATTTGCTTCAGGGCCCTGTCTTTTATAAATTAAAATACCTAAATAATCTGTGGAAAATAAAATCAGTAATTTATGTGTCTGCTGTTGTTGTTGTTAGGTGCTGTTGAGTTGGTATCCGACTCATGGCAACCCTGCATACAACAGGTGAAACACTATTGTCAGTGATCTCTGCTGTTCATAGGGTTTTCAATGGCAGATTGATATTTGGGAATGGGTTGCTGAGTCCATCTCCCAAGCCTACAGCACCTGGTGTTCCCTTTCGGTTTTCCATCCAAGTACTAACCAGGCTGGACCCTGCTTAGCTTCCGAGATCTGACACAATCGGATGCCATAGGGCTACAGCTGCAGGCATTTATGTGTCTACCACTATCTAAATACTTGACTTTCACCCAGCAAAGAAATGATTTATTGCTTATTTCAATTTACACCCAAATATTTTTGGCCAAATAGTATTTTTGCCTGCTTTCAGACTTAATCATACCATTCAAGAATCTCTGTAGTGAGGAAACTGAGTCCTCTTTGGAATATATCTTCAAAAATATGCCTTCTTATACAGAAGGCATAAGACAAGTTTTCTGTTGAGTTGTGGTTGAGTGTGACTCATAGTGACCCTAGGTACAACAGAACAAAACATATCCCAACACTGTGCCATGCACAGCACTATGTCAGTGCTTCGCTGCTATTCATAGGGTTTTCCATGGCTGATTGTTTTGGGATTGTTCCGGGAGTGTGCTGCCAGGTCTTTTTCCCATTTTTGTGGTGCTAAGGATGGAACCCAGGGCCTCAGAGTGCATAGCACTCTACCAACTGAACTAAACCCCAGCCCTTCTGTTTAGTTTATAGTCTATATTTATACAAACAAACTTGTCCCTCATCTACATTGAACTTAAGACTGTAGAAATTGCTATACTTTATTAAATAAAGAGAAATATTTTGGAGCCAAAGAATCACAGCTTCATTCCTCCTCAATACATTATAATCTCCCTGAAAGCTGGTAATAGATATGCCTCCTTTGCTTATGTTCTCTATTTGTACAATGTGGATAACAGGAGTTCCCTATCTCATAGGGTGCTGTTAAATTGGTTAATACACATAAGTTCAAAAGAAATACTTAGTAAACAATGCTAGGTTTTAGTTCTATTAATTTTATAGCTGCTAGTGCTTCCTAACATAGTGCTGACATAGTAGTCACAAAATAAATCTCTATGAGGTGCATGTTAAATGAATCCCTATTTTGCCAATATGTTGGAAAAAGTTACTTCGCCAGAAAAATAAGAACACCAATAATATTGAAACCTACCTCAGGTTGTTGTGAGGATAAAATAGGACAATATATTTCAGAAATGCTTTATTAATTATTATTAGGTATGAAAATGTTAGTAATCATGTTTAATCTTGAATTTCAGCCTTATAAATACACTGTTTTGCAGATGTGATTACTTATATGAGGCAATAGGATTAAAGAGGATTATGTCATTTGCTCAAGGTCATTTAGGTGACATGGAGGAATGCACAGACCCAAAAATAGGTCTTTTTTTCTTTGCCCTGCTAAAGCTTTACTACTTCTACTTTATACAAAGCTATGACCTATCTACATTGTTATTTCTGTGTATTTTTATGGTTGCCTTCCAAAACTGGCATTTGAAAATATTGATGAAAATATAGCTTACATTTTATGGATGTATTGTCCTTGCCAAGGAATATTTAAAAAATAGTATATGGCGGCAATACAATAACAGTAATTAACAAGTTTAACCAATCCAAAGTTCTCTTAAAAGAACCTCATGTTTCAGTTTTAGGTTATATACATTTAAAAAGGCATCTTAAAATTCCAACTGAAGTCAACTTTAACTTTTGGTTTCTAAGAGTTTGAAGGTAGGGTTGTCAAAAAAGAGAAATGATTTACTGGGTTTCTGGGTGGTTCCATAGAGATTTATTGCCCAACTAAACTAGTAGGATCCTAAGGTCTCAGTAGAGAGCCCTGTCCCCTGCCCATGTGCTGGTCCCCAAAGCAAAGCTTTCACATGGCAAACAGCTCATCCCAACTTTTGTTTAACCAAGTAGATGGTAGGAGCTAAGATCAGCAGTCATACTTCTTTCACTGGTGCTGGACTCTGAAGTATACTTCACTTCAAGTCTCTTCATTCTGTCTCCTAGTTTTTGCTTCCATTTATTTCCTGGATATCAATTTTTGGGTTGACAGTTGAGAATCTGCTTCTGCCTAGGTTCTCCACCCACGTTGGAATTTTCTGACAATGATCAAGTGGCACATGACTTCTCAGACACTACACCAATTCTAACCTTTAACTCTGACCTTTGATTCACACTCTGTGTTCATGGGAACCACATATCTCCCATTCCCTTCCTTTGTTATTTATTTCTGCACTGGTAAATTGCTTATTCCAATAGAAGCACAATTTACCAAACTAGAGACTGAAGTATTTTCCTTTCTTTGTTGAAAACCAAAGACCCCAGTGAGATGAATGTGTGTGTGTTATCAGTATGTGCCACTCTGCCATAATTGTCTGCTATCTCATCTAGAAGCCTCCAAGTTGTCTATGATATCCAAACATGCAAGTCCAAAATGGAATCTAATACTCAAGCTGTGGTCTACCTGGTACAAAGTATAGTGAGACAATGACATCTCAGGGTCTTGATACACAACTTCTGTTAAAATGAGTCTAAGGTTTCGCTAGCTTTATTCACAGCCACTTTACACCACAGACTAACATGAAGCTCAATGACAACAAAAACCCCTATCTTGTTCATAAGAACTGGTGCTATGCCATGTCTCCCACATATTTATTGAATACATGGTACTTAAAACACACCCAAACACAAACAAAACCAAAATCCTACATTTAGGTCTTTATATTTATCCCTGTTAAACCTTAAATCTCTGAATTAGGTCATGTGTTTCAGGCTATCAAGAACATTTTGAAATTTTAATCTATCATGCATACTTAAATATACCTCCCAATCTTTTGTTCTCTGCAGATATGATTAAGTATTCATCCTATTGCTTCTTTTAATCACTGGTAAAAATGTTGAAGATATAGAGCTAAAGACATATTCCTAACACTCATGGTTTGATGTTGAACCAGTTACCTTTTGTGGATGTCCAACTACAGAAAATTCATTTCATCATCCAAGCCATATGCTCTCTTCTTATTGACTAAACTTTTTCTGAGTTATTTTTTCAGTTTAGTAACCCTGCCAAGAATAAAAATAAATTCATTTTGACAGAGTGTCTGAAAGGAATTTATTCATTACGTTCCTTCTGACCCCCAATTTTTAGTCATCTACATAATATTCTGTACTTGGATTTTCTTGGGAAGAATTAATATTTACTAGTTTTTATTGGGAAGAATAGGGATTTACTAATTTTATTGGAAAGAACTTCTCTTTTTCTTGTTGGAATTGAGAAATATTTTCTATTATTGTTTATTTATCACTTTCCCACTGTCATCATCTAAACTGGGCTGTTCTTTTGCCTGCAAATGCAGCACAAAGGGATATAATAACTATGTGCTAGTCATTAGCTGAGTACATAAAACATTAAGTCAGAAACAGACATCAATATGCAAACTCTTAATTGTAACATACATAATTTTTGACTTCAATCTAAGAAAAGTTGGGAAGATTCAACACTGCTGATTTTATGGGTTTTATTTCAGTGTTTTAGCTACCAGTTGTCTGGGGATGGTTCACTGTACTCCAGTTAAATTTCAGTTGTTGAAGTAACATTTACTGGGTTGTAGATTAACCAGCTTTGAGGCTCCTGTCCTTATATATGGCTTTCAGATTTTCAATACTTCTTACCATCAATACCATGGAATGTGCAGGAAGAAAAGTTCTGGCAAGCCAATTTGGACTTTTTCAGGAGATTTTTTATAAATGTCTTTCTAGTTAAAGTATTGAGCCACTGGCTGAGGCCAGCTTGGGGAGTCATCTATGGGTTAAGCATAGGGGTGATTTTTAAAAACAATGTAATGAGAAGGAATTCTACATTATCGTTGGTGGAGCTTGAAAGAAACATGGCAAAAAAATTCTTAGAAACAAGGAGGAAATAATTCAGAATTGACTCTTCAGTTTGATATATTCGTGATATTTCTTTAGTGACAGAGATCTATGAAATAAAGGGCACAGAAGATGTAGAAAAGATGAGATAACATAAAACCATATGTGGTACTTTTAGTCTTAGAAAATATGGGAGAAGAAGGTAGAACATTGTAATTGCTGCACATTTATAAACTGTGGATAATCTAAGCAAAAGATTCGATGTAGAATTAAGGGAAATGGTCTCTTTTCTCAATGTGTGTCATTGAGTCAATAGTGAGAAATGATAATCTGATTTCAGGGTTCCTTCTAGAACAATAACCTAAGTTGGTAAGACCTGAGGATTCACATATTTCCAAGGTGCTTTCTTTGAAGACTTTCTGAACCCAACTGTCTTGTACATCAAAGATATTCAAATGTCTATTTTCTCTTTCTCCCTTCATTTCACTTTGAATGTGAGTGTTAGCCTGACTTTCCTAGTGCTGTTTTCTAGGTGACTTCTAACAGTGTCATGTGTCCTTGAGTCTAACACAATTTTTTGGTGAAAATTTTATTTCTCAGACATCTTATTTTTAAATTGAGCATCTTTCTCAATGTGTGTTTAACTCAAATGATGAATTACAAAGTAAGTTAAGTTTATAACCTATATCAACTCCCTAAGTATATGATGATGAGACGGAGGAGGCTTCTACTATATTCTTGGGTCAGTATCTAAAGAAACTGTTACCAATTCCAGGACTTTACAAGTTACAAGGCACTTTTATACCTGTATTTTTTATTTAGTTATAATAATAGTACTAAAATACTGTATTGCAAAAACATCAAGAAGGTGGATTAGAAGCAGTATCCCTATAATTATGCCAATAAAATATCTCACAGTAGCAAAGAAGAAACTAAAATCCCAGGAGAAAAAAATAGAGAATACAACAGAGGATATAATAAAGGTGTTAGCACAACTGAATTCATGCAGCAAAAGAGACTTTGGAACAGAAAAATACAAAATGGCAGATGCCCACGTACTAGCTCTAACCCTGGCAGGGGAAAGGGAGGATCTGTTTTCCCCTAACACGGTTATCTTAGCTATATGATTACAATATTTTCAATGTCACTTGAATTCAAATTTATTTGTTAAAAAGGGGAACTTTTATATTTGTATTTGTTCTATCTCTTGCAATATCTGACTCATTGTGATGTACAACAGGCGAAACAGTACACTTGGAGCTTCTCTGTTATTCATAGGGTTTTTCAGTAGCTGATTGTTTTTTGGAAGTGGGTTTCCAGGTCCTTCTCCCAAGCCTACAGCACCCTGTGTTCCCATCCAAATACTAAACAGGCCTGACCCTTCATCCTAAGAGATGCAAAAGAAAAAATATGAACAAGTAAGATGATGGGACTCCTAACAAACATAACTCCTCAATAACTGTAACCAAAGATATTGAAATACTTGAAACGTTGGACAAAGAATTCAGAAGCCTACTTTTAAAAGTGATAAATAATCTCAAAGAAAACAAAAATAAGCAGATGAATGAAATGAATTAGTCAATTCAGGTGCTTGACAAAAAAGCATCTAACTTAGAAGAGAAATTCAGCACAGAGATCTTGAAAAAACATCAAAAATAAATGTTAGAAATGAAAAGGACAATAAGCAAAATAAAAATCATGGTAGGAAATAACACCAGCAGACTGGATCAAGCAGAAAAAAATATCAGGGATGAAATAGAGAAGAAATTATAAATTCCAGCACTAACACAGAAAAAAGAATATGACAATAACTTTCAAGAACTTTGAGACAAGATGAAGAGACATAACCTAAGGATCCATGGTATAAAGTAAAAAGCTGAGACTAAAGCTAAAGATGGAAAATTTATTCAATGAATTAATAGTAGGAAACTTCCCAAATCTAGAGGAAGAAATAGACATAAAAACAATAGTGGTTTTAGCATTCCAACTGTAAGGCTGTAAGAGAAAAATGCCAGCTCACTTACTAAGGCAAACCTATCACAATAACATAAGGCCTGTCATTAATAACTATAAAAGCCAGAAAAGCATGGAATGATATATTTCAAACTCTGAATGCAAGTAACTGCTAGCCAAGACTATTATATCCAGAAAAGTTATCATTTAAAATAGATGGAGAAATAATGATCTTCCAAGACAAATACAAAATTAATAAATTCACAACTACCAAGCTAGCATTGCAGAAGATACTTAAAAGAATCCTATGCACAGAGAAAGAAGAAAGACAGACACAAACACAAGAATAGAAGAATGAATAAATCCCATGAGAGAAACATATAAACAAATGAAACCTAAGAAAGAAGCAAGGATATCTAACTTAGTAAACCAAAAAACTCCTAATATGAACAAGTGGGAAAATAAATAAAAATCGACACCCACACTGCCTAAAAAATTGTTTTAATTACACAAAATACCAGACTCCTCTCAATAACAACCCTGAATATAAGTGTTCCTAAATCTACACTTGAAAGGCATAGATTAGGCAATTGGATTAAAAAAGAATGCCCAACTATTTGCTGACTTCAAGAGACACACCTCACTCAAAAGGAGATACACAGTCTGAAAATGGAAGAATGGAAAGCGATTTGCCAAGCATAAGGAAGCCAATAATGATAATACTAATACTACTACTAATAAAGTAGAGGTTGCTGTACTGATATCTGGCAAAGTTGATTTAAGGCCAAAATTAATCAGAATGTCACTACATATGAATAAAAGTAACAATCAATCAGTAAGACACAACGATTATAAATATTTATGCACCAAACAGTGGAGCACTTAATTTTATGAACCAAACACTACTTTCCATAAATGAACAAGATAGGTCCAGATAAAATAATAATGTGTGATTTTCATATTCCAGTCTAACTAATGGACAGATCACACAAACAAAAATTAAGAGAGAAATCTTAAACAACACCATAGAGCAAAGGTACTCAACAGACATCTACAGAATATTTTATCCAATAGATTCAGAATACACATTCTTCTCAGCACTACAGGGAAGTTTTCCTGAAGTAGATCTTAGAAAACAAGTCTTAAAACTACAATAAAATTGAAATCTTCCTTATATCCTATCAGATCACAACAGAATAAAACTAGAAATCAACAGTAAGAGAAACTACAAAAACTACAAACACATAAAGATTGGGTAACACTTTTGAATTATGGGTGTATCAATGAAGAAATTAGGGAAGAATTTACAAATATTCCTAGAATCAAACAGAAAAGTAGCAGAAAGAAATTAAAACAACAATCCCTTTCAAATTAGCCTCAGAAAATACCTAGGAATAAATTTAACCAGGGAACCTAAACACCTCTATAATGAAAAGCTCAAAACACTAAAAAAAATTTAAGAACACACTAGAAGATGGAAAGATCTCCTTTCTCATGGATCAGAAGAATTACCATTGTGAAAATAACTATACTACCAAAAGTGATCTATACAATGCAGTCGTCATTGAAATTCCAATGATATACTTCACAGAATTAGAAAAACAATACTAAAATTCATATGAAGACAAAAAAAGACCTTGACTAGCCAAAGCAATCCTAAGCAGAAAGAACAATGCAGATGCCATCATAATACCTGACATAAATTATATTACAGGGCAATAGTAACAAGGCTGGGGTTTACCTTAGTCAGTAGACTGCCATTCTGCACTCTCTGAGGACCCAGGGTCAATCTACAGCACTGTAAAAATGGGAGGAGGATGTGACAATCCACTCCTGAAGCAATCCCAAAGCAATTAGCCATTGAAAACCCTATGAGAGTTGCTATGATTTGGACCTCACTCAATGACACCTAACAACAACAACAACAACAACAACAACAACAACAACAACATGGTAACAAAACCAGCTTGTTACTGGTAAAAAACAAAATAACACCACCACCATCAAAAGAAGAAAAAAGAAAAAGAAAAGGAAAAAAAAAGAAAAGAAAAAAGAAAACTGGTATGATGATCAATGGAATAAAATAGAAGACTCAGAAACAAACCCACATAGCTACAGCCACCTGATCTTTGACAAAAGTACCTAAACAGACATTGGAGAAAAGATAGCCTCTTTAGCAAATGGTGCTGGAAAAACTGGATATCCACATGTAGAAGAATGAAAATAAATCCACATCTCTCATATTGTATGAAAATCAATTCAAAATAGACCAAAGATGTTAATGTGAATCTAAAAACTTTGCAACAAGTAGAAGAAAATGTAGGAGACGCACTTCAAATACTTTCTTAAAAGGACTCCAATAGCCCAGGAAATTACTTTCTTTAAAAGGACTCCATTAGCCCAGGAAAGAGTACCAAGAATTGACAAATAGGGTTACATGAAATTTAAAAGCTTCTGTACAACAAAGGAAACAATCAATAGAATAAAGGAAGAGCCTATAGGTTGGGAGAAAGTCTTTGCCAACCATACATCTGATAGAGGATTAATATCTAGGGTATATAAAGAACTCAAAAAATTAAATACTAAGAAACAAATAATCCATGCAATAAGTGGGCAATAGAACTGAATAAACAGTTTTCAAAAGAAGAAATACAAGTAGCTAACAAATTTATGAAAAACAAATGTTCAACATCCTTAGCCATCAGGGAAATGAAAGTCAAAATCACAGAGATCCTATTTCACTCTAGTCAAAATGGCTAGCATCAACAAAATAAACCAAATGCTGAAGGGGATGCAGAGAAAAATGAACCCTTTTATACTGTTAGTGGGACTGTAAACTATTATAGACATTATGGAAATCAATATGGAGATTCCTCAGAAAACTAAAAGTAGAACTACTATATGACCTAGGTATACCATATCTGGGTATTTACTCAAAAGAATCTATGTCATCATACCATAGAGACACCTGTACTTCTATGTTCACTGCAGCACTGTTCACCGTTTCAAGGATATGAAATCAGCTCAGATATCCATCAACAGATAAATGGATTTAAAATGTCATATATATATATATATATAGAGAGAGAGAGAGAGAGAGAGAGAGAGAGAGATGATGAAATATTATTTAGCCATAAAGATGAATGAAATTACATCATTTGTAGGAAAATGAGTAGAACTGGAGTTTATCATTTTCAATGAAACGAGTAACTCAGAGATTTTTGCACTCACATGCAGAAGTTGTATCTATTTTAAGAGGAAAAAATGTGTATATATATACATATATACACACACATAATTGTATGTATCTAAGATTTGAAAATACAAGGGGACTTATCTGGAAAGAAAAGAGATTAGTGGGAGGAGGAGCAACATGGGGGGTAATGAGGGAGAGAGTAAGTGCAAAGTACATGAGGCAATTATATGAAAATCCCACAATGAAACTCATTATACTGTATTTAGATTAAATAATAAAAAAGAATAGCAAAGGGAAATGTAAAAAGCAGTGTATATCTATTATAATTTTCTTTTTATATGTAAATAAACTGAAGGCAAGTGCAATTCAGTAGTGGGAGGGAGTACTGAGGAACCAAATTCCAAAGGTCATGATTCTAAGTTCAAAGCATTTTATCTGGCATGACTGTACACATGATTCATTATCCAAAGCCACACCTGAGACATCTATAGCAATAAGGATCACCTATATTTCATGTTTTGACTTGAGAGACCTAAGAGGCTTTTTCCTCTCAATTTCAGGAAGGTTTACTTTAAGGGAACCAGGGCAAAATTATGGCCCTGGTTCAAGGACCTCTATATCACACTAGTGGTCCCATGCCCCATCCTTGTAATGATCCCAGTTCACATTCCCTTCTGGTCATCACAAAAAAGACTAGATTTCAAATATAGACTCACATTCAACTTCCAATCTAGGGGTAGCTGCTGCCAGGTGAAAGGAACTCTCTCAAGTTAAATTCCTTTGTATTTCCCTTATATAAACATCAGGGCTGGCATTCAGCTCAGTTGGTAGATCATTGCTCTGCAGTCTCTGAGGTCCTGGGTTTGATTCACAGCACTGGAAAAATGGGAGAAGGATGTGCCAATCTGCTCCCCAGGCAATCCTAAAACAATCAGCCATTAAAAACCCTATGAGGGTCGCTATGAGTTGGACACGATTCTAAGGCACCTAACAACAACAACAACATAAACAAGCTTTAGAAACAGAGATGTAGTTGTACAGAAAAAAAATACAGGAACAAAGGAGATGTTAGGCAGAAACCAAGCAAGATCTGTTGACTATCATGGATCAGACAGTGAAAGTGTCTAATGAGTATCAAATGAGCTTGGGTATCTGGCTGAGTTTGACTACAATGTTCCCAAGTCTTAGTTTCCTCATTCCTAAAATACAAAACATGATAATGCCTTCTATCTCATAGGGGTTTTGTGAGGACTAAATGAGAAAATGCAGATAAAGTCTAGTGCATAATCACTTGGACATAGTAGATGCTCAATAAATCCTAGCTCTTGCTGTTATTGTTGAGATTTTACCTAAATCTGAAAATCAAACAGAGATAAATAGAACTAAAGAAGGAACATAAAAGAATTACATGTTTCCTTGGGATTGTGATATACAAAATTATACCCAAGGAGACACACTCAATGATTTTCTCAGGAAATGCTCTCTCTGGCAGGCAGATTCTGAGCCTGTGACATCACTGGTTCCCTGTCGCCATAGTAGCAGCCCTGCAGCTAGACAACACAATATTACAACAGTACTAGGTCCCAGGTAGGTCTCCTTGGGCTATATTTGTATATGAAACAGGGATATCATGTCCTACATATTTCTTAATTTATTAGCATTATTTATTCTCTTCAAAGAAAATGAAATTTTTTTCCAAGGCATGGCTGCAAAGGCCAAGTAATTTAAAAAGAAGAAAATTATGATAAGCCTCTCTTAATGCAGGAAGGATTAGAGAGCTTGCTACCAAAAATCAAGAAATATTTACAATGATCACATTTGACTCCAGTCTTTCATCTATGAAGTTAAACAGAAAACTTTAATCCTACAGACTGTAAGCTGGTGTCATGGCTATATAAGGTCACAGAATTCCTAATGGGAAAGAAAAAGAAAAAAAAATGGGAAAAAAGAAAACCCAGATGATGTGTCTCACAATTTGTGTATGTTCTACCTTAGGGATTTGTTACTCTTGGCAAAATTTACAAGTAAGCATCATTAATCAGCTCTACTGAAGTACATATTACACTTTCCATTTTAAGAAGTCACAAACTCTCCCTCCTTAGGGAAATCTCACTGTTTGTCATGATGAAGTATTTTCTTCACAGATAGTACATCTAGACAGATATCGAAGACAGCTGGATTCCATATTCTGTGTGCTTGGCCACCCCAGAAAGGGCAAGAGATGTTAAATTTTCTTGTGGTTCACTTCATCTCCTCTGTCTTTTCTCCCTCTATCTCTTTTGGCCTTAAGGCTAGAAAAACTGTTTCTGGAAAGTGTTTAAGTTTTCTTAAAAATTACAACATTATCCAGCATTTTTTCTTTGACAGAAGACATCTCTATAGTAAGTTTGGGTTCTAAGGAATCCTGCTGTGGATACTTCCCTACCCACAGTTAACAAGCCATTGTTTATAGGATGATATTTTCTTGCTTCATGCATTTCCCCAGTGTAACCGGGGAAGGTCATTATCTTTGGCTTTGATCTTAACATAGGAAGGGAGAACAAATTGCCTCACTTACCAGTGAATGGAAGGAAAATCCCTCATGGTTTATCAAGGGAGGTGTTGAGAGAATACAAACGGGAAAAGGAATTCTTATAAAATACCAACATCACCCTTACAGACTCCACTTAAAATTAGCTAACTAACTTGAAGGAAATGGGGAAAAAACTCAATTATGTCATTAACTATAAATTGAAGAAGTAAATTTGGAAATGCTAAACTGTTTATTATTATGAGAATTATTATTATTTTTGACTCAAAGGATGTGTTATAATATTCACAGTTTATAAAAGGAGTTTATAAAAGGAGTGAATGTCAATTATGAAATTACTTTTCTCTCAGCATATATATTGTCTCTTTACCAACACACAAAGATATCATGAATGATTCTTCCCACCCACAGGTTCTCTGCCTGGTTCAATCTTAGCAAAACCATGGCTCTTCAAAAACAAAGTTGTGACTAAATATCCTGTGTCCAAAATTTACAGCCTATAATTAATTCAATGTCAATAGGAAAAATATCATAAGTGACCAATCATAAAGTTACAGTCACCCTGCTCTTCCCTTCCTGTAAAATGACCAAAGCCAAATCTAGTTAGGAGTGGGACTCTAAGATCTTTTCAGTATCTATTTTAAGCTAAGCACTTTGCAAATTGCTCTACTTAAATCACCATAGTAGCTAGCCTACTCAACAATCCCATAGAGTAAGTGCTAATTTACCCAATTTATAAGCAAGGAAAAGAAGGTTCAGAGATCTTGAGTAACTTAACCAAAATTTCACAGTAATATCTAGAACACTAATTCCCATTTTTCCTACTCATGGATAAACAACTAGTAGGTAAATAAAATGTTGGCATAAGGATCAATGTCAAATGGTATGGTTGTATAGGATCTCATTAGTGTGTATCTGTACCTTCCATTCCCACATCCTTGCTTTCTGTGTCCCATATCTCCCGACAATACCCCTAAACAGTAGGTTTAGATATTCTCTTTCACATATCTCCAAATGATTGTGCATCAAGTAGATTATGAGGCAACTTGATAAAGCAAATTAATTCATGTACTCTTCCCAAGAAATGTCAGAGAGAGATGTCTGCCTGTTTACAGATAGATTCCTTGCCAAATTCAGTGTGAA
Organism: Pedetes capensis; assembly: GCA_007922755.1. NCBI lineage: Eukaryota > Metazoa > Chordata > Mammalia > Rodentia > Pedetidae > Pedetes > Pedetes capensis. The sequence goes on from VMDO01000173.1 coordinate 251,667, forward strand.
GCACAGAGCACAATGAAGGAATTTTCCACCCTTGGGGCACCCACGGCTAAGATTCAAAACAAATGTCCAGAAAAAAATGTTAAGTAACAGAAAGAGCTCATTCACTCCACAAGTCACCAAGACAAGAAGAGGGATGTCACATCCAGTTCAGGTGAATAGGAAGTCTTTTAAGAAAGAACAGAACAAATGGATAGAATGTGGACATAGAGAAGGCCCAAGGATTTGCTGAGGGGTGTGTGAGTGTGTAGGCAAGGGTGTGTGTGTGTGTGTCAAAAACTTTGAATTTTAGACCATAAATTTTGCACAAGGGAAATGGCCTATAGAAAGGGAGATTAATCTGGCTATGAATTGGCTTGCAGAAGGGAGAACTTGCAAATAAACTGTTCCGAATGTTATAACACAAATTCAACCTAGCTGGTACAAGGTGAACCAAAGTGGTAGCAGAGAGAATAAGGACCATAACTTTCCCCTGCCTGGCCTGACTCACACACAGGACCCTTGTAGAAATCATTCACTCCATATGGTGATATAATCAATTTCAACTGCTTTGTAAATGATCAGAGATGACATACATTCAAGGTTTTTGTTCTTAAGACTAAGAGACTAGCCATCTTAAATAGAGCCCACCATAATGTTTTACCACGGAGCCCCTTGCCATTTCTTGGTTCTTATTTACCAGATCTGGTTTCATCAGCATAAAAGAGGAAGGTAATTCCAGAGCAATAAATCTTCCATGGAGAGCACTCTACCTCTGGCTGCTTGATAATGAAACTAATCAGTCGGGAGAACAGCCCTGTCATAATGGATTAATCACCAAAGCTTCTGTTTTGGTAAGTTAATTGATGCTGTGTTTGCAGCTGATGATGGTCACAAGACACACTTGATATTTTAAAGAAATTTAGAGATAGAAGGAATGCTCAATCAGTTAATTAACAACCCTAAAACACAGCAAACAAACCCCAGAAAGCCTAAGGAGTTATGGAACAGTATATATTCAAGATTTTATCAGTATCCTTGGCTCTGATGAATTCAAGACAGAAACAGACTCCAAATATTGGTAGCATTTCTCTCCTTGTTGTTTGGTTTATTTTCTTTTTCAATTCCACTAGGCATTTTAAGGCAGTGGAGTTTGTAGCATAGGAGATTTTCCTAATGGACCTTCTTACAATATATCCATTTGCCAGAGTGCACCTTGCCCTTAAAAGAATATCCTAATTGGATAATTTTAAAGAATTTTATCTGTTTTATTTTCAACATGGCATCAAATACTGTAGCATTCTCATTAAATGTCTATCTATAACATATGATTCCAAGATCATAGCCATAGATAGAGTTAAGTAAAATTGGTTAGGCATGCTCTAGTCAATTACTCTCTTAAAAAGTATTATAGATTTTAGATAAGTTGAGATCGACTCCCTAAGAAGTTGAAGCAACTGAAAGATTCATCAATTACATGGAGGCAGGTGTTTAGGTTTGTAGTCGACTCTATTTGCAGGGTATGAGGACTCTGAATAACGAGGCAGACTTTCAAACTTAGAAGTTTATCCCTAGAGTACTTTTTTTCCAATGTGATTATCATTCTATTTTGAAGTTCTACTTATGGCTATGCAAGTGTGTGATTTAACTATGAACCCAGTCTTCTAGTATTTCTTGGCAACCTCAAGTATGTGACAAAGCACAAAGTAAGAAACTAGCGTTATCTTTCTTAGGTAAACTGACCCATGGACAATTGGTTCTCTGTATTTTCATAAATAATCTTGGTCACTTGGGGTTAGAGGTAGACCGGAGCTATACTCTCTTCTTTTACAATTTTACTAGCAAGTCTTCTGTTCTATGAAAGCAAGTTTTGGGCTAAATGCTGCCAAACGTTAAACATTTATTTATAAGCAGCTACAACATAGACATTGTAAACTTGGGGAAGTCCCACTCTCTGTTGTCAGACATTCTGGCATGTGCCTCCTAAGAAATGATCATGTGCTGTGTGGTAACCACCTCACAGCAGGACTAGGCAAACACATATTAAAGGTAGGTAGCAGAGTCCCTCATTAAGTGGGAAACAAGGATGAATCGTGGTTTTAGACCATGAGTGTGAACTGTTTCAAAGCTCTTGGGCAGTGGGACTAACAGGTTCTGCGCATTCTTAATGCAGGGGCAGTGGGGCCCATAATCTCTCTCTAGCCAATCAAATAATCTGAACACTTCTCATTGAGAGAATAGAAGATTATTTCATACATCTCTTATGATAATTGTCATACCCTCCTTCAAGACTTCTAAGATTATCCTCAATGACTCATGACTCTGTATAATTCCCTCCTCTTCAATGTGAACTATACATGTAATTTGCTTCTAATCAACAAAATGTGGCAAAAAAAAGATGCATTCCCAAGACTAGGTTAATTATGGCAAAGGTGAAGAGAATGTGTATGTACAAAGTCCCTAAATGTTTTTAATACTTTTTTGAGGGAGTAAATGAATAAACATAAATAGTTAAAATCCTTATTGTTATTTACTCCAGTTTCAGCAGTTCATCCACGTGGACAAATTATTACAACATGGACTGTTGAAATCTTTCTCTAAGATTTCTGATTCAGTTTTAAGATGGGGCCTAATAATTTAAATTTCCCAGTTCCCAGGTCACGTTATTGCTGCTGATTCATGCACCACATTTTGATCCCTACTGTTTTATACCTAGCTTGTTTCTGTTACATTAAGAAGTTTTAACTAATAGAGATGACTTAGATTACTTTTTAATTTATTAACATTCTCAGGCTAAATTTAATGTAAAACATATGCCCACAGTAAAAACTTAACAACTCACTCAAATATTTTGCCAATAGGAGCCATTAGGAAAAAGCTTGAGCTTTGAAAATTAAGGAAGTATTTCAAATCTGGTTTATGTGACTTGATAACACACCGCAGTACTCTTTGGTACTATAACTGCTTCATAATATCTAGGATGAGTATCATGCAAAATTTCTATTTAGTACTTTTAACTGGTTAGTGTTTTTCATCTTAAAAAGCTGTTCCATCTCAATCATAAAGCCAAAAGGTAAAATGAAAGAGTACCTTGTTAAGTTATTTTCTACATAAGAAGCTAAGGCTTGATGGGGTCAAGGGCCTGTTCACAGGTTATGCTGATAGATAGAAGTAGTTAAATATATGCCAAGTGTGCCAGGCCCTTGCCTTCATGATCTACTCACAAAACAGCCTTGAAAAAAGAAATTGATTCTGAGAATTGCTATGAAATGCCACAAGTATAGGCATTAGTATGTAACAGATGCATGGTTTATTCAATTTCAATTTCTTTATGAGACTCTATAGTCTTCCTGTGAAACTTTCACAAGGAAAAATAAAAGCTTATCTGTGTCATCTCACATTTTTTTAATCAAAGGCTATGACATAGATGCTTGGATACTTGTTGAAGTTTGACTAAAATCATTACTAATTATTCAGCACAAGTGGGTTCTGCCAGCTGCACTTGAAGCACACTTCATCATCCTCAAGTAAAATAAAGTAACTTATGACAAATAATGAGCTTCTTAATTGTGTTATTGCTAGATTCACTGAAATTTCAAGGATTAAACTGAATAGAATTTCCTAGGTAATGAGGGTCCACACTGAAGCTAAGTGGGCTTTGTACAACTTCAAGGAACAAGAAATTACTTACTAACCTGGCTACAGCTAGAAGTGGCCTCTCTACTAAAATAAAGGTTACCAGGTGTCCTACTTCTTTAGGGAATGTGCTACTTTTCCAGAAATCATCCTGCCTATGTAGGACAGTAAAAATGTCTCTTTTTCTGTGACCTGCCAGACTCTTCTCCTTAGGCTTTGATTCACTGAGTTTCCACACCTTTCAGTTGTCTGAGTTAAGAGTTTTTTGTTTTGTTTTTTTTTTCCCAGAATGAAGAAATCCAGAATCTATAGGTCCCATGAATTTCTACATTTACTATAGCAGAATGTGACCACACAGAGAAAAATTTCTACCCCTTAGGCTAAGCAAGTTCTCCAGGTTATTGATCCATATCAACAATCGCAACTGGTTGCTCTACGTATTAGAATTAGGGCTGGTGGTGCCCTACAATAACATCAATCCTGCAGGAAATGAATTACTGCATCATGAATCTTCAAATGTCACTTCTCCCAGGGAGCCTTTCATAATCCACCACATATTTCACCCACCTTCCTCCACACACCTGGCTGGAGTTAACTCTTTCATTTCTCTGTCCTATAACACTTCTTTTCTCCTTCTCTTAGAGTAATTATAACAGGTCACTTAGTACCTTAGACACTACAGCAGGCCAACTTCATAGTGCCTTCCTCTTCTTATCTCCATGAATTTGTGAGCCTGCAACACATGTTTCTAAAATACATTTGTCACTCTTCAGTTTGGCAAAATTCTATTTGACTTACAAAATTTGGATCAAATGTCTCTAATTGCCCCACTCTTCCTGCCTCTATTTAGTCTGATCCTCCATTACAATCTCAGGCTATAGCACTTACATTGTGATTAGTGTAATCATTAGTTTATATATCTGTCTTCTTCAAGACAAGCTAAATCCAGTGGTCTGCCCTAGAGCACATTGTGAGTTCTCAATAAGATTTCACATTAGATGCTCTTCTAACCAATCTTGACTTAATGATGAATTTATGATGAATTTAGTGTTGCCCATGGTACATTGAGTAGGTGCACCTAGTAGATTGTACTCAGGTATAGCGGGACTGTGAAACTAAACAGTTGCCAAGCATCACTATGTTTAGTCCCAAGCCTGTTTATGACACTTTTTGGTATAATTACCTCATTTGATTAAATATTATATAAACTAATGAAATATGAATGTTTTTAAAAGACAGTTATTCATATGTAAACCAAATAGAATGGTTTATAAATGCTAGTGAATACTCTGTAAAGACTAGTATGATTATTTTTACCTGCTTAATTTGATGTGGGCAAAGATTGGAAGAAATCTGGATGGATTCTGAAATTATATTGCCTCGCAACTACCTTAAAAGAAATTGAAACTGAAAGCCATACATTAGGGATATGGTTTCAGTAGATAAGAAATGAGTGAAAGTATACTTATGCTTTTGTTAAAAAAATGACTTTATTTATAAATTATATAAAATTCCTGCTTTAATTGATATTTTTATTAACTACCTAATATATAATCAGAGAGATTCTATTGCAATTATTTTATATCCTTCTTGGTTGATTCAGTGATAAGTTCATTTCAGTAGATATTTGGATAAGTCCTATACTCTATTTGCTTTGTATCAGTTAATGCAGAATCTATGCATCTGATGCTATTTGTTGTTGGCATAGGAATGTAAGACATAGTGCTTAGCAAATTAGAGGTATCTAATGATTAAATAATGAATGAATGTAGACCTGTTAGCCTATCTTTTGATTCTGCTTTTTTTAAAAGTGTCTTTCTTTGAAACATCTTACTTAAATACGAGACAAATTAAAGATTGCAGACATATTGTAGGTAACAAATATAAGTCATGAAGGAGAGATTCATAAACCTATATATTCTATATAAATTTTGGAACAGGTTTTGTTTATATATCTAACTTGTCACTTAATGATTTTATATAGCTAGATAAATTTGATAGGTGAATTTGTCCTAAACTAGACAAAAGAAAAACAAAGATTATATTTTAATTGTCCCTACCTTCTACCATACTTATAATAAACACCTGCTGCAAGTAACCATCTCAAAGAGATTTGGTGATTGTCAACCGTTTCACATGTCAATTAAGTACAGGAATGCTTAAGTCTTGTAATAAAAACAAGACTAACAATGACCATATTGGTCACATGGCAAGGCCTGTGTTAAATGCTTACATACATTATCTTTCCCTAGATACACAACTATTATAGTCTCCCTGTATGAAGTAGGTATATATTTTAGAAATAGGAAAATGAAATCTTGAATAGGTAAAATAATATGTCCAAGGTCATACCATCTAAGTACATAAATAAGTGGTTATTCCTTAATGAATCTGTTTCCTGGATGTTGTCAAACTCTTTGGCAACACACTATTCAGTACAGGGTACAGAGCCATAGGAATCATACATAGTACTATATGCGATGTGTATGTAACATATTGAATAGCATAAGGAATAATATCTGTAAAAATTATTCTTAGTATTGACTTTAAAGATAAAAATAATGTATCACTATATTCAAGAGTCAACTTTAGACCATTTGTAGACCTGGTGACAGGGCATCTATGACCCTACCATTCATTTTATTTTTCATTTTATGTATTATTTTTAAAAGTTAAGCATTAGTCTGTTTGGTTTTTTATTGCACTAAGTAGAATGTGTTTTTATTCACTCTTTACTGAGCACAGTTTTCTACAGATTGTTGAAATTTGATGAAAATAAAATATGCATAATTAAAATATTAGTAATAATGCTAACCAAAAAGTTTTTGCATGTTGTTTAAAGACATTAAATTTTTAACAACCTAGTTTAAGTAATTGAACACTCTATATATGAACTGAATTATCACTCTGTACCCCATAAATAGGTATACAATAAAAATTCTAATAATAAAAAGAAATTTGATGAAAATATGAGACAGTCTGAAGTGAAAGAGAAACTTGAATTATGAATACAGAAGCAAATAATCTCAAATAATTTTTGAAAGAAGGTGAAATATACATTATATCTTTATCATTCAAAAAGAATATGGAAGATAGAATTTAATTCTTCTATAAATAAAATGTACTTGGCTTGGCCCTCATTTCACTCTTAAAAATGGTTTCTACTCTGCTCATTTCCTCAATGGTATTGTTGAATTTTGTAATGATCTGTGCTGGAATATTTCAGATTTTTTAACACTATAGCAGAGAGCATTTGTTATAACATAAGACTAGAAATTCAAGGACTGGTTAAAATCTTATTGATATCAAAATTACATAAGTCCTCATTTCTCATTGATCTCACATTTGTGCATTGGAAAATTATTTGATTTGACATTTCTCCCAGTATTATATCTCCTATCACAATTAACGTAATTTTTGTGTGGTCAGATTACTCAAGGATTTATTTCTATAGATGAACAACTGTTATAATAGTAATTATAATTTCATAAAGGGTGCATAACCAAGGTCAAATCTCCTTTCTAATGCCTGCCTTCAGTTTTCCTTATACCTACCTAGTCCTGAATCTAAGTGATCTCATGCTTTCTAGCAAAAGACATTTATGATCCAAAACAATCATAAATGGCATGTCACTATTTAATTTCTGTAGTATTCAAAAGACTGTTGCAAATAATGTGGTCCCTTCACCTTATTAAGGACAAGCATGTCCTTAAGTATTTCTGCAAATAGAAGATGCAATGGGAATAACCCTGGTCTCAAAGGAAAAGCCCCTTTTCATAATTAGTTTTAATATTCAGCAGCCTTTTTGACATTCCACCCTAACTCTAGGCTTTTCTTCTCTGCCAGTTACTAGACATCCTTAAAGAATGTTCTCTTGAATACTGAATGTAACATTCATTTAATTTTTCCTACCTTCCTACAAATCTCTTTCAAACCAACATGTTTCAAAATATCCATTATTTTTAGAGAATCTGGGTCAATTACTAAAGAAAGACAGACGTATAAATGTAAGTGGGGAGATGAATAATAGAGACAAAATAAGCATCAATATATAGGGAAAACTAGCATATTAACAAAGAACAAAATATGTTGTGGGGAACTAGGCAAAACATTAAGAAAACCTAAGCATGCTGAAGCCAGGAACATTTCTAAAGATTTAATGGAGCACCTTTCAAGCATATTCCTGAAGAGTAGTTTGCCAATGAGTAACAAAAAGTTTAAAAACTATATGGCTCTTTGATCTGAAAAGTCCCCTTATAGGAATCTATTTTTAAATCAGCAGCTTGGTAGGCACAAATATGTAATGACAATAATTTGTGAAAGTATGAACCCTAATAGCACAGGAAAAAATAGCAAGAATTGAGAAATGATTTTGCATGGAATTAAAATGCTTTTTTGCACAGCAAATGACACAATCACCAGAATGAAGAGACATCCTACAGAATGGGAGAAAATCTTTGCCAGCTATATATCACATAGGAAATTAATATCTAGAATATATATAGAACTCAAAATATTAAACATTAAAGAAGCAAAGCATCTGATCAAACAATAGGCAAAAGTACTGAACAGAGACTTCTCAAAAGAAGAAATACAAATGGCCAACAATCATATGCAAAAATGTTCAATATCTTTAGCCATCATGGAAACACAAATCAAAATATTGCCATACCATTTCACCCCAGTCAGAATGGCTAGCATCATCAAAACAACCACAAATGCTGGTGAGGATGTTGCGGGAAAAGAACCCTACTATACTGCTGGTAGGAATGCAGATTGGTATCACCACTACTAAAATCAGTATGGAGGTTCTCCAAAAAACTAAAAGTAGAATTACCATATAACCTGGCTATACCACTCCTTGGTATATATCTGAAGGAATATAACTCAAAATACCACAGAGATACCTGCTCATCAATGGTCATTGTGGTGCTATTCACAATAGCCAAGATATGGAATCAACCTATGTGTCTATCATCAGATGAATGGATAAGGAAACTGTGGCATATCTACATCATGGAGTGTTATTCAGTCATAAAGAAAGAGGAAATTATGGCATTTGCTGGAAAAAGGATGGAACAAGAGATTATCATTTTGAGTGAAATAAGCCTGACCCAGAAAGATAAACATCACATGTTTTCTCTGATATGAGGATGCTTTACTTCAGTATATATTCAATATTAAAACACATAAGTCATGGAAGTAGAGGAATTCTATTTAGGGAATGGTCATGAACTAACGGGGGAGGGGGCAAAGAAAAAGGGTAATGGGAGAAAGGAAATATCACATATGTTGCCCAGAAGGCAAAATCAGGATGGATATATATTGATAGATATATAAGTAAACAAGACATATAAGTAGAAAGAGGACCATTGGTAGGGAGGAAGGGAATGGTGCAGGGGTCTCATGACAGGGTAATTAAGGAAGTGAACATTAGCAATGTACAATGAAATGCATGTATGGAAATGTCATAGTGAGACTCACTAAGGTATACACTAAAAATCACTAATAAAAATAAAAACAATTAAAAATTTTAGAATAAAAAAGTATCTTGAAATAGGAAAATTTGGACAAAAACAATGATCTGCTTTGTGATAGAGTATTATCTAGCCATTAAAAGATATGGGAAATAGGACATTCACAAAAGTGCAAACATCCTGAATGACAAGATTCTAGGTGATTTTCATTTTCTTCTTTATATCCTTTTAAATTATCCATGTTTTCTTTATGGAATTTGTGCTCCAAATAAATCATATGTTTAAAAAGCATATTTTATTACATGGAGGATACTCATCATCAAGATACAAAGTATGATTCTACTTTTTGAAAAAATGTTTACATTTATCAATGCACACACAAAAAAAGACTGGTGGGAAATACATGGAAATCTGCAGCAGTTACCTATTATTAGAATTGGAGATTAATTCTTTGGAGATGATTTAAAGTTTAGATATTTTCTGGATTTTATAATTTATACATATTTACCTCATTTTTTCTGTTCAGTATTGAGGGGTTGAATCCAGTGCTTTGTACATGCTAGGCAATTGTTCGATCACTGAGCTGCACTGGTTGCTCCTTTTTTATTTTTGAGATAGGGTCTCACTAAGTTGGGGGCTGGGATTTAGCTCAGTTGGTAGAGCACTGCGCTGCAGTCTCTGAGGTCCCGAGTTCAATTCCTAGCACTGCAAAAATGGGAGAAGGACCTGGCAATCCACTCCCAAGGCAATCCCGAAATAGTCAGCCATTGAAAACCCTATGAGGGTCACTATGAGTCAGATACTGACTTGACAGCACCTAAGAACAACAACAACAAGTTGTGCAGCCTGCCCTTGAACTTGCAATCCTCTTGCCTCTACCTCCTAAGTGGCTGGAATTGGAGGCACGCACCATGACATCTGGCTTCTGTTTAGTTTTTAAATGGAGGAAAATATGTACATATTACAAAAAAAGAAACAAAAACCTTGAATCTTGCAAAGCAGCTGAATTACCTTCCTAGGCTCCAGTCTAAGGCCTATGTGTCAAAACTGACCAGACCTTGGTTAAAGATCTGATTGATAAGTAAACTAAGGCTTTTAACATATTTAATCTTGCCAAAGAACAAATGCATGGAACATGAATTCTATATATTAGATTAAGTTTTTAAATAAATTTGACAATGACAAAAGAGATAATCAGCAATGGAACTATTCTTTTACCATAGAAAAAACAAAGTATTGCTTCATGCAATTGGAATAAAGAGGAAAAAGTGAACAAACAGAAATATAATTAAATTTCTATCTAAAGTTTTAATAAATATACATAAGAAAACACAATTAGTTAAGCTATTTATAAATGACAAAAACACACACCCAGCTTTAAAGCACAGTTTACTTATCATTGTTGAAGGTTTAATGCACAAGTCCAGAAGTTTCTATTTTTGTTGCTTTGTGAGTTTTGTCACCTGACCTAAATAATATATCTGCAAAATACCATGAATAATAAAAAACTGTCAGCTGGCAATGTTTTTTGTCTGTCTTCAGTGTATAGTAGTTTTACTGTAGCAGATTACTTCAACCCAAATAACTCTCTAGTAACGTACACTTGATAAAAAACAGACAGTATTTTGTATCCTAGAATATATACAGGCCAAATTGTACATGAGCTAAAAGGCCATACCAACTGTGCTGTTGTTGTTAGGTGCCGTGGAGTCGTATCTGACTCATAGTGACCCTCTTAGGGCCTTTCTTCCTTCCTTCCCTCTCTCTCTCTCTCTCTCTCTCTCTGTCTCTGTCTCTGTCTCTCTCTCTCTCTCTCTCTCTCTCTTTCTTTCTTTCTTTGTGGTTTGTGGTACTGGGGATTAGATCCAGGGTCGCTTGCATGCTCTGCAAGTGCTGGACCACTGAGCTATACCCCCAGCTCAATTTTTACTTTTTGAGACAGGGTCTCTCTAAGTTACGCAGACTGCCTCTAGTCTCAAACTTGCGATCCTCCTGCCTCTGCCTCCCAAGCCACTGGGATTATGGGCCTCTTAGGGTTTTCAATGGCTGACTGTTTTCTGGATTGCCTAGGGAGTGGATTGCCATATCCTTCTCCCATTTTTGTGGTGCTGGGAATCAAACCAGGGAGTGCAGAGCAACAGTCTACCAACTGACCTAAATCTCTATGAATAGCAGAAGATCTTTGGATCATGATGATCCAAAGAATGGCTGGTTCATTAGAAACAAAATATTCCAAGGTCTACTTCCAGAGCACTGGACTTCATTGGATTTTGTTTAGTTTTATTCTATAGTAATTATATTTCCAGGGTCTACCACATTGCTTGAATATTGTTTTTCTCTCTATGTGCCTTCCTTGTAGAGAAATACTATTTTTGAGTCACCTAATAAAATATTTGCCTGCAGCTGTAGGGCTGTGGTGTCCGATCCAGTAAGATCTTGGACAATAAGCATGGTTGGGCCTGATGAGAAATTGGATGGGAGACCGCCTGGGAACACCAGGTGCTGTAGGCTTGGGAGAAGGACCTGGCAACCCACTCCCAAAACTCAATCCGCCATTGAAAACCCTATAAATGGCAGAGAAGCACTAACAATAGTGTTTCACCTGTTGTACATAGGGTCACTATGAGGTGGACACTGACTGGACAGCATCTAACAACAACAATAAAATATTTCATTTCAGCGTCACATACTGCAGTAGGTTGAAGAACAGCAGAAGGAATCAGAGTAGAATTGATATAATCTATTCACATATAGGTTGTTATTGTTGTTAGGTGCCTGGGTCCAACTCATGAAGACCCTATATGCAACAGATAAAATATTTGCAGACATTGTGTCATGCCCAGCACTACCATCAGTGCTTCTCTGCTATTCATAGGGTTTTTGATGGCTGATTGTTTCAGGAATGGATTGCCAGATCCTTCTCCCCAGCCCACAGCACCTAGTGTTCCCAGGTGGTCTCTCATCCAAGTACTAATCAGTCCAACCCTGCTTAGCTTCTGAGATCAGGCAAGACTGAACGCCCCAGTGCTATGTAGGACAGGAAAAATCCAGCTTTTTGTGAAATGGCTGAATTATTCAAAATTTAAATATTTTTTACATGTTTTTGCAAAGCTAACTTCAATCAGATAAAAAATGTTGTAGCTAAACTACCCAAGAAAGACTGATTATTCCTTCTGGGTTGTTTCTAGATTTTACTGCTATTTATCTAAATAAAGGGCCCCAAAGAACTTCCAGGTATATTTTCATGATACAATTAGCTATGCTAATTATGCTGAACAAAACTGTTACCATCAGGATGTGAACTTAGGGTATTTAAGAACTAGTTGAGAGTGACAGGTCACTAAATAGGGGAATTTCTGACACCACTTAATCAACTCACCCAAATTAATATATGTGTGCATATGAAAGCACAATTCTGTGAAGCATTGAAGACTAACATATCTAAATTGTGACTGAAAACCACAGGATCCCTTTTCACAGAGAGTTACTACGGAAAAAATTTCCTTCCAGGCCAAATAAATGTTCATGCAACTGATGAGTTGAATCACTTGGAAATCATCATAAACTGCTTAGAGAATTAAAACAGTACATCTGAACATGTAATTAAATGCATAAAAGTGTCCAAACTTGAACGGCTAAAAATTAAGGCCATTCAGACATGTTTTATGGGTCATATAAATGTGCCCCCAGCAAACAAAAAATACATATTAGTTGTTGCATAATATGTTCTGACTGCATAATTCATAAAGATAACTCTTTAATATTTTAATTCTTATTCTGTATTATTGAGAAAAAGAAGACTAATCATAGAGAAAATACTGAAAAACACCTCACTGAATAGTGATTTCAAAGTCATAGACTTTGAGAAGGGTTTGTTTAAGGCTCATTTACTGTTGATAACAAGCGAAACAAACTTTTCTGTGCATCTAAACAACACTATATAGTATCACAAGCAGTTTATGTCACCTTGGTAAAAGTTTTTGTTAATTACACTACTGCTTGGCAATTCTTGTTAGACATTCCCTTCTCTAAATTTCCTGTTTTGTTCAAAAGCTTGGGCCAAATCAAATAACCCAAAATGAACAATACTCTTTTAGTGAACCACAGGACAAAGGGAACCCTGACACTTTGTGATGTTTTAATAGCCGAAGTGATTAAAAAAAAAAAAGAATTCAAATTGAAAAGCACTCAGAATCCAAATATAAATCAAGGATATATTTTATGAAACTATTAAATAAGAATGAAACCAGATAAGAAAGTTAGGACTTTCTTTGTGTCTCATAACTAGGTGCAGAGGAGCAGAGAATAAAGTATGCTAAATGTTTTCGTTGCCTGCAGCTACAGTCCTGTGGCATCCGATCCCGTCAGATCTCAGAAGCTAAGCAGGGTCTGGCCTGGTTAGTACTTGGATGGGAGACCGCCAGGGAACACCAGATACTGTAGGCTTGAGAGAAGGACCTGGCAACCCCCTCCCAAAAATCAATCTGCCGTTGAAAACCCTATGAACAGCAGAGAAGCACTGACAATAGTGTTTCCCCTGTTGTATACAGGGTCTCTATCAGTCAGATACCAACTCGACGGCACCTAACAACAACAACAACAAATGTTTTCATATAAATTTTTATTATAGAGACTTTAAAAGCTTGGAAAATATAAAAAAGTATAATGAAGAAGAAAATTAATGTTATTATAGTCTTTCAAATATCAACATAGTTGAAAACCTGATCTGTCTTCAACTTAGACACACACACACATACACACACACACACACACACAATTTGATATTTTACCACTTAGCAACATATCATGAACATTTCCCCCTTATCATTCAAGATTCTCCCAAATCATGCATTTTAGTGGTTTCATAATATTTCACCATATGGCTCTATGGTAATTTCTTATTGGGCATTAATAATGGAAGATACATTTTTCTAGAAGAAATGGATTACATAGCCCATTTGTAGTCATAGGTTAGACCATTACTAGAAGGCTTAATATTTTCAGATGATGAGACAGATTCAGCTTTCTTTGCCTGTCCTCTTCACTGACTTCCCTTACAAGAAAAGTTCTGTTCAGCTTGCAATTATCACTTGGCTTGGAATAATATAATTATTCACCACTTTTTCTTTTCTTTTTTAACTTTCCAATTGTGAGCAAGATGCCATGTTAAATGAGACTGATTCACCTCAGCTCCAAAATCTATGGTTATTTCTCATATGCTTCTTGCTAATTATTCTAAATAATTATAGGAGCATAATTATGATCCCAGTGATTCTCCAAGTATGGTCTTTAGACTGGCAATATCAGTGATATTGCCTGAGAATCTTCTAGAATGCCAATTCTTAAACATTATTCCAGGTCGACTAAATAATAAATTGTGAGGATGAGGTTCAGCCATCTGTATTTTAACAAACTTGTATGTTATTCTAAGTCTGCAGCCATAGCACTCTGGCATCTGATACCACCTGAACTGAGAAGCTAAGCAGGGTCGGCTTGGTTAAGTCCTTCGATGGGAGACCACCAAGGAATATCAAGTGCTACAGGCTAGGGAGAAGGACATGGTAATCCACTCTCAAAACAATCAGCCACTGAAAACCCTATGAATAGCACAGAAGAACCGACAATACTGCCAGACATGGCACAGAGTTGGGGAGTGTTTCATTCTGTTGTACTTAGGGCTGCTATGAGTTAGACCGAAGATACCTAACAACAACATTATTCTAATGCCTACTCAGTGGAGAGGGGGCTGGGATTTGGCTCAGTGGGTAGAGTGTTGTGCTGCAGTCTCTGAGGTCCCGAGTTCAATTCCCAGCACTGCAAAAATGGGAGAAGGGCCTGGCAATCCACTCCCAAGGCAATCCCGAAACAGCCATTGAAAACCCTATGAGGGTCGCTATGAGTCGGATACCAACTCGACGGCACCTAACAACAACAACAACAACTCAGTGGAGAACCACCACATTATCCTAAAAGACTGTGCTGCTGAGTTATACCATGTTCATATAAACATAATCATCAAGGCTCCTTACCAATTCTTTTAACATTATGATGCATAACATTCATCCTAGCAGTATTTTAATATCAGAGGTTTATGTCAATTTTAGTTTGAACACATTGGTATAATCACACCAAATGAACTTAAGAAAGTGAAGAGCAAATTTATTGAGTGATTTACAACCAATTTGATAGAAGTTTCACTTTATCCTGATATTTCTATTCTCAGGTAGGAAATTGCCTGCAAGGGTAAATATTAAACATGGATAACCATTGAAGCTGCCAAGTGGATTTTGTGAATTTATCTTGAGGCAGGTTTAGCATACTGGGTTGCTATTTCCAGACAGATTAATGACAAAATAAACTATTTTAGAGAAGTTTTTTTTTCATTTTGATTTTTTTCCAACTTGAAAAATATTGCTTTTAAAGGGGGTTTCTCTACTAATCCTTTCTGCCAAGCATTCTATTGTATATGTATGTGATAGATTATATGTATTTATATAAAATGAAAAAAATATTCTTTATAAAATAAAATATCTTAATTATTCTTGATAATTCCATGACGGAAGAAAGCCTGCTTTAAAGAAATGTCATTTATTTATTACTCAGAAATAGAAAATGCTGCTATTGTGGCATTAGGGGATCTAAATAAATAGGAATACACATCCTTTTGAAAACAGCAGAGTGCACAGCTAGAAACACTTTCTGGAAGCTATGATCTTCTATTTTAAGAAAATCCAATTGTTCTGGCTAATGGTAAACTAGGAACTTACAGCCCCAATTTCTTTCCTTCTCTTCAATGTGGGGTAGTCATAGAATCAGAAGGAATTTGACACTAGCCATAAAATCTCCTACAAATCCCTAAGCATTTATAAGAGCATTATGTGTGTCATGTTCTTTTTTTCTCAGTCTTCAAAGTCTTCTGGGACTAGAAGGGACCCTGAGATCCTCCCCCAACACTGCAGAACTCAGTCTCAGATCTTCAAATTACAGAAAATTAGAGGAAATTTAGGGAGCACTAGTCAGAAGAAAAAATGAAGTCAGGCAGATAAAAAGACTTACCTGCATCATATAGTGACCAAGAGCCAGAGCTCGTGGGGAAAAAAAGACAATAAGTTTATTTATGCAATAAGATTTGTCACAAAAGAATAAATGTAACCAAAATTGGTTAAAGCTGTGATAATTGTAACCTAAGTCATCTAATAAGCCTGCAGCCGTAGCATTGTGGCATCCAATCCTGTCAGATCTTGGAAGCTAAGCAGGGTCAGACCTGGTTAGTACTTGGATGGGAGACAACCTAGGAACACCAGGTACTGTAGGCTTGGGAGAAAGACCTGGCAAGCTACTACCAAAAAACAATCAGCCACTGAAAATCCTATGAATAGCAGAGAAGCACTGACAATAGTGTTTCTCCTGTCATACATAGGGTCGCTATGAGTCGGACACCCACTTGACAACACGTAACAACAACAACAAGTTGCCTAATCAACCAAAAAATCTTAAAGTTCAGCTTCTTTATTTCTGCATTTTACTCTCATCATGGCAATGGGGTATTTCATATATCCCACCCCAATCCTTGAGAACACAACTTGCTGTCATTGTCCACACTAGGTGCCATCAAGTTAGTTGAGTTTGACTCATAATGAATCTCATTGGGTTTTCACTGGCTGATTGTTTTGGGATTGAGCTGCCATATTCTTCTCCCATTTTGTGGTGCTGGGGATTGACCCCAGGGCCTTAGAGACTACAGAGTGGTACTCTACCAACTGTCCTAAACCCCAGCCCATAGGTTACTCCAAACCAGTGGATTAAAACCAGTAGTGGTATGTCCCATAGGTGACATGTGGCTATGTGTGAAGACATTTTTGTTGCCATAATTTGGGGGATACTACTGGCAATAGTGGATATAGCCCCAGAATCCTTCTAAACATCCTACAATGCACATAACAGCCCCTACAACAAAGAATTATTGGGTTAAAATCCCAACAGCTCAAGTTGAGAAACTCTGCACTATACCTTAAGTGGAAGTTATCCAATGTAACATGTTATGCTAATACCTACATTCTGGTACAGCCATTGTAAGGAGAAGATTTTGTTCCAATTTGAATATTTCTGCTCACTAAACTAGTAAGATGTTTGCCTTTTCTAGTAAGATGTTTGCCTTCTCTAATGTGGAAACATCAGGGCAGTAAAACTTATTTTATTTAAAATACTATGCATATTCTTTGTGCTCTTTGTGATTTTCTGAAATAGAATCATAATGAAGCAAATGCCATTTAATTTTATCACCCAGTTTCTGCTACTGTCTTTGGTAAGGTCACACAAAATATATATTGGATGCTTACTACATATTTATTAATCAGGGAATTTGTGAGCTGATTTCTGCTATTGTCCTTTATAGAGATCTGTAACTGCATTTTTGTTCTTTTCTAACATGTATAGAGTGCCTGTTGCCATAGTAGTCACTGGTTTAGCACAACATGTTTTTTCTTCTTTAAAAAAAATTTAGTTTCCACGTCTGCCAAGAAGGGACATATTAATCCACTTACTCATTATGCTAGCTGAGGGAAGTTGAAGTCCACAGAAATTATCATTTATGCAAAATCTCATAGAAAGTCAATTGTATCTTTTGTGCCTAGAACTCTACCCCAGATTTAGAGAAGAAGAATGACACTGAAGTCAAAGATCCTGAGCTAAGGATGTAAGGTAACTTTTCTTTTTCCACAAAGCACCCCCCCCAGCAGAATGATTCCTTGAAATCCCCAGTAGAAGATCATGTCTGTCTATAAAAATTATTTCTCCTAATGGATACAGATTTTAAACACTGCTGATGTCCATGAAAGAGATAATAACTAGACAGTATTCTTCCAGGCAAAAGTTTACATTAATCCACTTATCTCTGAAGGTAGGGGAGAAAACCAGACTATAACCAAAAGACAGACAAAAAGTCCTTTGAGACACCTAACAGAAGTAGAGGAATCTTGTTAAAGAAACAAAAATTAACAGCTCAGTTCCTCATAAAACAACAAGTCCTGTCTAAGACTTCTAAGTTCTTTTAGTAGTAGGTAACTTAGATCAAATATGATCTAGCCCTACTATACAGACCACAACTTGCATATAAACATACTTAACTATAACAGTGTGCATGCCTGTCTATGACAATGGTTTATGCTCACTTGGATTTTTCTGACACTCCAAGCTGGAAGGGCCAGATTTTTCCTAATGTCTTACATCAAATCCACCTGCTGTCCTGCCTGTGATACCTGACTCTGAATGGGAAATGTCACCTACTTACTTGGGTAAGAGCATTTGAGTCAGAGGAAGAAAGCACAAAGTTGAATTTAGGCTCCCATTGTGACATATTTACAGAAACTCTGTAAATATTAACTCTGTAAATATTAATTAAATAAAACTCTGAAAAATTAACTTTCTGAGCCAGTCTTCTATCTAGCCTACAGAGATTTATTGCTCAGAATGGTATTTGGGGTGATGTGCTTTCTTAGTCTGCATAAGGTTTGACAGGACTAGGGTTCAAGCCTGCAATTTCTAAGGTCTTGGGAAAGTAATTTCTGAATGTTGTTTCTTTATCTAAAAAATGGTAATAAGAATATTTTCATATACCTTGTAGGGACTGGATCAGTGAATTTTACTGAAAAGGAGAAGAGTGAAGTATTGTTTTATAGATTGAATAAGAACAGATGCATAGTGCTTAAAATAATTCCTGGCACATAGTAGTTATCCAAGAATGTATTTGACTGTCCTCTTCCTCTTTCCTCCTTCCTGAACTATACTTCACTGCTCATTGCTCATGATATAAACAAGTAATGAGCTAAAGTGCCCATTGATAATCTAGCTTTTGACCTTCAAGCCAGTTTTTCTCAGTGGATAAAAATGAGTATTAGAGATAATAAAGTTCAATATTGGGTTGTCTTAGTCTGTTCACAAAGCCCATCTCAACTGATTTTGATTTGGCTCACAATGAGGACTTGTTGTTGTTAGATGTCATGTAGTCAGGTCCGACTCACAGCAACCCTATGTACAACAGATGAAACACTCCCTGACACTGTGCATGCCCGGCACCATATCAGTGCTTCTCTGCTATTTATAGGGTTTTCAATGGGTAACTTTTGTGTGTGTGAGGGGAGGATGGGTTTCCAGGTCCTACTTCCAAGCCTACACCACCTGGTATTCCCAGGTGGTCTCCCATCCAAGCACTAACCAGGCCCAATCCTTAGCTACCGAGATCAGATGACATCAGATGCCAGGGTGGTACGGCTGTAGCCACAATGAGCATTGGGGAAGAAAAATAGCTGCAAATCTCTCACTGGTGGAAAATCAATGCAAGGAACATCTTTAACCAATCATGGGCACCAGCACCATGTATGAACTTGAAGGTTTTTATATTATCTTCTCAATACTGTTGTGCCTCATATTAATTTATGTGTAGCTTCTCAAACGTGACAATGCTCAGACCCTATTCTAAAAAAGTGTGGGGCAAAGTGTTCACAAATGGCAAGTATTCTCACCAGCATGACCACTCTGTGAATCAACAGAAGTAGAGGTCAGGGGTCAAAAGAAAATATTCTTTCTCCTGTCGGAATCACCATTTGTACAAATTTCTGACTGGCTCCATGACCCAGAGCACTTTCTTAAAGTGGGACACAGAGTGCTCTGAATCCAGACATGACACTGAATTAATTATGGTTGGGTGGCTGTTGCCTTATGGAGAATGGCCTGGGGGACACTAAACTTATGCATTAAGCAGCTGAACCAATGGATGATTCAACTGCCAGGGAAATAATAGAATGGGGAGACCCTCTGTTCTTTTGACACTGGTGCCAGCTTGGCAAAGCAGAGCTTTCTTTTTCTGAAATTACTGAAAGAAAATAGCACCACTCATAGCCTTTTAGTTTACTGTCAATTCAAACCTGATTCCAGGCTCAAGAGAAGCATCCTATGCTTTTGTACTTCTCCCTACTCTTCATCTACTTCCTCAATTCTTCTAGCTGATCTGACCTCCAATTTGATGGGCTTTCTAGAGAACTCTATCAACACTATTAGCAGAATGGCCTTTTAAGCTAGTACTAACAAATGCATAGTATCTAGATCCATTTCATACCATGTGTCATATTATTATCCTATTCCTAGCTACTTTTACAACCTTGGTTTTTCTATTACCTGTTGTTAAATTTTTAAATAATTTGAAATTATAATAGCAATACAAGTAGCTACAAAAAAATAGAAAACATAAATGAATGTAAAGAAGAAAGTAATATCCATTACCATACCACCAAACGTTAACAACTATTCACACAATTTCCAAATGCTTTCCCTATGTGTATTTTTTTGTTTTTAAAAATGCAGTCATGAACTCAATATTGTACAAATTTTCCATTTTCATTAAATAAAATATATGCACATCTTTTTGTCAATAATTACTCATTTAGAATATTCTTTTTAAATGGCTACATAGTATCTCCTTGTAGTTTCCACAACTATCTCCATATTCACAAATATTTAGCCTGTTTTAAATATTCTCTTGATATAACCTATACTAGCATAATACTTATAGGTCTTTTTCAACTTCTTCTGCTCCATATTGATTAGCTTATGACATATCTTCCTAGGCCTAGGAAGAATTCTGATGTTTGCAAAATCTGTCAATGTGGCTTATCAAGAAGTGGACCAATATTTATTGTTCCCAAACCCACACATTTCAAAAGAAAGAACCATTGTTCTTCACTGAAACTCTGTAATATATAGTTGGCAAAATATTTTGAAAAATGACTTTTAAAAATGAAAAGAAGATGGGGAGGTACCCACAGCCCAAGGCCCCAAGAGAGAGAGTATCTGTCAGAGACTCATCAGTCAGGATTAGTTATTATTTTGAAAGTCCAATTTTAATTTGCTAACATTTCTATGGCCATAAAAAGAAGAGAGAACAGGTAAAGCAGCTGAAATATAAATCCAGAAGGCAGGCTGTAACTAAAAAGATGCCTTGGGGAAATGAATGTGAGATTTGCTAACACTGTTTGGTGAAGTCCTTCTTCACTTCTCTTTGTTCACATACCCCACATTAGGATCAGAAGTGGTTGGGGAATACTTAGCAGAAACACGTGTGGGGTAAGCTGTGACCACTGGGACCTTACACCAGGTCAGGGACACCCTGGCATGACTTCTACAGAATCCTTTCAGTAGAAGCCAAGTGAAAGAATTTTATGCAGATTCAGAAGGGTCTAATCTCTAGAGATCTGGGTGCAGAAAACAATAAGACTGTGATTTTTAATCCAACTATCACTAGCTGAGAAAACATCTAAATGCTCCCTTGTTGTTGTTAGGTGTTGTCAAATCAGGTCCAACTCATATTAACCCTAGGTACAATAGATAAAACACTACCAGACACTGTGCCATACCCAGCATTATTGTCAGTGCTTCTCTGCTATTCATAGGTTTTTGATGGTTGATTGTTTTTTGGGAGTGAGTTGCCACGTCCTTCTTCCAAGCCTACAGTACTCTGTATTCCCAGGAGATCTCCCACCCAAGTACTAACCAGGCTCAACCCTGCTTAGCTTCTGGGATCTGACAAGATAGTGTGCCAGGGTGGTATAGCTGTAGTAAATGCTCCGTAGGAACCATGAATGGTTATTTCCAAAAAATGCTATGCTGTGGGAAACACTAGTATTAAATGAAGGTCCTTCCTCTCTTTTTAAATTTTAATCAAGGACATTTAGAAAAAAAATCACTGGTGAAGAATTGTGATACAGTTTTAAGTTGCGATACCTAATGTAATGAAAAGTGCCATTTCCTCAAATTTCTTAGAGAATTAACAATCTATATCATTAGTCACTATATTGAGTCTCATTTAACAAATAGTTTCTTAAAGTTTAAGAAGAACAAGGTCATAGACTGGAGGCAGATCTTAGAACTGAAAGATGAGGGTGGATATTTGAGAGGAAGACTTACCTAGGAAAGAGAAAGAAAAGGAGTCAGACTGGGCTGAGAATTAACAAAGAAATAAGCAGCACCAGGTAAACTATCCCTGCAAGATTTCAAATCATTTCAATTTAATCATGCATCCACTAGATTCTTCTTTCATATTCTTTTATTTTCTCTTGGCCTGAGGAAAAGTCATGGATCAGATGGAAAAGAAAGGAGAGATGGAGGGGCAAGGAAAGAGGGAAATGAGAGAGTGTCCCTGCTGGCAAATTCAGAAGGACTGAGCTGCCTCCTTCAGAGCAAGAATTAAGTGGGAGGGGAGAGCCCTTGGCAAGGTGGGAGCTAAGGGAGGGTCCTTCTCAGAAAACTGGGAAAGATTTTGGTGGTGATGTCACAAATGGGAGCATCTGCCTTCTAAGGACTTTGTCTGCCAACTGGCAGAGAGGGCACAGTTCAGAGTGCCAATTCTCTTTGTAATAAGGAAAGGCAGGAAATGGGCAGAGAGCTTTAAATACAGTGAGAAAAGCCACATTTGAAGGACAGGAGAGGGAGGAAAAAAAGGGAACCACATGGATTCTTGGTGATTCCTCAGTGAAGAAGACATCCTATCTTCTATTTTCATAGCACTTTTCAGTTTACAACACACAGACACCATCGCATTGCAAGCTCACAGTGACCTGAGATGAGCATAATTATCACTATTTCCCACTTGAAGAAATTGTCACCCAGAAATATGTGATACACCTTGATTACAAGTATTCTTTTATGAGGCTAATGTTCTTTCTACTACCTCTAAACAGCTTTCCTGGGGTAGGTCTATAGTTCCCAGTATATCTTCTAAATGCCATTTACTTTTAGAGCCCTACACTTCAGGGAAGCTGTATTAGGATCAGCCTTCAACCCTGCTGCAAGTTCTGCCTCTCTGCCTTTGTTCCTGCTGCTGCTACTACCTGAACTATTGCCCAACCTGAACTGTTACCATGTTACCAATATCTTTCAAGGTCTAAATCTCTACTTATCAGTTTTTCCCCTATATTTTGTTTTGTTTTTGTTTTGCTGTTGTTGTTTGTTTGTTGAGAGAGGCTCACTATGTGGCCCAGACTGGCCTTGAATTTCACCACCTGAGTGTCAGAATTATAGGCATGCACCAACATGCCAAGTTATTCCTATGATTTTTATTATAGGACTTTGTATTATGATATTTTCATACATTTCTTCTCTCATACTAAATTTAACTTCATATTCATTTTAATGCATAGTAAAATTTCTTACACAGTGAGGAAATGAGCTTTCAGTGAGCTAGTCAGAAATAAAAATTCCTTGTGAATTCTTAATATGTATTTCTTTGTCATAATAAGTTTAAAAAATAAGTTACTTGAAGCCAAAGCAAATTCTATTGACATTTGGTGTAAGATTTTAACAACTGAATTCTATATCCAATGTTTATTAAAAGCTATCTGTATGTATTGCATCTTTTGTTTTGATTTGTTTTTTTTGTGGTACTAGGGTTTGACCCTTAGTTACTGCACCAGAACTAAAATGAAAGAATCCAGGGCCTTGCACTTGCATGCTTTGCAAGTGCTGGACCACTGAGTTGCACCTCCAGCCTTTTTTTTTTTTTTTTTTTTTGGAGACAGGTTCTCACCAAATTCTACAGACTGCCTCTGGTCTCCAATTTGGGATCCTCCTGTCTCCGCCTCCTGAGCTGCTGGGATTACAGCCTATCTATTGCAACTTGATCTAACATTTTGTGTGTATGGTTGTGAGGCTGATTTAAATCATTAAAATGAGTGAAATTTCAGAGTCTTCTAACCTTTGTTGAGTTGATGCATCATGTGTTTGAATACAAAAGTCAGTACTCATTAAAAAGTGTACAACAGAGTAGTAAAAGATGTGGATGCAGATTGTCCTATGTCCATATTTCTAACTTTAAGGTGGCCTGGGGTTTAGCTCAGTTGGTAGAGTGTTGATCTGTGCTCTCTGAAGCCCTGGGTTCCATCTCCAGCACCACAAAAACAAGAAAAGGATGTGGCAATCCACTCCCAAAGCAATCCGAAATAATCAGCCATTAAAAACCCCATGAAGGTCGCTGTAAGTCAGACACACCTCATGGCAACTAACAACAACAACTTGAGCCAGCCATGCCTCAATGGCACCTAACAACAACAACAACAACAACAACAACTGTAAGGGTAAAATTCTAGGCTTTTATGGATTAAAACATAGGTGCTAAACAGAACCTCAAATTTCCTTTGATTTTTATCATGTCTTGGATTGGTAGGTATGTTTCCCTTAGTTTATGGAATTCATGCTTTTAGTGTTAAACAGAATCTCTTCACCACATCATCCTTCAGGGCTTCCACCATCTTTTCCCCCACAGGAAAGCAAAGGGAAAACTTGCAAAATGTTGTGCTGGAGTCATCACGCAGCTATGCACCTTAACTACACCGTCATCACTCACCCCTTTAATCTTCTGCTTAGTAAATTGCCTCTCTCAGATTAAAGCCTCTGCTATTAGCTACTGACACAGTTGTGTCATTTAATTTTCATTTGTGACTTACTGCACCAGAACTAAAATTAACAAAATTAAACCCATGAATTTCTCCCCTAATTGGGCATTTGTGTCTTCCATAAATGACACTCAAATGTATAAGATGTATGTTGCATGCACAGTGCATGCACATCACTAAAACCACGGGAAACCATTTGGGAACTCAAATTTAGATTTAAATTGGAATTTAAATTAGTCCTCAGTGAATATGAAACATCAAAAATAAGGTGGGCTTAAAATAGCAAGCAATTTGGCATTGTTCAGTATAGGATGCCAATTCCCTTTATTCAAAAGCAAACATTTTGCAAGGCAACCATTCCCCCATTAAATCCAAGCATTAAGAAGAAAGTAGACTCTTGGTTACCCAAGGAGAAAATGCACTTGCTCCCTGGTTAGCAGATTAGCAGTATAAAGAACCTAGCAAGCTTTCTCCACGGCTTCCTTTGAAAAGCCCCATCCCCCACTCTCCTGTTTCCCCGAGGCAATAGGAGCCAACATCTTTATCCATTAACTTCCATGTTCCATATTGAGAAATGACATTATTGATCACTATGGGATACTTTGGATCTTTGTCCTCACTTTCTCTACAGGAGTAAATTTGGTAGAATTCTAATTCTGAAACAGTCAAGTCATCGGCCATCTGACTCCTTAGGCAGTCTTGCCAGTAATCTTGAAACCTTGCCTTTATAATTTCTTCTGTCCTCCCCTCTGTTCAGACACAGTCAACCTGAAATTCAACTTTAGCTCCAGACTAGTCAGAGAATAATTGTTTTGCAAGATTCAAAAAGTACAAAACCTATTCATAGGAAGCACTCTGACATCCAGGGGAAAAAAGTATAACTAATAATGAATAATAATAGCATTGTCTCTGAAGGCAAGAACATGAAAATATAGCTATGAAGTAAAAATAAACTCCTACAGTACCCTATGTGCTCTAAAGGAAATAAACAGAAAGACTGTGTTGTTTCTGAAAATTAGGTGCCACTATTACACTTGGATATTTTAAAAGGCAGCTTTTCATAAATTTAGGATTATCAAAGATTTGGAGGTCCATTTGTATCTAATAGGAAATAGTAACCTTAAACTACTGAGAAAAACTAAATTCAGGAATTTCAACATATTTCCTCACAACTTTTTCACTTGTCAGTCATTAGTGGAAGAAAGGCTTTTCTCTATATGCATCTGATGACATTTTTTTCCCTTTGGTTTTGTATGTCTTTTATACTCAAACCTTGAACTATTTCCCTTCCTACTTGCAAACACTAAGATCACATCTATACTTCCTCTGTAATGCACTGGTTTTGCTAATGCCTTCAGGAATTATTAGGACAATACTTTTTTTTGCAATTGATTATTTGAAAAGAACATATTTAAATTTAAATATTATTTTATGCAATAGCTATCACAGAATTTGTAAAGTTCTGTGTTCCAAGAGTTTGTGTAAGTTGAGGAAACATATCCAAGGAATAGTTAACTGAGTTAATGAATCATTATTCTGCCGCTGGTCTTCCATGTCCTATGTTTATTAAAAAATAGAATCTGGACCCTAAGGACCAGTGATCTGATTTAGGGTGACATTTCTTGCATTTTCATGATCTGAAAGTAGAACTAAAGCATCTCAGCAGTTTCAAGCTGGCACAAACACATTGTTTCCTAGCTTGAAATGCATAATTAACAAGAAAGCTAGTTGTTGAAGAGCTAAATGACTATCCAAAAGAGGGCTCATTGACGTTCAAATGAATGCTGAAAAGTAGGGTGCCACAGTGACTTTTTGTTTGTTTTATATATAAGCTATCCCTAAGCAATTGACAAAACTAATTTTTCCTTTTCTCAAACCCAGTGAAAGCCTAAAGGTAACAGCAATTATCTCTTAAATACTTGTATCCAGAAGTAGATTTATAATCCCATGAAATTTATATAATTTACTAAGCCACTAAGCAAGTCCATGTTACACTCCATCCCCAACCCCACAGGATGTATCTCATTTCAATAGAGAATTTGAGTCAATGATATAAATTAAGTAGTCCTCATAAGACAGATGGGGAAATGTCCTATGAAAATATGCTTTCCAATTCCCATGAGGAATACCCCAATAATTGGACACAATGCCAAAACTCAGAGCACAAATGAATCTCATTCTTGTTACTGAAAGGAGAAGATGCTGATGTAGTATTAGTGGCTTAGAGTTAACATGAGCTGTATGTCTACAATTGCTAAAGCAATTTTGGCAAGAAAAATTAAGATAAACATAAGAAACATTGTGGACCAAAGTCAAGGAATAATATAAATATGAATTTCTTAAGAAAAGTGCCTGAATGCTTCTGTGTCTTTAAATGGCAGTTTTTCTGAGGTTGGATGAGTCATGATGCAACAGTCACCCCCTTTTCTAACACATTCTTAAAATTAGAACTCTTGGGAGATCCCATGCCCCAATTTGCCTTCCAATTTCCAAGAAAGAGAAAATATTTAACCTCTTCACATTTGCATTTCTGTCCCTGCATGACAGTTTATGGTTGGTTTGTGCATATTTCTTTTTTAGAAATGTTAAAACAGGAAAAATGAGGTCATTCTTCAGCTGTCTCAATCTTTGACGATTTTAATGCAATTCAGTGTTTATATTTTAGCTAACAAGTGTGTCTCCTTCCTTCCTTCCTTCCTTCCTTTCTTCCTTCCTTCCTTCCTTCCTTCCCTCCCTCCCTCCCTCCTTCCCTCCCTCCCTCCCTCCTTACCTTCTTTCCTTCCTTCTATCCTTTCTTTCTTCTCTTCCTGGTCATTCCATGCAACACTACAGATATAAGTTATTCTGCTTGTACTAAAAAGCCTTAACTTGAGCCTCAATTTAAACTTCCATAAATTTGCCTTATTCATTGGAAATAATTAACATGAGTTTGAAAAACTCTGTTAGGTGAGTCCTCAAAGACTATTATAATCTTGAGAAAATCATTGCATGCAATGACTTCTATCACCATATGCTATATATACACATCATCCTCTTTCTTTCTTTCTTTCTTTTTTTTTTTTTTTTATGGT
Organism: Pedetes capensis; assembly: GCA_007922755.1. Lineage (NCBI taxonomy): Eukaryota > Metazoa > Chordata > Mammalia > Rodentia > Pedetidae > Pedetes > Pedetes capensis. The sequence continues at coordinate 279,267 of VMDO01000173.1, forward strand.
ACTGGGGGTTGAACCCAGAGCCTTGTGCTTACATGTTCCACAAGTGCTGGACCACTGAGCAGCACCCCCAGCCCATTTTTTTTTCTTTTTTTTTTTTTAACTTTTTTTGAGACAGGGTCTAGCTAAATTACGCAGGCTGCCTCTGGTCTGGAACTTGTGATCCTCCTGCCTCAGCCTCCCAAGCCGCTGGGATTATAGGTGGGAACCACCACACCAGGTATCACCCTCTTTCTGTAACATTGAGTTTTTAAATGCTTCCCATGCATGGAAAAATTCAATTAATAATGGGATCTCCTGTTGTCAGTCACCTTTACAAAATATGCACGTGCGCGTGCGCACACACACGGAGGCACACAGATGTTCTAGCTTTTAAATTCTGCATTTCCTCAAAAATTTACACATTTAAGCCAAAGATTATGCTGAACATGATCTTCTTTTAAAGCATTTCCCCTCTGACAAACAACAGAAAAACGATAGAAGATATCACTGTTGAAGCTATGTGCTTTCCTGGACTTTCTAATTCTTCATGAGTGCAGTTATTTTTCCAAGATGCTAGAAAGTCACCTAGGCAATTTTAATAGAACCCTAGATACAGAAATGACAGAAAGGGAATTTTAAGGCTTTGAAATGAGTTTTAGAGTTATAAATACCTAGCTTTTTTCTAATGACAGGTGAAGACACATGGTCTTTGGGAAAGAATATCTTCCCAAACTGGCTGATAAAATCGATGTGATGGATGTACAGAAAACCCAAGCCCTCAGCCACCCACAGCTGCATCAGTGGTGCTGAGGACTTGGACAGGAAGACAGCTTCCTCCCAATTCTGCAACCTAACCATTGCCAGTCATCCTGTTAGTTTCAATCCAAAGCGTTTTGAGTGCCATTTCTCCGAAGTTTGGAAACATCACCAGAAGGAACTAACTTCCCACACCACTCCCATGGGGTTGAAACAGTGTACAATATGCATTCCCCAAATCTATGTCACATGCTAGTTCGTACACACAAAGCAGGAAAAACACAACCCTTTCTGTGTTGTGTTCTTTCAGTTTCTTCTCCACTGTTTTCTTTTTTTTTTTTTTTTATCACTTCAGGATGACATAGCAAAGAGTGACTGGAAGATTAAGTAAAGCGGTTCCTAGGTCCTTTTCTGTCCTTTTCTCTGCCTCTTCCTGAGTTATCTTAATAAGTCACTCACTAGATTCCTACAGTTTCCTTATCTGTGAAATGGGATTTATAACTATATGCTATGTATGGCTCCTTCACTCCTTCAATTTTTTTTTTCAGTAATTCGGGGGTTGAACCAAGGGCCTCTCGCACTTGCATAACTTTGCAGGTGCTGTATCACTGAGCTGCACCTCCAGCCTTTTTTTTTTTTTTAACTTTTTATTTTGAGACAGAGTCTTACTAAATTACACAGGCTGCCTCTGGTCTCGAACTTGCAATCCTCCTGCCTCTGCCTCCCAAGTTGCTGGGATTATAGGTGTGAGCCACCATGCTTGACTCACTTCTTCAAATTTCAATGGTTTATTCTTTCTCTGTAGTATGCTTTCTCCCTGCCTTTTGCCTGTGTCTGTCTCCTTTGTTATCTTATGATTTTTCAATCCTCACTTCAGTGAAGCCTTCTCCTCTCACTCTTACAAGTCCCCTGTGCTGGGAAAATACCATTTCTCTACAACTTGGGGCTTGGGTTTAGCTCAGTTGGTAGAGTACTGCTCTGTACTCTCTGAGGCCCCAAGTTTGATCCCCAGCACCACAGAAACAGGAGAAGGACTTGGCAACCCACTCTTGAAACAATCCTAAAACAATCAGCCACTGAAAACCCTATGAACAGCAGAGAAGCATTGACATAGTGTTGGGCATGGTACAGTGTGGGGGAGTGTTTCGTTCTGTTGTACATAGGGTTGCTATGAGTTGGACTTTACTCAACAGCACCTAACAGCACGTAACAACAACAACTCTACCACTGGAGCTCCTATGGCTCTTAGCACTTTGTATTTTGAAAGCTCTGTCTCTGCATACCGTCAATTTCTTTAAACAAAGACTTTCTCTACCTCATTTATTCAATGCACCCATGTTGCTGGCACTTAGCATGCATTCAGTGAGTATCTTTGGAATATCTGACCTTCCTCACCTTCTCTTGCAGAGCCCTTTCAGGCAAAGAGTGTAGTTATGAGGAGTCTTACTTTGCTTTTCTGGCCAGCTCACTTCACAAAGAGTTGCACTAGTGTTCAGTCCCTTCTGAGTGACTTTTCTGAGCTGAGTCTTTCCTAGTGATTTTAATTACTGACCAGTTTGAATGTATTTACTCACTAATGCAGGCATTCATATATGATTGTGTCAAGCAACAAAGAATATATTCCACAGGTAATAAATCACAAATACCTCACAATAGTTTAAAAATCTTCTGTCATACTGGACTGTGTGTTTGGTCATGGAAAGAGCCATATTTCTTCAGCCTTCTATAGTTCCTTCTCTATCTCTTCCCTCTCTACCACCCAGCTCCTGACAGTATGGAAAATCAAACACAGTTTGAAATATTTTTGCCTAAGTTTTTTTGGAGTTGAACCATATCATATCCAGTCTCTTCAAATGTATTCATTTTATGTTGTTCTCCATAAAATATGCCACTATTCAGATAAATATAACAGTGTCAATTCATCAGTAATTTCTTTCCTTGTTGTTGTGAGGTGCCATTGAGTTGGGTCTGACTCATAGCGACCTTATGTACCAGAGAAGGAAACATTTCCTGACACTGTGCCATGCCTAGCATTATGTCAGTGCTGCTCTGCTATTCAGAGGGTTTTCAATGGCTGATTGTTTCAGGATTGTTTCAGAAATGGGCTGCTAGGTCCTTCTCCCATTTTTGCAGTGCTAGGGATTGAACCCAGGGCCTCAGAGTACACAGAACAGCATTCTACCAACTGAGCTAAACCTAAGTATTTTCTTTTAGACTGTGAAATCTTTATTGCTTTGCTATACCTCTATGGAATCATATGACCAAAGAAAGGTCCATCTAGAAACACTAAATGGAGAGATTGACCCCTGTTTTGTTTTATACATTTAATTTCCAAAACCACAGGAAATTTGGGCACTTAGGACATTCTTTTTACACAAAGAACACAATAAAATGTAGTTAAGCTGCTTCAATCTTGGTAAAACATTTAGGATAGCTTTGGAGAAAAAGGGAATAAAAGGAAGTAACCCAATAGAGAAACTGTAACTATAATGGCATGACTTCTAATCAACAAGCAACCATACACTGAAGCATGCTTTCATGCTCTGAAAAGTTGTAAAATATTACCGAAGGCCCATACTTTGGAGGGCCTCTAATTTAGATATTTAAAATTGATGAGATCTATCTAGGTTAAGTAATACAAATTATTTATCACTTGTATTTGACCAATTCTGCTATGCTGAAAGAATCAGCATTGAAGCCAATTTTAACTGTCATATTGAGTTAAAAGATATTAATATGTGAAATAATTTATAATCAACAAATTATTTTAAAAATTCCTTGTTTACTTAGATACAACCATATAGGATCAAAAGATATTATCATTATATAACTTTCAATTAGTGTCAATTTTTAACATTTAAACATCACTTTTCATATTATTGTGAATATACCAGCTCAAGTAAAGCCGGTAAAATTATCCTTTCTGTACAGTCACTTATAGTTTTGAGACCATGAGCCAAGAATGCAAGGTTCTTAAACAAATTTCCCTAAATAGTCATATGGGGTACACCTTCTGATACTCAGAATAATATATTAGTTTACTAAAATACTCACCTATAAGTACCCAATAATATTTTGTTACACGGGTATGTTACGTATATTATTCTACTGGGAAAACAAATCTGCAGATTCAGGTTTCAGAAACACACTTAGAGTCAACAGAGAAACCAGGGTTCTGCTCTTTGCATAGACAAAAGATAATGGCATCTCAGGCTCATTGTCAAAACCTTCCTGGTTCAGAATTGTCCAAAGCAAGCTGCTGGACAGTAATAACTGTGAATCCTCAAAGGTTCTTGAACTCATACATCTTTGGAAATATGCCCACAAAATACATGAGTGCTCCCATATATCAAGAATGAGTATGTAGTCATGTATTTAAAAACTCTAATTATTACAGTACAACTTCCATCTATTTCTTCACTTGCTGAATGGAGTTGGAGGTATATATGATTAGGTTGGAGAAAGGAAAGGAATAAAACAAATAAGATGTTCAGGTTTTATTGGAACTAATTCCAATAGAAGTCATTTTCCTTGGAATATAAGGAAAAATTATGTATTGTTGTACCACATTGGACACCATTATCAGTTTTAAAGGCAGAGGTGACAGGGAGGATGAAGTTTTATGTGTATGGTCCTCTAATTGCACCTTTGCCTTCAAATTTCACAACTGCCTTTCATCCAGCTAAGTAAATTGCTAATTTATTAATGATGCTTCTCCATATCTATGGGAGAAGAACCTGGCAGCCCACTCTCAAAATAATCCTGAAACCATCAGCCATTGAAAACCCTATGAAAAACAGAGAAGCACTGACATAGTGCAAGACGTGGCACAGTATCAGGGAATGTTTTATGCTGCCGTATATAGGGTCTCTATGAGTCAGACCTGACTCAACAGCACCTAACAACAGCAACACCACCATATCCACTGCCCCCTCATTACCAAAAATGGAGTTGTGTGAGCTTTTTAAAAATAGCCCAGTGAATAGGAGCAACCATGGAGTAAGAGTAGAAGTTGTAAAAGGAAAGGGGGAAAAGAGAGAAAGGATACACATATAAGGAAGAGGCAACCATGGGAAGGGAAATAAATATTAGAGAAAGCCTGCTAGATAAAAACTTTCTAGTTTAACAACTCAAAAAACAAGGGTAAAGGAATACAACACATGATTCTTTTCACTAAAGCTTTAAGCTATAAACCATTGGGATGATTTGTTAGATTATTATATCCCTCTGAAGGCAATGATATAATGAGAAAATCAGATCTTCAGGACACTAAATTGTACTGATTTATAGAAATGCCAGAAAAATCTTCCTATTTGAACTGTTACGGGTTGAAATAGGTTGAAATCAATGTCCAGTGGTAGGGATCACGCTGAAAGTAAGTACACTTGCTTCCATTAAAAGCTTTTGACATGGTGACTCTTAAAGGAGGACCACATATTCTATTTATAAGTTTGGGTATATGAGTGTTACAGGAAAGAAGAAAACTGCAGATATTTATTTGAAAATACTGGGCTGGGAATGTAGCTCAGTGGTAGAGCACTTGCATGAAGCCCTGGATTCAATCCCAAGCACTGCAAACTCAATAAACACTAGCAGAAAAATTTTAAAGGAATTATTTTCTATATATAAGCAGTGGTAAGGCTTCACCTGTTGTATATAGGGGGGCTATGAGTCGGATACTGACTTGACGGCACCTAACAACAACAACAACAGCAAAAACAAGGTTCCCTAACAAGTAATCATTCTCATTAGAAAATTATACACAGGCATTTGGAATGTAAATAGGTACAGATCCTCTTAAAACAGCTCCATGTAAGTTATTAAGAGCCTTATCATGTCTATATTTTTTGGTCATTTATTCCAATTTAAAGATTTATCCTAAAGAACTAACTTGTGATTTAGATAAATACTCTTATTCCCTCAAAAAAGTGTACATATAATTATTTATATATGTATATTTGCAAAAAGAAAGAATGCTAAAAACATCAAAATCAAAATCAGTAATGGGAGTTTCATTAATTTAAATTGTATTCATATTATGGAATTTTGTTCAAATAATAAGGTTTTGTTTTAAAGAGTTTTCTTTTTTTTAACACAGAGCTACACAGCAAAAGCACCAGTTAAATGAAAATCCTATATACTAAAATATGAAAGGTAAATCATCTCTGGTTTTTGAGATTATTTACAATTTTCTCATTATCTTTAAAAATACTTTATATTTGGTATGCTATTTTTATATAGATATATAATTTATGTTAAAATCAGTTTCTTAACTATGGTGAAACAGATTGACACATGGATCTACCCTTTTTACACATTATCTAATCTGGTTCTCATAAAAACCATTAACACAGATACAGTATTTACCCTGGTTGTAGATGAGGAAACTGGGTAGAAAGACATTAAATAACCAGCCAAATATCACCTCCCAAGTAAATATTTGAGGTGGGTTTTGAACCAAATGGTCTGATTCCAGAATTCATAACCCTGCTATACCGTTGATGTTACACAGGCTGCTTAGTGATCTGTCAGAATGTATTAATCTCATGCAGAAAGTCATATGATCTTGTACAACTGTGACCATTGTCTATAAAAGTTTATAATCTCAGTAAGATTGTGATTTTGATGGCATTTAAGTGTTGTTGTTGTTAGGTGCCGTCAAGTGGGGATCTGACTCATAGCAACTCTATGTACAAAGGAAAAAACACTATTGTCAGTACTTCTCTGCTATTCATAGGTTTTCAATGACTGCTTGTCTTTTGGGAGTGAGTTGCTAGGTCTTTCTCCTAAGCCTGCAGCACCTGGTGTTCCCAGGTAGTCTCCCATCCAAGTACTAACCAGGTCTGACCCTGCTTAGCTTCCAAAATCTGATGGGATCAGATGCCACAGTGGTACGGCTGCAGGCACATTTAAGTGTATCTACCATATATATGCCTGCAGCCATAGCCCTGTGGCATCTGATCCCGGCAGATCTCGGAAGCTAAGCAGGGTCGGGCCTGGTTAGTACCTGGATGGGAGACCGCCTGGAAATACCATAACCTGTAGGCTTGGGAGAAGGACCCCCTCCCAGAAATCAATCTGCCATTGAAAACCCTATGAATAGCAGAGAAGCACTGACAATAGAGTTTCCTCTGTTGTACAGAGGGTGGCTATGAGTCAGATACCGACTCGACAGTACCTAACAACAACCATCACCTTTTATATAACCAGTTTTCATGAACTGTTACTTTTTAACCCTGAGAATGCAAAGGCTGTTATACATAGAAGGACATCAAACCTATTTTGTAATCATTCATTTATGACCATTTGAGTATACCACATTAAATGCTGGGGATGATAGTAATCATTATTATTAATGCTAATTACAGCATTCCTTGTCATAAACTTGGACCTAACTCAGCCATACCTAACAACAACAACAGCTTTGGGAAGGACATACACTTTTTTTTTTTTTATGTTCAAGGATGTTTATTGCAGCATTGTTTTAAGTGGTAAAAAACAACAACAACAACAACAACAATAACAACAACAACAAAAAACAAACAAACCTGGAAACAACTTGAATTTCTGAAAGTAGAAGACTAGCTCAATAAATAATGTAACCATTCTAATGACTAGCATGTGGCTGTAAAAAATAAGTTACATATAAATATGTTTTTCTGGAAAGATGATCATCAAATTGTTAAGTGAAAAAGGGTCTTTTATAGACTGTAATACAATATAGCCAGTCATGGTGGTCACACCAGTATTCAAGGAGCTGAGGAGGATGTGTCAGGAGGATTGCAAGTTCAAGGACAACCTGGGCAACACTTGGGAGAAGGGCCCTAAGTAGTGCTCCATTCCTGTAGTCAAGAATCTGATTCCATTAAAAGTGTATGTCCCCCTATCCTGGCAGCACACTCCCACCTCCAACCTACAAGCACAAGATAGGAGGCAGGTAGCTGACTGAGGCTGGAGGCTTAGAAGGAGAACCCCTCTGGCTGGCTGTTGGGCTACACTGTAGGGGCAAAGGGTCTCCTTCTGGGGATGGAAGGAGCGAGTGGGAGCACCTGCCTGGCTCGATTTTCAAATAGCAGTGATAGCTGCCTGTTATAATGGTTTGGAAGAGTCTTCTCATCCCCATCCAAGCCCATCCCTGTACAACAAGCATTGGTAACAATTTGGTAGCCTCTTTCCTTTTTGATGGTTATACAAACATGGTCAAAGATGTGTGCATATGCTTTACATGTGAACATATTCTTTTTTGAAACACTGGATCATATTGTATTGTAGTTGTTGTTGTTATTAGGTGCCATCAAGTTGGTATCTGACCCATAGCAACCCTATGTACACAGCCAAAACACTTTATCAGTGCTTCTCTGCTATTTATAGGGTTTTCAATGGCATATTGATTTTTGGGGGTGGGTTGCTGGGTCCTTCTCCCCACAAAACTTTAGAGCATCACAATGGCAGGATCAACTAGGACTTGAACATAATTTTACTATAGATGAACACTACTGATCAATACTTCTGTTATTGATTCTAGTCAAGTGTCCTCTGAAATGTTAGAGTCTAATTTGGGTGTTTATTGTAATTATTAGTGATGATTTTTAAAATTATCTATTTTAAGAACCATTATAATCTGGTATCTTTTTTCTGGATAAAGAAAAAGCCAGGAAAAATCAGAAGTTACTAAGCATTGGTTGGCTTTACATTCTGTATTTGCTTTTTTCTCTCCAAATACTATGAAAGTCTTATTTGAAATGCATCCATGTCCAGTAGCTTGATTGAAAAACATCCATGGCCAGCAGCCTGTTTGAGGCCTTATTATGTAAATATCATTCTACAGCATGGTACAGATCAGTGTACTTTAACTAGGAACTCAAAGGGATAATGTGGGTTGAGAAGTTTCATTCAAATTTCTTTTGTTCATAGCCAGAAATTTATATTTAGTAATCTCTGGATAAATATAAAAGAGTATAATAAGTTCCACAGAAGATGTATTATGTGGCCCTAAATTAGGATTTGACCCATGGTAGGTACATGATTAGGTGTTTCACCAGGTATTAGAAATAATAATACAAATTGACTTACCCCCTAACAGCTGCTAGGAAAATTCATTTCTTGAGCACCATATTTTGTGCCAATTGAAAAAGAAAGTTCATGAAAATTATGCAAGAGAAATAACCTAACATTTAAATAGTATTTTAATTATATAAACAATTAAGGAACAGAAAATTAATACCATGATTTCTGTAATGTAAAATTATTGCTCAGCCCCTTTAAGTGTTTTACAAAGTGAAACACAAATCAAAGTGATTACAGTACTAATGAGTGAAATGGCATTCTTTGCTGTCTCTTATTTTAAGTGCTGATTTTGTTGGAAAAGAGTAACTCAATACTCTGGGTACTACTGAGGTTTCAGTCACCAAGCTAGCTAGACCGTGGAGAAGCACCTAACTGTACACACTAGTATTCATTCACAAAGTCCCTCACAAAATGTGGCAGTGAGGCTTGTTTGTAATTTGGGAGCATGTATCTGAGCAACGCCTAATACACTGGAACAATGGAGTAACTTGTCCTGAGTAACACTAAATCTGTGGTCAACTAAAGCTCTCAGATTCTATTTTACTTAAGAATATTTCCAGGTCTAAGGATTTCAATTCTGTACTTATATGACTGATTCTTCCTTGTGCTAAATTCTATACTGTCTTTTCTTGATTGATCAATAACTATCACTGAACTAATAAAAATATTTAATTCTTAAAATGAATCACATTAAGATGCACATTTAAAATTTCTAATTAAAAAATATATTTAATTCTTTAGTTATTTTTTTTTCTTCCAGCTATATTCTTATGTTTAAAAGAGTTATTTCAGTCTTTTGGGGGCTTATTCATTGTTCATATACTTTTCCAATGTCTCTTCTGTCTTTTGAAATAAAAAAATAAGCTTAATTTTTGGTAACTTTTTGATGAGTCAATCTATTTGTTAGTAGAGATATCCTGATTTGAATGGGTTGGCTTTTGCCTAAAGCTCAGTATTGCTCTTTCTACTCCTATACGGCCATCCTCAGAAACAACGCTATTGGTTACATAAACATGACAAATGTATATTGAAAATAAGTCAATAGGTATTAATCAGAGAAAGCAGTCTGGAGATGGACATATTGTGGAACACCCAGATTTAAGTCATCTAGATACAAAAGAACATGGGCTATCTGGCTCACATATTGTGGTAAAAGGGAATATTTGAGTATTTAAGGACAAGGCCCTGAGCAGTGCCCACAGAATGCATGAAGAAGGCTGGTGGGGAAAGCCTTAAAGATGGGTAGCTCAGAAATGCTCCAAGCATTTCCCTAGGCTTGGACAACCAAGTGTAAGAATAAGATAAGGTGAGACTAGGTAAAGGAGTCTCAGGAAGGTGTGATGCAATGAAATAACTACCTTTTAGAGCTAGAAGGGGGCTGGGATTTGGCTCAGTGGGTAGAGCACTGCGCTGCAGTCTCTGAGGTCCCAAGTTCAATTTCCAGCACCACAAAAATGGGAGAAGGACCTGGCAATCCACTCCCAAGGCAATCCCGAAACAATCAGCCATTGAAAACCCTATGAGGGCCGCTATGAGTGGGATACCGACTCGACGGCACCTAACAACAACAACAAGAGCTAGAAGGGATTTCAGAGATTCCCTTCTTCTAAAAAATAAAATTAGAAACATAATTGGTGAGTTTTTTAAAGTGCTGCTGAGGCAATATTAAACTCAGAATCCCATAGATTTGCTTCAGTGGCAACTCTACAGTTTCCCTGAAGACATAAAAGAAAAATCAATTGTTTTAATCCATACAGAAAAAAAGAAAAGAAAGGAAAAAAGAAGAAAACTAGCAATGTGGTTTGACAAGCAACCATTGGAGTTGTGGTTTTAAGCATAATGGATTTGCTTTTCCATTGCTTTTAATCTAATTAATTTCCCTATCTGTCTCTATGCCAGCAGACATGTTTACTACCTTGTTGTAATAAGATTATTTGTTTTTGTTTTTGTTTTTGTTTTTGTGTTTTTAGGACTGAGAGTTAAACCACGGGCTTTGGGCATGCCAGGAAAGTGCTCCACAGCACTTACCCTCAGCCATACCCTCAGACCCTTTTTGTGTGTTTTATTTTGAGACAGGGTATCACTGGATTGCACAGGCTGTCTCTGGCCTTGAAGCTGTGATCCTCCTGCCTCAGATTCCCAATTTGCTGGGATTACAAGTGTGCCCCACAGCACCAATTGTAAGACTATTTTTGAATAGCTTCATTTAGAAGGAGGGAGGGAGAGCTAGAGCAAGCAAGAAAGAGATATAAGGCAAACAGAGATACCCAGTGCAAAATCTTAATTTCTGATGACTATTGCTGTTTCCCCCCTGCCCCGGGTGTCTGTCAGCTTGTCAATGCTGTGGAGGTCTTGCATGTTGCTGTGATGCTGAAAGCTATGCCACTGGTATTCCAGATACCAGCAGGACTACCTATGGTAGACAAGTTTCAGCTGAGCTTCCAGACAAAGACAGACTATGGAGAAGGACCTGGCAGCCCACTCCCATAACAATTAGTCACAAAAACCGTATGAAGCACTGGCAAATATAGTGCCAGAAAATGAGCGGCCCCAGGATGGAAGACATTCAAAAGACAACTGGGAAAAAGTTGCCTTTTAAAAGTAGAGTTAACCTTAATGATGGAAATGCGGTAGAGCACCTGGGATTTCATTTGCTGATGGGGCATGACTCAAAATGAAAAGAAACAAATGGGGCTGCAACAACAGGCTCAAACATTAAAAAAAAAAACTACGCATGGCACAGTGTTGGGCAGTGTTTTGTTCTGTTGTACATACGGTCGCTATGAGTCAGACCTGACTCTGGCACCTAACAACAACAACATTTGCTTTCTCATTATGAATATCTTCAACAGAAAAGCAGTCTACTTTTCTGAGACAACAAGCATTAAAATTACGTTGCCTATGAATGATACACTCAATATTATTATTCCACCTACATAATTATTGTATCCCCTACACTTGCAAAGGTGTTCTGATTTAGGCAGTAAATTATATGGTTATCCTAAACATATTGTGGCAGGATTGGCATATTGTGCCAATTCATATGGAACACTGAATTTGGCAAAATTTACTTTAATACATCAGTCCAGAATCATAGATAATTTGGGGAATTCCTAACTTACCAAGACTAAGAAAGACTTAACCTTCTCTTATTTGCTTTTTATATTATCATTCAATGTTTCAGTTTTTTTACGAATAAAGTATGGAGTAATTTAGATAACAAAAATATAAAGCAAGTTTTCTCATACTTGACTACAAATCTTATTCAAAATTATATCATTTTTTTGATGTCTTCTCTCAAGACACCAATTTTGACATAGAAGAAAATCCATAGATAAATTACTTTAACATTTCGATTCAGGAAAATTGAACCTCTGAGATATAAAATGACTTGCCCAATGCTGCTGGTCTGTTTAGTAGGAAACTAAGCAGACCACTAATCTAATGAAACAAATTAGGTCTGGGGACTCCTAACTTCCAAACATTTACTTACTTCTGCATTCCATCTGTCTCCCAGATTGTAGTATTCATCTCTTTTATTACTTAAGAGCCTCCTGGCAGAGAGAATATTCACCCAAATCTAGCTTTTCCCTAAACATTACATTTCCTCATGAAGTAAATAACTCAAATCAGAAATTTTAATTTACTAATTTTTCTCTCAAGGGGCAAAGTTAATGAGGTATGTATTGGTCAGCATTTTAAAATTTCTTAGGGTACTGATATTTGATTATACATGAAGATTATACAAAGATGATTCTCCTAGTTTTGAGTTTTGTTGCTGCTTTCAACATGACAGACTTTAATACAAAAGAGCTAGAAGTGGACATCACTATGAATTAAGACTAGACTAAGAAAAATATAGTCAAGGTGTATTTCTTTTCTTTCTTCTTTCATTTTCTGTTTTTTTGGCAATAGTAGAGGGTTGAACCTAGCCCCTCCCACATGCTACACAGGTGTTTTACCATTGAGTTGAACCTCTAACTCCTTTTTTGGTTTGTTTTGAGACAGGGTCTTGCTAAATTGCACAGGCTGCCTCTAGCCTCAAATTTGTTATCTTCCTGCCTTAGCTTCCAGAGTCACTGGATTATAGGTGTACCTCATACTAAGGTATGTTTTTTGGTTGTTTTTTGTTTTGTTTTGTTTTGTTTTTTGGTAGTACTTTGGAGTTGAATCAGGGCCTCCCAAATACTTTGCAAGTGCGCTACTACTGGGTTGCACACTCAGCCCATTTCTTACTTTATTTATTTATTTTTTAAATTTTGATACAAGGTCTCAACTAAGTTGCACCAGCTGTCTCTGGGCTCAAATTCACATGATTTTTTGGCCTCCATCCCCCCTGTCATTAGGACTATAGATGGGCAGCACCATGCCCAGTTTACACTGTATTTCTTAATATTCAATTGAACATAAAGTTTAATTGGCACCTAAAGCAAGTATTAGGATTAGGTTTGCTGAAGAATTTAAGGATTTTTTTAAATGAAGCAAATATGTTTAAGGAGATGTGCTTTGTTGAAACAGAAAAGCAGAGGTCTCCACTGTTTTTTAATCTTTTTTCTTTTTTTAAAGAGAGTCTCACTGTGCAGAAAGAGCCAGCCTTGAAATTGTGATCTTACGTCAGATTACAGGTAAATACCACCACATCTAGCTTGACCTCCCACCCCATCTTTAAAGTGCTTTTCTTTACCTTCCTGACATACATTTATCTATCATTAAACATTCGAGTACAGTTAGAATGTATATTTGAATTCAAGGAAATATGTCTACTGAAGTTATATCAGTATATTCAAAGAGCAACCACTATACTAACTGGATTTAACACTCTGAAGCTTCTTGCATGAAGATTTAATTTTACATAATGTAACAATATATTGGATATCTCTGTCTGTCTGAACCTATAAAAACTTAAATAGGGTTGTATTTATCTAGGGACATTTTTTTCCAGGAAGGAAAGAGGCAGTATGCTGTGAAAATCCAGGATGGTTATAATTGTGAAAAAAAATAATTATCTTTTTCAAACAGATCAGATCAAATTTCCACATAGTTTTCACAAATGCCAAGAAGATTTGGCAATTTGTAGCAAAAATTGTCCTGAAACTACTTTTTAAAAAGCAAAACATAAAGGAAAAGGAAAAAAGAGATTAGTGTTACTCTGCACCAAAGATACTGAATTCCCATACCACTTTTTAAAGAACTGTATCACCAGGATTACCTTATTTTCTCAAGACTAATCCTTACCAGGGGCTGGGATTTAGCTCAGTGGTAGAGCACTGCGCTGTGGTCTCTGAGGTCCTGAGTTCAATTCCCAGCACCGCATAAATGGGAGAAGGGCCTGGCAATCCACTCCCAAGGCAATCCCAAAACAGTCAGCCATTGAAAACCCTATGAGGGTCGCTATGAGTCGGATACCGACTCGACGGCACCTAACAACAACAACAACAACAATCCATACCATTTCAACAGTTTTTGTTGTTGTTGAATGCAGATTGGATTTTCGGTCCAGAGCTGGACCACAAATTCAATCTGCATGGATTCTAAGCCTCATCTGGTTTTGTAGCCCTCTAAAACTGTTGAAAGGGTACAGATTAGATTCAAGAATATGCAAGTATATCATTTTATGTTGTAATTATTTTTCTTTTTACCCCCAATAAATTTTAATCTTAGGGGGGAAAAAAAGACTATCTTAATCTTCTGGTTTCTAGATTAGGCTCAAAAACAAGTCACCATTAAGAAGTTCACAGATTTTTCCAAAACTAACTGATCAATAAAAACTACTCCACATGCTGTAGAGTTGACAACACTAGGCGAGGTATCAATTTAATTAGTTTCTGGGTTAATTCTTTGAACTTAAATTTTCCCATGTGTACAAAGTCTTTATTGCCTCCATTTCTGCTATCTATTCAAAAACTACCTGTTGAGGCTTTACTAGTTATTAATCACTCTGGCACTCCCACTGCCTTAAAATAGATGTGTGTTAATGCCTCAAAGGGTTGGTGTGAACATGAAATAGAAATGTCCGAACCTTGGAAATAGCCAAGTGTTGGGTAGTAGGAAAGGCTCATGTCACTCCTCCCATGCTCATACTCCCTATCAGCTCTGCCTCCCTGGTCTATACATTGTAACTTCCATCTCTCTACCAAAACAATGACTGAACTGAAGGCGAATATGTTGGGCAGCATCTTGTTATAATTTTGATCTTTCTCTGTAGCTATGACTTTTACTAGGCTATTAGAAAACAACTATATGCTTCATGTGCTCCTACGCTGCACATAAGTGCTTGCATACTCTCTCTCTCACACACATACAGCACACAATCAAAATTCACTAAACTCAATAGGGTGGGTGGGTGTTTTAAAAAAGGAAACTAACCAGGTGTGGTGGTGCACACCTGTTATCCCAGTGACCTGGGAGGCAGGGGCAGGAGATTTGCAAGTTCAAGGCCAGAGGCTGCCTGCATAACTTAGTGAGACCCTGACTCAAAATAAGAAGTGAAAAATGGGCTTGGGAACAGCTCAATAGTACAGCACTTGCAAAACATGCAACCCTGGATTTAACCCTCTATTGTTGTCGTTAGTAGTTGAAAGAAAGAAAGAAAGAAAGAAAGAAAAAGAAAAAAAAGAAGTAAAAGGAGAGCACCCTTTGTCTAATTTTCAGTAAGCCTTTTTAAAAAATGTGTGTATTGGTGATGGTTTTATGATACCATCTCTTTGCTTAGAGATTAGACTTCTGTAAACAATTGTCTAGGAATAACTAAAGGCAATAATAACAACTGACATTTATTTACTATAAATCAGGTACTGGTTAAATGGATTTAATTCTGTGAAATATGTGTTGTTGTCCTTATTCTATAGATGATAAAACTGAACCACAGAGAGGTGAAATAAGTTGTCTAAATTTATGCAGTTTATGAGATAGAACAAAGATTTAAACCCAGGCTTGCCTGGCCCCAGAGCCTATGCTCTTTTCCTTGTATTATCTGCAAATGGTACACATTTATTACGGCTATAATAGCTGACACAAAGCACATCTATTAAGGAAAGTGCTCAGCACTTGAGTCCCCAGGGTTGTCATTTGTATCCACCGTGATTACCTACCACTTACTAAGATTCTGTGTCCAAGTTTGAGAAGCAACAAACTTAAAATGAACATATCTAGGGTCAGGTCCACTGATAACCTGGCTGAATACACACATGTTGTGGACCCAGGTTGTGTGTATATTACTATACATTATATGTCTGTTTATCACATATATGTATATACACGGGCTGGGATTTAGCTCAGTTGGTAGAGCACTGCACTGCATTCTCTGAGGTCCTGAATTCAATTCCCAGCACCACAAAAATGGGAGAAGGACCTGGCAATCCACTCCCAAGGCAATTCCGAAACAGTCAGCCATTGAAAACCCTATGAGGGTCGCTATGAGTCGGATACCGACTCGAAGGCACCTAACAACAACAACAAATGTATATTCACACACATATACACATATGTATACACACACACACACACACAGTTGGACTCATAAAACTCAGTAGACTAGAAAACTTGTCTGTAGGTCCAAAGGTCCAGACTAACCTCAAAATGTCCCAAAAGGGCTTCTTATACAAGAATTGGTCATTGAATTAATAACTAATCAAAAAGATTACTTTAAGAGAATATAGTTTACAAAAACTATACATGTCATGAAATATTAAGATGTTTTTTTCCATGACAGAATTCAAACCTGTAGAAAGAACCCACTTAAATTACTCAAACAACTAGATACTGCCAGATAGATATCTGGATTTAGTATCCTTTATATTATTACATTTGTTTTTATATTTATATCTAAACTCATATTTCTATTTATTCTATTATCATTACTATATTACATTAATATTCTTCCATTCTACTATCCCATGTATAGGACAGATACATAACTCCCTACAATATATCATGGGCTGGGGTTTAGCTCAGTTGGTAAAGTGATCCTCCGCACTCTCTGAGGACTCAGGATCGATCCCAGCACCAGAAAAATGGTAGAAGGATATGGCAATCCACTACTGAAGCAATTTGGAGACAATCAGCCAATGAAAACCCTGTAAGTATCACTATGAGTCAGACACAACCTGACAGCACATAACAACTACAACAACATATCAGTTTGCACCATCTCAGAACTTACCCGTATAGAGGTCCTGTGTCCATATTGACAATGCAAAAAGACCTCTGCCTCCGGCCTGTCTTTCCTTGGTATACTGTCTGGTCACCTTTAATATCAAGTCAGCATATCCTAAGATGCCACATGAGCCTGAGACGCTGAAGGCTCCAACCTTTCCTGTCTGTGATGTGTATAATAGCCTCATTGTCTAATCTCAATAAAATCTTATCTTTTAAAGAAAAGACTCAGATGTGAGTAATCTATGCTTCCCCTGGTAACATACAGGATTAGGAAATAAAGTAAAGGGCGAAGCCTTTCCATACTCCACATTCCTCTGAGTTCATTACTGCCGTGAAATAATGAATCCCATTTGAATAGTTCCCAATCTCTACTCCCTGGTCTCCATCAGAGAGGGCAGCCAAACAGTGACAGGAGCCATCTGGGATGGGAACACGGAGGAAGCAGGAACTGGGTGGTTCTCTTGTGGGGAAGAGCAGGCACACAATCATTGCAGCTGCCAAAAGTGGCCAGCCGTCCAGCCTTGACACCATCATCCATTCTCAGCCTAATCACCATGTGGCAAGAGCCCCATCAGGAGGTACTGAGCGTGACAAAGGTGCCAAGGAAGGCAGTGGAAAGCTTCAGGACTAACAACACACCTACACTGCTGTGTGGTTGGACATTTGTTCACCTGTCCTCTCTAGTAGAAATGAGGTTCTCTAAGCAGGGACTATGTCTTAGTGACCACTGCCATCCCAGCATCTTGTAAGGGACTCCGCACAGACCAGGTGCTCACGAAACTCTTATGGAAAGCAGGGATTGATGAGTAGGCTTCCAGCCTGGATTCCACTGGATTTCACAAGCTCAGGAATATCCACGACTGCAAGCACAAAGTGGCTGCCTATTTTTAATGAAGCAGCAGCTTTAGTGAATCCCAGCTCTACTTCTGTTTGCTTGAGCAAGAATATGGCCTAATTTCAAGCTTCTCTTCATTTTGGTAATTGCTGAAATCCAATCAGGGCTGTAAATTCCTTGTCTCTGACTCTGTCCCTCTGTCTACCCCTCTTCTTCCACCCTCCCTCTTTCTCTTCTTTCAGTGACCACCCTCTCCTTCTTACTCCCACTACCTCTACTGCTGTCCTTCTCCTTCCCTCCCTTCACTGCAGATATAGAAACTCCAGACAGATATATACATTAAAGTGAATAGACCATTTGAAAAATTGTGTCAAGTTAAGAATAGAATGCTTAGGATGCAAGAAAGAAAGCTGTTCTTATCACTTGCAGAATTGCTTTTATTCTATTGCTAAGAACTAAACTGTATGGAAACAACTTAATTTTACTTTCACATTTTTTTCTTGGTAAATAATTGTGTGTGTGTGTGTGTGTGTGTGTGCACAAGTAAGAGCAATGGTCTCTGTTGAAGGGAAACAGTAGTGGCTTTCTTTTAAAGGTCATAATTAATTATATTTATAAACTTATTGTCAACCAGCTTACTCCAAACAGACCAATAATTTGCCTGCAAAAGCTTAAAGTGTAAAAGAAAATAAACTTACTTAGTTCAAAACCTTGTTTTTTTTTTTGAATGGGGTGTGGTGGTGCACACCTGTAATCCCAGAGGCTGGGGAGGCGGAGGCAGGAGGATCGCAAGTTGGAGACCAGAGGTAGTCTGCGTAATTTAGCGAGACCCTGTCTCAAAAAAGTAAAAAAAATAAATAAATAAAAGGGCTGGGTGTGCAGTTCAGTGGTCCAGCACTTGCAAAGCATGCAAGCTCAAGGCCCTGAGTTCAACCACCAGTACCGCAAAAAATTTTTAAAAAAATTAAAAAATAAATAAAAGTCTTTTCTCTTTCAGTACTGGGAGGTTGAACCCAGGGTCTCCAACAAGCTAGTCAAGTGTTCTGCCACTGTGTTGTCTCCCCAACCCCTTTTTAAACAAATTTTATTTTGAGACAGTTTCTCACTAAGTTCCACAGGCTGCATCCAACCTCAGAGTTGCAATATTCCTGGCTCAGCCTCCTGAGGTGGTGAGATTACAGGCGTGTGCCACGGTAAAAACAATTATTTTACAAAAATATCTTTGAACAATGATTTTTTTATGTGGTACTTGGGAGTTGAACCCAGGGCTTCACACATACCTTGCAAGTGCTCTACTACTGAGCTGCATCCCCAAACCATTTTTTAATTTTTCATCTTGGGTTAGGGTTTCACTAAGTTACACAGGCTGCCTCTGGCTTCAAACATGCAATCCTCTTGCCTCCACCTCACAAATCACTGGGATTATAGATATGAGCCACCATGCCTGTTCTCTGAACAGTGATTTTTATAAAGTGTGTGCAAGGTATCATTGAATGGTCATCTGGTTTTTGGTAGAATTTGTTTTCTTATTCTTTTCCCCTAAAAAGAATGTAATTAAAAAGCAAGGTGACTTGAAATTTGAATTTCAAAAAAATGTACTAAAACTTCCATTTGTTGGGGACACTGGAAATGTAGGTGTGTGTTATATGAACTGCCATGAGGGTCACTCAGTTTAGGAAAATGTAATCAGAAAAATCTTACTGCTATGAATGGTCAATATCAACAAAATGAACAATAATGATTGCTGATGAGGATGTGGAAAAAAAGGAACCATTTTACTCTGCTGGTGGGACTGTAAGTTAGTTCAGCCACTAATGGAAATCAGTATGGAGGTACCTTAGAATACTAAAAATTGAACTAACATAGGATCCAGATATGCCACTTCTAGGAATATACCCAAAGGAAGATGTTATCATACCACAGGGATACATGTACTTTCTTATTTAATGCAACATTCTTTATAATTGCAAGGGTATGGAATCAAGCTAGATGTCCATCAACAGATGACTGGACTAAAAATGTGGTACATATATACCCAATGGAATATTGCTCAGCAGTAAAGAAGAATGAGGACTGGGGTTCAGCTCAGTTAACAGAGGAATTTCTCTGCACACCATGAGGACTGGGTTCAATTTCCAGAACTGTAAAAATGAGAGAAAGATCTGGCAGCCCACTTCTGAAACAATCAGCCATTGAAAACTCTATGGATAGCAGAGATGCACTGACATACTGCTGGACATGGCATATTGTCAGGGAGTATTTCATTCTGTTTTACACAAGGTCACTATGAGTTAGACCCAACTTGACAGCATCTAACAACAACAATTGACAATGAAGAAGAAGATTGAAATTATGTCCTTTGCAGCAAAATGCATGGTACTGGTGATCATCATTTTAAGGGAAATAATCCAGGCTCAAAAAAGAGAAATGCCACATGTTCTCACTCATATGTGGGAGCTAGAGGTACCTTAAAGAAAAACACCATATATATATATACACATACATATATATATACATATATATGCATATATATATGTATATATGTATATATACATATATACGTATATATACATATATATGCACATGCGCGCACACACACACACAGAGTCATATTTAACTGAGATTGAAAAATACAAGTTGACTCAATATGAGGGGGTGTAGGCTAGTGGTTGGGAGAAGGATGTGGTGATCCACTCCCGAAGCCATCCTGAAACAATTAGCCATTGAAAACCCAATGAGGGTCGCTATGAGTCGGACCACAACTGGATGGCACTTAACATTAACAAGGCTAGTGGCAGGGAGTGGACAATGAGGAAGGTGAGAGGGAGAGGGGAACAACTTAGAGGGATAACAAGGGAGAAAAATACAGGATGCAGTTCTATGAAAACCCCAAAATAAATCATGCTGTAATTCATAATTGCATACAATTGTCATTACATGTCAGTCAAAAATTTTGCCTTTTTTTTGTACTGTTTTCTGTAAAATGTTGAAGGAGATGGAAGTATAAACAATCCTGACTTGAAAATTGCATAATGGATATATGACCTGAACTATCACTCTGTATCTCATCAATATGTATACTTAAATACTAAAAACAAAATTCTTAATCACCTCTGGGAAAAGAGAATATAATTTTTTAAATTTCTTGGTTGTGCTGACACAAGGTAACAAGTATCTCCTGATACCAGTTCTCTATTATTAATTTACACTGTCTTGTAACATATGATAAAACCTAGACCAAGAAAACACTATTTTAAGTATGGAGAAAAGCTACATTCAGTGTTCAGCCATATAAGGAAGATAAATGCTACAGGGCCAGAGCACGCAATGTCAGAAATCTTATAATAATGAAGTTTCTCTTTTAAATTTAGGAACAAGGGGAAATACATACTGTGAGAGAGGAAAGAACAGACACTAATTGGTTAGGGCAGGTGCACAGAGGGATTATAGCATTTTGCATTGTCTTCCTGCTCAAACTCAGCTCATCACAACTCTTCTAGGTTAGTGGAGAGTGGGGGTGTGGCGAAATATACTTGAAACATGTTCAAGAATTCCAAAAAAAGAGAAATGACTACTCTTGTTTCTCACCTTCTGAGCTGCACAGCCATGTGTTATAATCAAGGTCACAGCACCACAGCCTCAAACATGCTTGCCCTTGGGTACAAAAGCCTCTAATGACAGTGTAGGCTTTATAGTCAGGCAGTCCTACCGATGAATTCTAGATTCACCTTTTAGTAGCTCTGTGACCCAGAAAAAATTAGTCTCTATGCCTCAATTTCTTCTGTAAAATGAGTATGGTAACATTGCTTACTTAATATAGTTGTGATGATTACATCAAAATGACATGAAGTAGTGCCCTCAATAAATCTTACTACCATCACCATCACCACCATTACCACGGCCACCACCAATAATCACCACCACCATCACTTTCACCTCTACACTACCACCACAATCTCTAACACTACCACCTCCACTCCATAACCACTACTACCATTTCCACCAACATATCCAGAACCACCACTACCATCACAACCAGGACCACCATCATCATATCCAGAACCATCACTATGACTGCCACCATTGCTACTTCCACCACCACCTCTGCCCCATAACCACTACCATCAACATTTCCAAAACCAGCACTGCCTCATCACCATTACTACCACCACCTTCACCTCCATTATCACCACAACCACTACCTTCTCCTGCATCACCATTACCTCCACCACCACCATTATTGCTATTATCCTCCTTTTACAGGTGACAAAACTGACACAGAACTTATGAAATTTACTGAATGTCATGAAATTAGGAGAAGACAGACATAGAGCTCAAACTTGGGGGTGGAAACCAAGTTGAGGGATGCCCCTAAATCCATTTTTATTTTCTAGAAGTCTATCATTGAAAAATAGGTGCCATGGTTTCAAGGGTCAGCCTTGGTTTCAGCATACTCAGAATCTAGATCCCTCATGCTTATACCTGAATAGCAAACCCGAAAAACTCTACCTGGAAAATATTCTAGGCTGGGTCATCAATATTTGAGGTGTCAGGTATATTGGAAGCTCCCTGGTTGCCTTATTCTCATGAAAAATAGCCTGAAAAACAAGGGACTCACATTCTGCCTTTGACTCTATTTTTGTCCCTTGCTTCCATATCTTCAACTGTCATAAAACAAAACAAAACAAAACAAAAAAACCAGTACCTACTGCCAAATCTGACCTTATGGAGACACTATAAGAAGGAAAGAAAATGTCATCTAGAGCCCTGAGTCCTCAGGAGAAAAGCAGGAAATGAAAAGGCAAGGTATTGTGTGTTTAGCCTGGCTCTATAGTAAGACAAATGTATAGGGCTGTGAAAAGAAAGAGCCCTGGCTGGCTCAACTCTTGGCAAATAGGATGGGTATTACGTAGGTGCTGTGTCCAGCCAGGAGAGGAAGAAAAGGAGTGTTCCTGTAATTCTGCCCATATTATTGACTACTTGCTTTCCCTCCCAAGTCCTTCTGGACTTTCTGATATGAAGGGAGAAACTGCAAGGCACTATGGGAAGTCCACAGATAAAGTCTTCACTACTCAGCACCTTCCACTGGGCCCCCTTTGCAGGCTTACTAAAGTGCTGCTGACCTTACACTCAGCTGCCTTCTCATCCTTTCCCACCACATGGCCCAGAGTCATTTTTACTCTATCATTATAAAGCAATTTACAAGTTGCACAGCATACACTTATATTAAGAGACTAACAACTTACTTGCCACAAAGAAGGAATTTCTAATTGGATTTCAGTATCCATGACTGAAAACGATGAGGCTATTTCATAGGAAAGATTCTGTAGTTCCCATGTTATTACAATATTGCCCAGAGGCAATTTTTCACCCCTCCGCTAATGACAGAGCAGCTGTATGACAATAACCCTATTATACATGTGATATTTTCAAAGTAGCTCAATTTAAAATAATTAAGTACAGTATGTTTGAATTTTGTTCCCAGGGACACTGGTATCCTCAGGAAAGAAAAGCAAAGAAAATCTCTTCCCACATCCAAATTTAGTATAAATTTTGCTTAGGTTTGATAAGATGGTGGTGGTACACCAGTGGCTTTGAGAAGATAGGGTGACAGGAGGTGACAGATGGATGAAGGACTGCTGAAGTGGCTACCAGATTAAAGTAAATCATACTATTCCTAGGTCAAGGACTAATTCACAAAGAACAAAACAAAATACTGACAACATATTACTAGAAATCTCACAAATTTTCTTTGGAAGCTGCAAAAGGCAATGCAGTTCAGAGGGGACATACATAAGCTTTTAAGTCAAATAGACAAGCATTCAAACTATGCATCTATAATTTGCCAGCACTTTGGAGAAACTGCTTCCTCTGAGATTCAGGTTTCCATCTGCAATGTAACTTACTTCACTGGGACATTTCCTTGGAGTATTGGGGATTGAACAACAGGACCTCACACATGCTAGGCAAATGCCCTCCCACTGAGCTATAATCCCAGCCACTGGGTTATTATAATAAGAAATGTGTGAAAACATTTGAGAAAATCCACACAGTACATTGTGTTTTCTAATAGCAATGGTCCTCTAAATTATGATTCTATACATTCCATCATAAAAGGGTACCAAAACCCAAGATCCTTTAAGGGATATTCTCAGATTGATGTAGACATATGATGATAATATAAAACCCCCCAAAAGAAAATGAAATTTCACTGAAGATTTCATTCATTTTCATAGTGATCCTGCCTACCTATTAAAATTCTTCATACTGTCAGGTTCACCAAGATAGGACTTCATCTTAAAGCATACATCCTATTTTTCCTTCCAGTTATGCCTTTCTGTCCTCCAAAAGTAAAAGAAAATGTCTTGTACAAGATTAAGGTTTATCCTGCTGCTTACATGATACCTTAGTAATGTTTATACTTATTAAAATATGTTATCTTATTATTTCCCATTGTAGAATATAGGCGTATTTTTTCCATTTCTTTTCATAATGATTACACCCTTGCTAGGCACAAATCAGTATCATATTAAGTAAGAGATGATTTACTGATACATATTCTTCCTCTAGTCCTAAATGAGGGAAACAAACAGACTTCTCTATAATGGCCTTGAATGATGACTCGGAAAGGAACTCACAATTTAAACACTTTAGTGTGTCTCAACTGTGAAATTTCCTCATTTGCTAAGATAAAATTTCTTTATATAACTATATTATAACTTCAGACTCTAATTAGTACTGGAGAAATAAGATTACAACACCAAGTATGGCAATCTGGTTACATGGTAAAGAACGTTTTTTTATATAATCATCTTAGGCTCCTGGCAATACGAAATTATAACTCACAAATGTTTTTGGCTCTTACTCTATCTTATTTTTGTAATACTTATAAATTCAGAAAACATATGCATTTACAAAAACATCTTGTAGTTATAATTTAGGTTTGCAGATGACACTACATGTGGTTTGGCTCTAAAAAGAGATAAATATTCCAGTCTGAAAGGATAATCCCCTAAAGCGGAAAGCCACTGAAATACAAAAATTATTCCATCCAAATTTCTTACATTAGCAAATTACTTAGGAAACCTTTATGCCAATGTAAAAAAGCATGTGCCCATCATTTTAATAGTCAAGATGTAGCAGGTACAATTATTGTGCTATAAATTAAATCCTGAGTATGAAGGATTTAATGTAGTACATGCTGATAGTCTTTCTTGTCTAATGATATTTCCTATAGTATTTTTCATCATTTCTGATTCCTCTACACACAATTGTTCCTCTGTTCTGATCACTTCAGGTTTTCTTACTATTTTTGTTTTACCGTACTTATAACTTACGTGGTCTCACTGAATTACATATTTTT
Source organism: Pedetes capensis (assembly GCA_007922755.1). Taxonomy (NCBI): domain Eukaryota; kingdom Metazoa; phylum Chordata; class Mammalia; order Rodentia; family Pedetidae; genus Pedetes; species Pedetes capensis. The sequence continues at coordinate 304,424 of VMDO01000173.1, forward strand.
TTCCTACTCTCAAAACTAAATTGACATCTCATATAGCCAGATATTTATTCCAGCAAGAGAAGAATATTGATCATAGAAACAGCAAAAGTAAGCAATTTATTTTCTTGCAGTAATAATAATAATAATTTTACAGAACTTATATGATACTAATGGGAGAAGGACCTGGCGACCCACTCCTCCAAAACAATTAGCCATTGAAAACCCTATGAATAGAAGAGAAACACTGATAATAGTGTTTCACCTGTTGTACATAGGGTCACTATGAGTCGGACATCAACTCGACAGCACCCAACAACAACATATGATATTAAAATTTTATTTTTCAAATTCTTTTTTCAAAAAGTGCATAAATATTGAGTGTTAAAGAGTTATATTTTTGAGAGTCCTTGCATATTGTATTTCTTAGAACTAATGAAGTTACAATCATACCTGAAAATGCAATGGTTGTTAAAATTAATATTGGATAGACCCATTGTTTAATATATTATGCTGTGGCTAGGAACCCCAGTAAATTAATTTGCTGAAGAGTATTTTATGTATATTTTCCAACTTTGGTCTCTCAACTCTGTATTTTAAATATGTAATAGTAAGTTCTTGGATTTTTAAAAATTATCTTCTAAAATGATATTATTATTATTGGGCTACAACTAAGTAATTGAATTTGAGTTATATCTACATTAATTGTTAACCTTAATATTTTCCAAAACAGTTAAGCAAATATAGACCTTGGAAAACCAAGCAATGTTTTGTTACAATTATTTTGAGTAAACTCACATCACTGAAGAAGCTTTGGCAGCATACCAAATTTGTGGATATCATCTACCAAACCACAGATCAAATTAACATATTCTTGATTTATCTTTCATCATCTGTTAACATTAGATAGAATTGCCTGTTGAAAGTTAAGATTACTTGGTATGAGTTTACAATTTGTCATTGGCTGAGCTTATACAAAAGCATGTGTTAGCTGTTAGTTATATCTATTAATTGGTTTTTGCATTGCATTTTAATATGTTTTGCTAAGAATATGTCTTATGAGCAATTACAAATCCCACTTAGCATTTATCAGTATTTTTTCCCAAATGCACATTTTGATCTTAGACAAGGTCAAGTTGAAATAATTCAACTCATTTATGTAAGAATATAAATGAGGGATTACAGACATTCTTACAAGTTTAATTGACTTCTATACTAAGAAGAAGATATAAAATTAGGAATCCTTAATACCTTTATCTAAAAGTAAAAATGTTGATGCATTTTTAGTAAAAACTACTAAAAGCTAGGATAGCAACATAATCTATCTCAGACTAAGACTTAATTCTTTCAGTTTTGTCCTACATTTTTAAAGATTGTCATTCCAAAGCCAGGTATGATGGTGTAACCACAACACTAAGGAGTTGAGGCAGGCTAATTTATGTAAGTTTGAGGGCAGTCCATTTTACATAGTGAGTTCTAGGACAGCCTAGGCTACACAGCAAGTTCCTATCTCAAAAAGCAAAAGCAAAACCAAAAACAAAACCTGAATAAGAAACAACACCAAAAACACTATAGTTCCATTAATTTAAAGCGTTATCATCATCATCTTCTTCTTCAGTCTTTATTATCATCTTAAATTTTTTTTTAGAAAAATAAAATGTTGAAAAGTAACATAGAGATTACATATCTCTCTTGCCCTTAAAATCAAAGAATCAATAAAGCTATACTGCCTTTTAGTCTCTCTCTCTGGTCAGATTGAACCCTATTTTAACCATAATTAATGGATCCTTAAAAGCAGATAACCTTTAATTCTAAGCTTTTCTGTGAAACTCTTTAAGTGCCTTGGAAAGAATCAAAATCTGGCTTTGTGCACAGTATTATACGAACAACAAAAAAAAAGGTTATTCAAAGTATTCAATAAAGCCCAGTGTGTCAACATCTCTATCTGTATATGGTGGGTCTTAAAGAAAGCCATCTCTCAAAATTAACTTTGTAACTGGATGGACAGAAATTCACTTTTAAATATAAGTTCAGTTGAGTCCATACAACCTGCTTCACTGCATAATAAATGGTCTTTTCCTTGGATCTGACAGTATGGACCTGGTATTGGAGACAACCACAAATGAAAAAAAGATCCATTAAAAAATGGAAAAGTAAAGAAAAGAGTAATGTTTCCTAAACTGCTAAGAAGCCAGCACAACTTGATATATTTTATAGTATATTTTTCTAGAAATATTGTGTTTGAATCCCTGGTGCTTATCTTAAAGCTAAGTCTCTGTAACACAAAGAAAGGTATGTAAGCAGTAGGCCATTAAGCATCTACAAAGCTTGTAAGGAATAAAACTCAATAAAGTAAGATAAAAACTTTAAAATTCTAGAAAGTAGAAAAAGGTAGGGCTATAATTTCATTCCACTTATAAAAATGATTTCCCTTTTCTAATACATCATATTTCATCTTAGAGAATAAAACAGTAAGAATTTTATAGAATTAGGAACTGGTTATTCATCTAGAATACCATGAATAACATATACAAAAAGATGGCATTGATTCTGATGAAGTTTCACTAATTGCACCAATTCTTACAAATGTTTAAATGTAGATTTCTAAAGATGGAGTTTGGCAATACCCCTCCCCTTAGCAGAGTAAAGTCAATTTAACTGTATAGGGTTCATGTATCAAATGGAATTTGACAAGATAAGTCATTCCATCAAATCACTGTCAATCTTTTCTTTAACATTTTATGCCACCTCAAAGATTATTTATTTATGGTTTGATAAAAATCTTGAAGAACAGAGTAGATAGGGTAAGCTTGACTCTGAAATAAAGTATAGAACCATTATTCTTAAGATAAAGTCAGGTAAAATTTTCATGAAAACACCATCCTAAGTCAAACAAATAAGCAAGGTAAACACAGATTTAGTGATATTTAAGAGATACACTGTGAGTTCATTAAACCTTTACATTACAAGTGTTACCTATCACAGGAAGACTCAATAACTGAAATTATTAGAAAGTGCAATGGGAAAGAATTTCAAGCAAAAGAATAAAATTTATGTGTGCTAAACTAGACAAGGTCATACTCAATCCAAGATCTTTGGAAAAAAACCTTTTCTTGAGTGTATAGGTAATTAATTTGCTACTATCTATTATTTCAATAAAATGTACATCCCAAGGAAAAAACATATCTCAATATGTAAAACAATAACAAGATAAGAACCAACAGAAATACTCATCAAAACACTATCCCTATCCATACACAAGAAGAAGATAGTTATTATAATCTGTTCTTTGCTTAATTTGATTTTGACATTATACTTGGTTACTGCTCCTCTTTATTGTACAATACCAAATTGGCATAAGGACCTTGGAAGGCTCTTTCAGGAAAGTCTGTTCCCTCTGCCCATGCCTGCATACTTTTGGTTTGTTTTCCCACACTTTCAACAGGAGAAATTTGATACTTGGTGAGCACATATTTACCATCTGGATGTATCACATGCCACTAGCACAAGACTTAACCATATATAGAACTAATTGCATTTAATATGTTTATTTTTCTTTCCTGAAATTCCTAAATTACCAATGCTTCAATCAACACAGTAATTTACTATGATGTCCTTTGCTACATTACAGATAATATAATTTCCTCTCTCCTTTCTTCCTTTCCTTCAATCTTTCCTCCTTCCTTCTCTTTCTCCCACCTTTCTCTATTACTTCCTTCCTTCCCTCCTTCTTTCCTTCCTTCTTCCTTTCTTTTGTACCCATCTCACTGAGTCAAATTTCCTGGCTTGTTCTGGTGAATAGGGAAGGAAGGAGGAATTGATCTCTCCATACCAGCTCTTGATGTAAGAATCACTTCCCAACTGGGCATTCCATATCATAACATGGGCATGTCACTGTAAAGTGCCAATAACAAAGAGTAAATTTTTCCTCACTTCTTTCTCTCTGACCTACTTCTGTCAGTTAGGATGCTTGGACAGAATCTTATTTTTCTCCTTGTCACTATATGTGTAAGTAAGGTTTGTATAATCACATAAAGCAAAACCAGATTGGAATTAAATAAAAGCTACATGGCTTTTCCTGTTTTGGCATTTAATTAAAGAAGCAGCTGGTCATTAAGTCAAAATTAAATATTAGCATATAGATAGAAATATTAGCATGTATTATCAAAAATACACAATGTCCAATAAAACCCACAGAAACATTTTCAGTCAGCCCTGGTAACCAGAAAATTCTTTTCAGAGTTGTTTCCTTTTTGGAATTTCCAAATTTGTACTCAGCAATGAAGTAAAGGACCTTTTGTGATGTGTTAAATTTTCCTTTTCCATATATATGTATGAATGTATATGTATACACACACATAGACACACACATATATATATACACTGTGTGATTCAAAATAGAATATAAAATTTTCAACTTATTTTAAGTGATCTGCTAAATTATGTCATAAGATTCATTTTATCATGTTTTATAGTGTACTTAAAATATGTAAAAGGACAAAAGTAAAAATGAAATTTTGATATCAAATTAAAATCTGTGTATAGTATATAGGAATAAATGGCATCCATGTAAGGATTGATATTTTTGAAAGCAGTTTTGCAAAATAACTCTTTTGTTCTCTGTATGGCATTTAAAAAAATCATGGACACATGCTCATAAACACATTCAACTACACACACACATACACACACAATAAACTTACACAATTTCATCGTTCTGGAATTCCAGCTCTCCACAAGTGTCCTCAAAGTCCTCCCCTCCACCTCTGGCAGTCCCTTCGATGGTTTTGTAGGGAACAATAACATTTCCTCGAGCTCCAGATGTTCTCAATACCTTCACCTCCATGATGCCAATGCTCTCACTCACATGAGTCACAGGTTCCTCAAAAGTAAAGATGCCAGCATGGTCATCATCAAAAATGGTTACAGTGGCAGTGGAGGGAGAGCCGAGGCAAGCAAGTGTAGAAACATGATTGGCTTCCAGTATGCCGTCTTCTGAAGCTTCAGAAGATACTTTGACATTGCTAAGATGCACAAGGAAATTTTCATCCTCCTCAAAGATATCGTCATCGATAATACCAACTCTGATTTCCTTCTGGGTCTCCCCAGGTTTAAAAACCACAGTTCCTTCAGTGAATTCATAATCGGATCCAGCATTGGCTGTGCCATCCTCTGTTCTGAAGTCAACAAACACAGTGTTGGTCAAATCACCACCTCTGCGGATAATGGTCAGGGCCACGGTACCACAGTTCTCCAGACACTGATATGTCCCTTGCTCAAAGAAGATCTTACTGACAGGGTCATTTTCAGCCACATCCGTGTTCACCTCATGCATGCTAACAGCCTTCCTTGCTTGGTCAGCTGCATGTCTCTTCAAAATATTTCCAGCTCCAGTCATCAGGCGAGTAGCTTGAATGCGGTAAAATGCTCGACTTTTCTGTTGCTGACTTAGGACTTGGTAGTTGGCCAATTCTATTAATTGCTCTATTTCTTTCTCTGGGTGCTTCTGCTTAAGTTCCTTCAGAATCCTTGCCATTTCTCGCCTAGCCTCTTCATCATCTTGGTCTCTCTCATCAACCTCCAGAACCAGAGCGCCATCTAAGAAATTATCAACATGAGAGTTGACCACTTTTCCATCCATTTCAATTTCAGTTTTGGAAGATGGCCTGTCTCCCTCATGTTCAATAATCATTCCCCTCTGCTTGCCAGCTCGGTACCGCTTGTAGACATACTTGTAAAACAGAAGCCTCCTGTCTGCTACCCAAGCAAACACAACACAAATGGGAAAGAAGAAGAAAGTAAGCAGACCTTCCCAGACCTCCACAACACCAGGAGAGATGACAGACAAAATAATGTAAAGCCAGGTGTAGGCAAAGATGCTCCAAGCTGCGGTCACAAAGAACACACGCAAATGCTTAATCTTCCTTGTCTCTCCATCAGGGACCACATAAACACAAAGTGCAATGATGATGAACATGTTGAAGGCAGCGCTTCCCACAATGGTGCTAGGACCGAGGTCTCCAGCAGTGAAATTGTGTCCACACACTTCAATTACTGAAAGCAGAATCTCAGGGGCAGAAGATCCCAGGGCCATCAAGGTCAGATTTGAAACAGTCTCATTCCAGATCCTCACAGTCGTCTTGGTGGTCTCTCCATTGGGTTTCTTTATGGTTATTTCTTTTTCTTGAGAAGTGATGACTTCTATAGAGGACATGAACCGGTCTGCAATGATAGAGACTCCAAGAAACATGTAGACCATGGCAACAAAATACACAGTAGCTCTAGCAATTTTGTCCCCAAAAGAAGGGTCTTGGGGCTCCCAAATGGGCAAAATCACCCCTTTCTTACAGAAATAGGAGCCAGTACATTCGCCAGTTTCATTTCCTTCTCCTTCTATTTCTGTCTCAGCAGTGATATGGTCCACATGGGAAAATAGGAGAGCCATCATAGCTAACAGATGAAATCCCATTGAAAATGTTGGGGAGAGACTTAATCGCAGCATGTTGTACAATGAGACTTCCAATTGTCCCAACCTACTGGTAAAAATAAGATGAGGGAAAGGGGTAGAAAAACAATCACATCATTAGAGCCAGATACAAAGGATAACTAATTATTTATTTGTATTACTTTTACCAAAAATTTGAAGATGTTTGACCATCATAAATTTTCTGGGGAATCATTATTCTAAGAATCCATTAGTGATTAAGCAATGCTTTGTAAAATTTACATTTCAATCTCTCTATTTGTGGATTTTCTACATGTAGTGACTGAGTAACACTTACAATTGACTTCCTGGAAAATGAGAAGTTCAATTATAGCCTGGCTTTACTAAGCACACATTTATGCATACTAATCACCAACAACAAAGAAAAACAAAACTTTTGAAGCATCAAATAATTTCCTCCTTATTGACCAAGTAGATTTTCTTTTAAATTTTAGTTAGTACATTATTTTTGAGAAACTACTTCTTTGACAAAATCACTTTAGTAAGATTCATACCTTGAAACTGAGATTGAAAAAATCCTATCCATATGAGGTGCAGTGATTGTCGTAAATTCTGGAGTACACCTCCTATCCTATGCCATGAAATTTTATCCTGCTGCCCCAAACTTCCTTGAAAGCACACAGAAATCAACCTTGCCTACAATCAAGGCTCAATGGCATTTGTTCTCAAGAGTAAAATTTCCACTGTAAATGCCACATTTCTACACATTAAATACAATTTTTAAAAGTATATTTTGATAAGAGCATATTGCCTCCTAATTCTCAGCAAGCCTAGGTTGCTGATATATTAGCAGCTGGGCATCCAATTCTTTAAGCATAGGTCTTCACATCTGTATATATGGCCTGCTTTAGAATCTGCAGCCTGTCTTCAATAGGAATGAGAGATAACCACATCTGGACTTACTTGTGTGTTAAGAGCCTGGAAACCCGTGAAATCAACTATAAAAGGTTTCTTTTCAGTGTCAATGTCAAACTTTCCATGGTCATTCTAAGACACATATTAGTTCTACAGTGAGCTCATGTGACCAGAAAATGCAGGAGCAATGATTCCATCTAAATTAGCTCATGTGACATTACAACAGTGACCACAAAGTATACATATGATGAACAGTTGTAGTCAACTAGGAATATGACAACAGAGTCACTGAGCAGCACAAAGAATAGTAAATAAAGTAGTGGACAGAGTGCCCATGGCCCTAATTCACCCACTAATTCATATAAAACTCAGCTCAGACCTCTATCCCCTCTGCCTTCCAGGGCTGGGGGGTGGGGGTAAGGAAGGTCTATAGCTCTCAAGTGGAAGTTTAAGGAGATATGAAATCCATAAAGGAGGGATAAGAAAGGGGTTCTGAGTGAGAACACAGCCTCACGGCCTGGGAAAAAGTTAATAAAGGAGGTAGGCTAGAGACTCTCCAAGTTGGCCACTTTATCTTTGCCCAAGTTCTCTGGCCCATGTTTGTTGCTGTCAGCTTATGCTGAATATTGTATCAGGGCCCAGGGGAATCTCTGTCTGGCACATTCTAGCAGACTCTCAGAGACCCCACCAAATCTAAAGTCCTTTGTAGCTCACCAGTAATCAGAGATTCCTTGATATTTCTCCTAGACTAAAGAAAACCAGCAGAGAGTTATAGCAGTAGATGTCCAATCTGAGTAAAGGGGTGAAAAACAGAATAAAAAGCCTCATATATTTCAAAGTTTGTAGAAGTTAAAAATCAGTGTCTTCTTGCTTGGTCATTGCAGGGCTTTGGTAGGTTGTGGGATCTTTGGTTAAAACAAGGTGATATTAAATGGCCAGTAAGAAGAGTGGATGATCTAGTTCTATCTCCCTTATGCATCTACTTATGCCATAAATATTTATGGGTGCTTCATATGAATTTTAGAATGAATTTCTTCTAGAACAGAGAATTCACCAATGCATGAAACAAAGTCTCTGGCTTTACTGAGCTTATATTTTAGTGGGGAGGGAACAAATAAATAAATATAAATGTCAGGATACAATGTGCTATAGTGAGGGGAGCAGAATCGGATTAAAGACAGGAAGTATGTCAGTGTTTGCAGATATATGGTGTGTATGACTTCATGTTAGAGGGCTAACATTTGAGCAAAGTTCTGAGAGAAGTAAGAAATCTAGACTTGTAGATATCTGTGGGAAGGGAATTCCAATGAAGTACAAAGGTCTCAGTGCTAATAGTGCATGGTACAATCCAAAAGCACAGGGGAACCAATGGACAATGGAGGGTAGGGCTCTGAAGTGGAGATGCAGTGGGTATGGACCATGGGGGTATTGCAATATTGGCCTTAATGGAGAGGGAGATAGGAAAGTGGGGGGATGTCAATCAGTGTCTAACATCTCATTTTCCTTTCGGAAAAGGCACTCTAGTGGATCAGTGGTAAATAGACTGTGGAGGCAGGAGTGGAAATAAGGACATCAGCTCTTGCTACTATAATGAGATCTGATTCACAAATGATCCCAATGCCTAGTTGGTGTACAAATTAGAGAGCAGATAGCTAACATTTAAAAAGGAAAAAGAACCTTTGTGGTGATTTTTTTTTTTTTTTTGGAATGTTTGCAACTTAAAATACCTTGGGAACCTATAAAGACAAGAAAGGTTACATATTTGTAGCCTTTCTAAACGGAAAGTAAACACCAAAGAAAGATTCAAATCTGTGTCTGTCTCCAAGACTGACATAATTAACCACTTCCTTTGAATTACTGCCAAACTCATCATTCCATTTTACACATTTTAGCAAAAATGAACTTCCTAGAGTACATTAGATACTGTTTACTCCCCTTAATATTCTTGGTTGCCTATTGCCTGTTGTCATGTAGTCAAAACCTAAATCCCTCCATAGTCTGTTCAAGATCTTCCTTGATCTAACATCTGAGCTCCAGAATACAGAAATGCTTTCCATTCCCTCAGACAATACTTTCTTATCCCCAGGACTTTGCACATTGGATATTCTATGGCCTAAACTGCCTTTTTTTTCAATTTAGAATCAAGTTTCAAAAGGCACAATAGCAATTTACAGCCAATATCCTGAGAGACTAATATTAGATTCCATTTTTAAAGGCTGCCATAGACATCATGCTAAATTTTTTACATGTATCAATTATATCTAGTATTTGTAATAACCAATATTTCTATATTACACAAGTCCTAGTGTTGCTATTACCATGATGATCCTTGAATATCGCACTCCCTGGAGCTGTGCAGGGCACAGTGCCCTAACAATAACACTATGTAGTAGGTACTGTTAGCCCATTTTGAAAGTGAGGTAACTGAGGCTTAGAGAGGTAAGGTAGTTGCTGAAAGTCATGCAGATAGTAAACTCCTGAATTAAGATTCAAATCCTGATTTGTTTCAAAGAAGATATTATTAACTATTCCATTATTCATCCCTGATAGTATAGGAAGTAGTCTTTGACAACTACTAGACTCAGTATATAAGGTCTATCCCACTGGAAAGCCTCTTTGAACTATCCCACTGGAAAGCCTCTTGGCTTCCATGTGGTGTTAGGAGAGCCTAGTTAGCAATAGTTTCATGGAAAATTTCCAACACTCTAGCTTTTATCTTATGGATTAGACATTCAAACAAATAAGCACCAATGACTACAATAGCAGGTTGGCATGCTCCTAGAGACAGCTGCCCTACACTACCTGGCCTTTAGCAATTGCCTGGCAACCTCTTCCTGTGTATAATATCAGCACAATCTCTCAGACCAGCCAAGCAAAATCCCTGCCCTGCATCCTTGCCCTATCTCTCAGCTTACATTATGTTCTTACTTCAAAGAGTACTAGATGTATCAAGGTGGATGGATCAGTAAAAACCCATCATCATTATCAGAGAAAAAGGAGAGGTGCTTCTGAGGTCACCTAAAACCATCACAATTATATTCAAAAGGTGACAGCATTATAATTTGTAAAATCAGTGGACGCAAAACACTGATGTAACTTATTGGCAATGAAGCAACTGGAAAGAACTCTGTGGACTTCAGTTTCTTTCTATATTAAATTAATACCAAAATCCAAATGGTTGTGAGGATGTGGGATAGGTGTTACCTAAATGTGAGTTCTATTTTTGTTTCATTTCTTTCAGGATCTTTCTCCCTACCATCAGATTCAAGCAGTTCTTAATCCTTCCCACTTCCCCTGAAATATATATTCCATGAAAATTAAGCAGGAAGATAAAAAAGCATATAAAATAGGAGGCTGGGAGCATGTTGGTTTGGCGCCTCACTATCTTATACTCTGCCTTGATCTACTGAATGCTGGAACAAGGGGTAGGCTGATTTTCATGATGGTTTTAGATCAGCTCTTCTGACTATGGCCAGGGATCATCACCCTGAATTATCTTCTGTTCACTATTTATTTTTAAAATAAACAAACAACTGCACCACTTACAGATTACAGACCCAAATGACCCTGACAAGAGCCAGTGAAAAGAAACCTGTCTGCTGATAATCCAGCCACTTGTGCTGAAGGGAGAGGTCGTAGCTACACGAAATAGGAAATTATGCCTGCGGGACTTATCCTTGTCAAACTGCCTTTATAAAGGGTTTTCCACAGCAGAGTCCTGAACAGTGGGGAGGCAGGAGGGTGCCTGTTCTCTACGGGAAACTATAGCCAGTTCTGACAGTCAAGAAGTCCCTGACTCAGAGAAAAGGAATAGGCTGGCATTCCCACCAGGCCAGTGTATTGGACAGCCTAACCACATTCTGTTGATTGGCAGTTGGGGTTATTCCAAGGAACTCCTTGACTGGCTGTCATCAGGACCTGGAATTCCCCTCTTTGTAATTCTTGCTGACTAAAAGCCTCAAAGCTAAGCAATTAATCTATTTCTGATGTGACACTAAAGCAAGTATAAATCTTTATCCACAACCAAGGCAAGCACTTCCAAATGTTCTAGACAAAGAAGTGATGCTACAGGATGAAAACTTTTCATCTGATCATCTTGCCTAGGGTGCAAATTACTGTCCTGACTCCCAACCTCAGGCTATTAGGCCATGGCTAGACATCAGGAAGGAACTGGGTTTCTATAGTGACTGTTTGCTAGAACCTTTTCCACATTTTTTTTCCCAAAGAGAGTTTCTTTTCTGCTAATCACTCGTGTAGAGGACAGACTGTGAAAGGTCAGATGAGTAGCTCAAAACTTTCTGCCTAAACTTACAAAGCTGGAGATAGGATCCTGTCCCAGGTAAGAAAACACTTGCCTGAGTGGTTTGGCAAAAAGCCACAAAAGGAAGCAACTGAGGTAAGTCAGGTAATGTGGCAAGCAAAAAAGAAAAGAAAAAGAAAAGAAAAGATGTATTTAGGAATTTAGGATTCTGGATGATGAAAGTTGCAGAAAAGTCATACAATTTACCTGCTTGCCCTTTTCTCTGTTTTTCTACATAGCCCTTACTACTTTTATATGCTATATAATTTATTCAATGATTCTCTTTATTGTCTTCCTTTCTCCAGAACATGTAAACTCTGTAAGGACAGGGATTTTTGTTTTCTTTTTAAGTGATGTATTCCCAGTTCCTAGAGGAGAGGCTGGCACATAGAAGATGCACAGCACATGCTTAATGAATGAATAAGATAATTATCATAGGGTCATGTGCTGATTCGCCAAATCTCTGGTGTTGAATCAGAATCTGGGAATTGGGCCTAGGAATTTGCATTTAAAAATACTCTCTATGTGAAATGGATGTGCCCTAAATGAGCAGAGGTCAGCATCAGATTGAAAAGCCAGTATCTGTGGTAGCCAGAGGAGAGGAAATATGTAATTCAGGTTCATGGCAAAAAATCTCAGGCTGGAAACACTGATCTCCAGCAACAGGAGAAGATCTGGGACCCAGATATGTTTCCCAGTACCTGGTTATACGTCTCCCTACACCAGCCTTGGCTAGCTGATTATATTGGCTTTGCTGGGAGGGTCCCAATACTATGGAAATCCTCAAGGAAGGCTACCATCCCCTCCTTTCAGTATAATTAAAACACTCTTGATTAAAGACCAGCCAAAAGTCACCTCCATCATTGTTGTTAGGTGTCATTGAGTGATCCTATGTACAAAAGAGCAAACAATACCTGACACTGCACTATGCCCAGCACTATGTCTGACAGTGCTTCTCTGATATTCAGAAAGTCTTCAATGGCTGATTGTTTTGGGAGTGGGTTTCCAGGTCCTTTCCCCAAACCTACAGCACTCCAAGTTCCCAGGCAGTCTCCCATCCAAGTAATAACCATGCCTGACCCTGCTTAGCTTCTGATATCTGACTGGATTGGATGCCAGGATAGTATGGCTACAGGCACCGCCAGCATTGTTGTTGTTGTTAGGTGCCATCCAGTCAGTATCTGACTCATAGCGATCCTATTTACAACAGGTGAAACAGTATTATTACTGCTTCTCTGCTATTCATAGAGTTTTTAATGGCTGATTGTGTTTTGGGAGTGGGTTGCTGGGTCCTTCTCCCAAGTCTACAGCACCTGGTATTCCTAGACAGTCTCTCATCCAAGTATTAACCAGGTCTGACTCTGCTTAGCTTCCGAGATCTGACAGGATCTAATGCCACAGTGGTAGGGCTGCAGGCACCTCCAGCACAGATGGTCTAAAATGAGGAAAGAGAACCTCAAATTTAAATTTAATAATATTAACTCTATATGCTAACATGGAAATAGGAGTAAGAGGAAGAAAGCTCGAGAAGAGAGAACGTCTTCCAATAGAAAGTCAATAAAGAATTATTCGGAGAGAAGATGCTCTGTTAATCTTGGGCTCCATGTGAAGTCAGCAAAGATTTTCCTTGGAATCATTATGCCAGGACTACGGTGCAGCATTTAAGGGCCCCACTTGGGGGCACTGATGGCAGTTATGTCTGAAATCACCGACAGAATGTACTTTGCCCCAGGTGCTGTACTAGCTTCTCTGCCTTCACTCTCTCTGTCCTATCTGACAGTACTGCAAGGAGGTATGCATTGTCATTCTTGTTTTACAAATTAGAAACACAAATAATTCATTAAAGTAAGTTGACTAACCTCATACAGACTTCAATGACAGAATAAGGATTTTAATCCAAGCACTTAGCATAATGTCATAATGACTTGTTTGTTTAGTTTGTTTCTACTACATATGTTAATAATAGGTTTTAAATTTTTTTTTCAGTACTAGGGGTTTGAATCCAAGGCCTGACACATGCTAGGAATGTTCTCTACTGCATCACAGCTGCATCAGCTGCATCACAGCCCCGTCTTTATTTTTTATTTTGAGTCAGGGTATCACTAAGTTATGCAGGCTGCCTCTGGCCTAGAACTTGCATTGCACCTGCCTTGAACTTGCAGTGTGCCTGCCTCAGCCTCCCAAGTAGTTGGTATTGAGTTGGCATGAGCCACAGTGCATGGCTAGGGAAACTATTCTTCAGGGACAAAAAGCTCAGCATTTAGGTACTTACTATGGAATAACTTCTCAGGTAGGCCTGTTTTCCCTCCTGAAACAATGTGGGTAGGTTGCTTTTTTTCTCTGCAGGGCTTTGTGTGCTTTCTAATCCTCTCTCCTGCCTCCCCATCTCCAAAGTAAGTTTTGTAAGCACTCAGATTCATCACATAGCAAGGGAAAGATGATACATTCAGGGGATCATCAGCTTAAGTCTGAGGTCTGAAATCATTCCAAAGTCATGTAACAAACTCAAGGTTTTTCCATTTGTTCAGGAGAAAAGCAAATGGAGAGAAAAATCCTAGCAGTGAGCAACCAAAATTAAAATAAAAGAGAATAATGGCAATGGGTGGGAGCCAAGGAGAATGACAGGTAATTTTTATCATAAAAAGTTAATACTTTACTACTAATAAACTAGTAGTTTTTCAGGAATTTCAAGGCGGCTCACAAATTTATTCTATTGGAATGAAGACAAAAACTTTTTAAACTGGTCAGTAATTCAAAAAATGTGAGAACAACCTATTCATTCATGGTTTCACCTGCCAAGCTTTTCTGAGCTACTCAAATGTGCCAGACATCGTGTTTCAAAGGATGAGTAAGATATATCTCCAAAGCAGTTCACTTTCTAGTGGAACATTACCAACATCAAGTCCATGAATCCATGAGTCCCTTTTCTAGAAGACAGAACTCCTCCACTGTTAGAGAACCACAGAAGAGGAAAGACTTTCCTGGCATTTGAACAGTGGCATCAAACACTCAAGTGGACTACCTAGTTCCTAGGTTAATGTACCTGGGGTCTTGGGTTACTACAACTGGGGATCTAGAAACAGACTACTCAGCCTGCAGCCCTATAGCCAAGAGAGTTCAAGTGCCATTAGCTCCTGGAAGCAGAACTTTGGAGCTTCTGCCTTGTCCTCTGAGAATCTTCCAGGGGTCTCCTAGTAGACAATGATAACTATTTTAGATAATAATTTTTTCGCCATCATCAACCCTGAGAAGAAAGACCAGCCTTTCCTTGATATTTGACGTTACACATTGAAAAAGAATAAAGTCAATGCATGTTTTTAAACCTAGGTCACTCAAAAAGATTTCCTAACTAAAAATATTTTCGACACTAGTCTGTTGACATTTAGCCTTAAGAAATGTGTTCATGCCAGGTGCACGCCTGTTATCCCAGCGGCTCGGGAGGCAGAGGCAGGAGGATCGCAAGTTCGAGACCAGAGGCAGTCTCAGTAATTTAGCAAGACCCTGTCTCAAAAAAAAAAAAAGTAAAAAAATGGGCTGGGGGCGCAGCTCAGTGGTCCAGCATTTGCAGAGCATGCAAGCGCGAGGCCCTAGGTCCAACCCCCAGTACCTCAAAAAGAAAGAAAGAAAAAAAATAAAGAAATGTGTTCATCTAGTGAGCCTTCTCTATATTTCTGGTTCTGCAGGGAACAGCCTCTCCGGAGTGATCTCCATGTGCAAAGCACCACGGCAAATACTGCAGGGACTTCAGAGATGACTGACACATGGTCCTTGTACTTAATGAATTTACAGTCTCCAAGTGAAAGTCACCATCAGTGACTAATACTAAATACTAATTAATACTAAAGAGAATAAAGAAAACTTAAAGGAAGGAATACTTCCTTTATACTGAAGAGAATAAATTAATTAATTAATTAATACTAAAGAGAATAAAGAAAACTGTAAAGGAAGGAATAAGAAAGATGACAAAACCTGGAGACATGGAGCATTAGAAGAAAGAAATGGAGGTGAGTACGGACAGAAAACAACCTCTCTTCAACTTCAGGTCATTTAAGAATCACCTAAGAAATGTGTCAAGAGGCAGGTATCTGGGCCCTGTCATCAGGTCCACAATAAAGTCTAACGATATACAGTAAGGCAAAGTTTGTATTTGCCCAAGCACCGAGGTAATTCTGAGGTAGTGATCTTGGCACCACCCCCTTGAGAAGCATTGGCCTAAAGGGTAGAAGTGCATAAATGGAATAACTGAGAGCATGACCAGCTCCAAGGGAGGTAAGTGAGCAACAAACACATGCTATGGAAAGCAGAGCACTTAAGGCACTAGAAGGAAGCTAATGCCTGAAAGTCAGAAAATGATGTTTCTTAATACCAGTTAGCCTGCAGCGGTAGCCCTGTGGCATCCGATCCCGTCAGATCTCAGAAGCTAAGCAGGGTCGGGCCTGGTTAGTACCTGGATGGGAGACCACCTGGGAACACCACAAGCTGTAGGCTTGGGAGAAGGACCTGGCAACCCCCTCCCAAAAATCAATCTGCCATTGAAAACCCTATGAACAGCAGAGACACACTGACAATAGTGTTTCCCCTGTTGTACAGAGGGTCGCTATGAGTCGGATACCGACTCGACGGCACCGAACAACAACAACAACAATACCAGTTAAGACAACCATAAGAAATAATACATTAGATGGGCTTGGTATTGCAAGGATTGGCTCTCCAGGCAGGATTGAGATATGAAGCCCCTTAGTAAGTATGTTTCTGGGAGGCGGGAGGGTAGAGGAGAATGAACCCCAAGGGGAGGTCATAGAGGCCCCACAGAGGAGAATAAAGCACTGAAGTAATTTATGAAGCACCTACGCCATAATTTTGTTGTGGGTTAGTTCTGCCTTGTCTAAGCAGAAACAGACAAGGATTGCTAGGATGCTACACTGACATGTGCCCAAGACTCGGGATAAATGGAAGTCTTCAGAGACCTATCTGGTTTCTATACGCAAGCCTTAAGTAGAGGTCAAAAACATACAGACACATGAGCCCCAGACCAGACTTGGGTGGTGAAGAAAACTGTGCTCCTTAAATTACAGGCTCTTTATGGGAACCACCTACTCCCCAGCTTTACTTCAACTCCAGAGTAAATTTGACCTGTGCCATCACTCTTTGTACTTTCTAGTCTGCCTCCTGGAACTTGAGAGTGTTGAATGTAGAATTCAATTTCAATATGTGTGGCAGGAACATCCAGAATGATTGTTTTTCTTCTTTTAATGAAAAATGCTGGTTATGTAAGTAAGCAGAGGCTGGTGAGTTTCATGAGTTGTCTTTTTTTTTTTCCTTCTTTTATCCTGAGTCATTAAGCTTCATCTTCAAATAGATTGCTTTTCAGAAGATGGGTCCCTACCAACTGAGGTTTGTGAGGCTTTCAAATTTTCCTGCAGAGTCTCAAATCATAGTCCTTGAAAGAAAAGGTGTTTGTGTGTGTATGTACATATATATGTATATGTATGTGTGTGTGTGTGTGTGTATATATATATATATATATATATATATATATCTCCAGGTGCTCACTTAATGGTGACCCTCCATCAACATTCTGTGCTAAAATCATCTACAGTTCCTGACAATATACTAAATTGCTTGACTCTAAAACCACATGTAAATTCACATAGAACCAGTAAATTTTAAAAAGGGAAGTCAGTTTAGAAAGGAACTTGTCAAATCTTATATTTCAGAAGAATAAATGGAGTGTTGATGGCCTATGGGAAAACACAATTTTTTATACAAGTCCCGTAACAGTCTGTGAAACATAAAATTTTTCTGTTAAATAGGGCACCTAGTGAATGTGCTTTTAAAAACAGTCCTATATATCTGTGTTTGAAGAATTATTTAAATATTGGCTTAAGTGTTACGGTTTTAATGTTAGCAACCATGCTAAGACTATGGTATGATTGTCTTTTCTGGTAGGTGAGGATCTATCACAAAGGTAACCCTGAGAGGATCCATTAAGGAGGGCAGAAAAGCGTCAGTGGAAAATGAAATGCTAACCATTTAATCATTTAATTACTAAGTGCAGAAAGATAATTTTTTGCCTATTCAGCCTGTCCTTCTTTTCTTTTCCTTTTCTCTCTTTCTTTCTTTCTTTTTTTCTTTCTTCTTTCTTTTGTATTTCTTCCTCCTTCCTTCCTTCCCTCCCAGCACTGGGGAGTTTGCCCATGTTAGTTAAATACTCTACCACTGAGCTGAGCCCTCAACCCTCTTTCTAAAAATATTTTTAAAAAAAATTTTTTTTTTGAGACAATGAGTTGTTCAGGCTGCCTCTGGCAGGAGAGTCTCAGGCTTAAGACCAGAAGCAGCCTGAACAACTCAGCAAGACCTTATCTCAAAGTTTAAAAGAAAAAAAAAAGTTTGCTGGAGTGAAAGGCCTTTGGCTGCCAGTTGTCATTACCCTTCTCTGTAATGGGATTCCTCGCAGACTTAATTTCTTTGATACGTGGGATATGAGATCATGTTTGGAAAAGAGTGAAAGTAGCTTCTATAATTTACATAAGGCTTTCTTGGATGTCACAGCCACCAAACTGCAGTTGATTGCTTCCTGCCACACTGCTGGGGGCACTGTGGTGGGTGGATGAGTCACTGGTCTAGGGACCAAAAGAAATGAGTGCTGGTCTCAGCCCTACTGAGTAGTCATGTGCCCTTAGACAAGTCATTTCCCCTCACCAACTCATCTGTAAAATTAAAGAATTCTGCTAACAATCTACACTATGATAGTCTAATCTTCCACTTTGGCATTTGAAGTTATCCATTACACAGCGCTTGCCCTTATTCCCAGGTGAGCTGCTTTTGGTAGTCAGCTGAGCTACTAAATGAAAATTACCCAGATATCTACCATATATTCCTTTATCGTACTGTTCATTCTGCCCTCCATGATCCATCTCAAATGTCCAATTCCACTCCATAAAACTGCTTCTTATTACTGGGATGGTCCTTAAAAGTCAACTAACTTTTTCTCCATCTCCTTTTCGTAATAAGAAAATTCAGCCCTTGCTAATTAAAAAGATTTTCAAAGCCACACATCACAGAAGTCACAGAAAGAGACTCTAAAACAAGATCTCTGAGTTTCTAAGCCATCTCTCTTCACACTACACTCTTTGCTAGAAAGTCCTAAGCCCACTGAAGTTACATTTATATCTCTCACAATCTATAGTTTGTGTCAGGAGCTGGCAAACCATGACCAATGGCCAAACTCAGCCTGCCACCTGTCATAGAAGGCCCATGAACTGAAATGTCTTTCCATTTTAAATGATTGAAAAAGGAATATTTCATGATGTGAAAATTAGGTGATCAAATTTCAGCATCCATAAGTAATATTTGGGCTGGGATTTAGCTCAGTTGGCAGAGTGCCACTCTATAGTCTGGGAGGTCCTGATTCCCAGTACCACAAAAATGGGAGAAGGACATGGCAACCCACTCCTGAGGCAATCCTGAAACAACCAGCCATTGAAAACCCGATAACGGTCCCTATGAGTCAGACAGGACTTGAGGGCACCTAACAACAACAACAACAAGTAATATTAACAGAACATAGCCCTGCCCCTCATTTATGTATTGTCTATGGCTGTTTTCTTATTGCGAGAGCAGAGATGAGTAAATGTGACAGATCCTGCAAAACCAAAATAATTTACTTTATGGTCATTTAAAAAATAATAAATTATATGCATAATGCTCTTGGCATATGTTATTGTGTGTGTACTTTCACTTTCCCATGCTGATCCCACACAGCAATTAGCACATTTATACACAGGCTCTCAGGCAGGGACAGAGGCTCTCCCTCTTACTATACACCTCTCAAATTAAGGATCAGTCCTTACTGAGCACTCATGTACTAGAAACTACAGTATTAATTTGTTATTCCTTACAAAAACCCATAATGCTTTATATTATTATTATTATTCTCACTTAATAGATGAGGAAAGTGAGTCCAGAGAAGTAACTTGCACGATGTTAAATACACCATCTGTTGAGGTCAAAAAATATTATAATTATTATGACTGTGTCTGCTGGCCTCAGCAGAGTCTTTTAGTCTGAGTACTCTAGGGTCTGTCATTTTGTTCGTCAATATCCTCAAACTAGAAGCAAAGTCATAGTTCTCTTTTCTCCCTGGGAAATCCTTGCCAGATATCCAGAGATTCCTGAGGCCAGTAACCAGGCATATTTCTGAAGATCTCCTACATTGTCAAAGGAAAAGAAAAAAGGAAATGTGACTTGGGTTAAGTGACTCCTGGACTCTACTATCTCCAGTATTACTCCTATAATCATTGACAGTAATTTTATACAGTCATCATTTGATTATTCATAAAAAATAAAAACAAAAGCAAAACTAGATGATGCCTGATGTTCTCTCTGTGTTAATCATGGTATTAAGCAACTGGTAAAAAGAAGATCTTAAAAAGAACTGCATGTCCTGGGGAGAAAGATGGCGATGCTTTATGGGGAAAGAACCACTGACTTGGCCACAACATCGGTTCATAAATTTTAGCTCTGGGGTCCCCGTGGCACATAAAAATTGGAATGTTATTTTGGGAGGCTGACTTGAAAGTTCTGAAAGGTGGTCCCTCTCCAGACTATACAGTGCCACTCACAATCAGGGCTCTCATATAGTCTACCATGTAGGTTTTGGTATACAGTAAGCTGTCTGATTTCCTAAACCTGTTGCTAGGCCTGGATGCTCCACTCCGAGCAGAATAGAGAACCGGAGGGTGGCCCTGGGCCCTGTGCTTTAAGCGGAAACAGAAGAAATGAGAAGCTGGAGAAACTCAAGGGAGAAAGTATCAGAATTAGCAGTGATAAATAAATAAGCAAAAACTACCTAGAGCACTACAAGAAACACAATCATCAAAGTTAAGAAGGAACAGCTGTCAGGTGCCCTGCCTCTTGTTTTACCTCTAACCATTATAGCCTCTTTCCTTCAAGGTGGGGGTGCAAGTTCATCCTGAATGCTGGCTTCAAGTATAAAACACATTTGTGAAGTGGTCTACACTTTCTTTTGTTCCATATTCACAGTTCTTGTGCATGGTCCTGACTGGGACAGAGCAGATCTGAGAAATCTGGAAATGGCTCTAAAATTGCTCCAGAGTTGCCCCTGTCATAAATAGCTGGGGTATGGTTTACATGTTTCAAAGATGACTAGGCTTTATTTGTTTTCTAAATCCTTTTTTCTCTTAATGAATGAACTAAAATATCTCCTCTTCCATGAAGCCATGTTGAATATTCTCTTTCCTCTTACAACCCCTCCAGCAGTTTGCTCTGTTGCAGCACAGTAATCTACCACATTCAGCCCTGTTACTTCACATATGGATGTTCTATATCATGACATACCTGAGAGTCGACAGCTCAGGACAAAGAGCATGGTTTTGGACAGCCTCACTTATTAACCGGTGGACAAGTTAGTTAAGTGAGCCATAGTTCTCATGTTTAAATCAAGATAATGATGCTTCCTGGCAGGGTACTCACAAGCATTAAATGCAAAAATTTGCATAAAGCAACTAGACTAGTCCCTGGCACTTCACGAATGCTCACCAAATGTCAAATAACTTCTTTTCTCTATTTGCATTCTCTGAAAAGTCCAGCACAGAACCTTGCACACACTGAGTACTCAATAAATGTCATGGTTCAATAGATATAAATTGCTGAATCACTGCCTTATCTGTTTGACTTCATATCACATTAGATTCAACCAAGAAAGCACTATTCTGACTTCATATGCAATGACATCTGACGTCTGCGGAGTGACTACTCTTTCTTTTTTTTTTTTTTTTTTTTTTTTTTTTTTTTTTTTTTTTTTTTTTTTTTTTTTTGCTTTTATTAAGATGGACTCTGATATTTACATTTACTTTCCTAGACTTATTGCATGTGCAAAAAACCATTTATCTGGATTGGTATTACACTACTGCTTTCTAGGTTATCAGTGTGAATACTGCAAAATGATACAGTAAAATCCATTTAGGATTTTAAGAATATCAGTTCACTCTAGGGAAAATATTATGCCCATTTCTCAGAAAATATAAAACGTCTATATTTTTAAGGAAAAAAACACAATTTTTGTTGCAGGGTAAAATTTTAGTGTGAGAGTTTATCTTTGCCTATTCCTGGCTATTCTTTACCCCTCCATCAACAGCACTCAGTATCTTCATTCTTCCTCAGTCCTTGGAGGGCATTCAGTGGGCAGCAACCTAGTTTTAAACCTCTTTTACTTCCTCTGCATCTTACTGTGTTCCAGGCCCTCAGGACTTTCTATGTGCCAGCCAGTTGCATAAACGAGTCCAAGTCCAAAAATGAACATATGCTAATGGTTTGTGAGATGTCATGGTAGCAGAATATATCATTGTATTTTGTTAGAAATCTACTAGATAGGATTCCTTCATTCAAATGAATGTCTTCAATAGTGAGAATTTCAGATCCTATATTGACCAATGGATAAAGGCTTTGAATTCAGAATGTTTTGCCCATCCTCAAACACTTGATGCTGCCCAGGTATATTTGCCCTCATCCATGGAAATATTTTCTTTGCTTTAGTTGCCAGTCAGGGCTTTTCTTCTTCCACAGTTGTTGTTCTCCTGAAATTGGCTAGGATGTTTCAGGTAATGTCAAAATGTGACCTCATTAAGCCTTTGTCTATCTTGTTAGTTTTTATCATTTAGACTAGACAGATCAAAGGAAAATTGCAAATGTAGATAAAAAAGCACTTCAGGTTCAATATAGACTTGCCAGCAAAGAGCCTACAAAGAATACTTGAGGCAGCAAGGACTGCCAGCAACTGTCTTCCCAAGTTGAGTCAACACACTGAGAAAAGACACCAGATCTCTCTGTTTGTATTCTGAACTGCTCTTGATGAAAACATACCAGTAAGTATTTACCCTGGGAGTCTCCCAGGTCAGAAAACAGGTTTTTGATTCACAAGTACCACTGAGAACCTAATCACCGATTACTTTCAGTCTTCAAAATATGTACTGTGTAAAATGTATTTTATGATGTGTGTATACATGAAAGGCTAGAGAAAGACAGCGGCAGGAGAAGGGGGAGAAGTGAAAATAATCCCACTGCACTTAATGAGGCCCCATTGGATCAGCCCTCGGCCCAAATCAAAATCTCAAAGGCAAACGCTAAAAGTTCATATTTCCAGAATCTAGTCCATCCTAATGAGTCCAAAAGCACCTGACATTTACTTCCACTAAATCTTTTATAGCCTGCAGCCATACCACTGTGGTGCCCGATCCTGTCAGAGCTCTGAAGTTAAGCGGGGGTTGGGCTTGTTTAGTACTTGGATGGGAGAGCGCCTGGGAACACCAGGTGGTATAGGCTTGGGAGAAGGACCTGGCAGCCAACCCCCCCCCAAAAAAAAAAAAAAAATCAGCCATTGAAAGCCCTATGAATAGCAGAGAAGTGCTGACAATAGTGTTTCATCTGTTGTAGTATGTAGGGTCTCTATGAGTCGGACATGGACCGGATGGCACTTAACAACAGCAACAACAACAACAACAACAACAACAACAACAACAACAACAACAAATCTTATATATGTCTCCAAGGAACAGAAACCCCTTCATTGAGAGGGAATAGTGGAAGCAACTAGTTCAGCAACCCACTGGTCTAGTTAGCCACAATTACTACTGAGAATTAGAACTGATGTGATAGACAGGTAAGGGAGCTGTAAGGAATGCTACACAGGATTGTGGAATCTGGAGAAAGTCAGGGAGAATATTTGCCACAAGAGGGAGCAGTAGAATTTGGTCAGATAGGAGACTATCTAGTAGAGGTTATGATAAGGGGTTGAACCATGAGGTGTGGGAGGTTATAATGTGGATCTAACTATGAAGTATGGATGGTATCGAATGATGATTTAGCAAAAGACATTCCTCCTTTAGAAGCAAAAAAAAAATGATGAAAAGAACACAAAGAACAGAGATAACAACACACTGATTCCTAAATTGTTAACAAATGTAAAGCAACAATTTTTAATGCAAAGCAACATACACATGCACTGCAAAAGTAGAAGACATGCAGCCTATGTGCTCTAACATCCTCTTTTCATTGTGTATTTCTTTTCCAGGTTTAATTTTGATTTCAGTTTCTATGTAGTTAGAGCAGCCTGCTTCTTACCTACATACTGTTCTCCCTCTGCCTGAGGGCATCCTGGAGAAAGGACTGGTCACATTGAATGGCAACATGAAAATCAGATTTCAAAGTCCTAATCTGTGACAGCCAGATCCATGAGCAAAGTGAATGCTGTACCTTGCTCCCCTTAACCACTCCATTGACATGCTTTTTAAAGGAGGAATACAACTTCATGGCATCCACAGAGCTTTTCTCTTCATTTGTTTTGTCAAAGAAACAGATTAAGCACTAACAGAGAAGGAACTATGCGTTTACTTTGCGAAATAAATAAAAGTCTATTTTTGTCTGATGAAAAAACATGTTATATACAGCCTGTTCACAAATGCTGAAGCTCTCTTGGAATACATCTTATTTTTTTCAAAACATAGTAAGCTTGTAAAAGCAATTAATGTAATTCTTGCAAATTTGTCCTTTTGGTGTTCCTGACTATACCTCGTTTTCCCTTTGTAATTTTATTTGGAGTGAAAGCACTGTCACTTCTATGCTTTTTCCTTCCCTCCCATAGTCAACAAAAGGGTTATCTAGTTCCTAACCTAAATCCAAAATTATACAGTAGAAACCATTATCTAGTAATGGCAAAGTATATACGCAAATAGGTAGGTAGGTAGGTAGTAAAGCATAACCTTGTTCTTTTGGTTAATTACTTTCCTCCCTTGGCCCTATTAGGCTTTCAAGACAGAGTAGATTAAGTCTGATTGTCATGGACACGCATATCCTTTGCAACCCCTGCACATTTCAACAGTGAATAATGGTTTGTCTCTACTGAGTTTTCCTTTTCTTTCTTTCTTTCTTTTTTTTTTTTTTTGCTGTTTTTCTAGGAATTAATTATTACATTTTTAATAAAAACACAACAGCCAACAGCCATTTTAAGGGGGGAAAAGATCAGGGCTCATTTCATAGTAGGTGGGAGAAATCTTAGCTGAAGAGCCCTGAGATCTAAATGAAACCCTGCAAGCAGGCGGAATTTGTAAAACGAAGACAATGTAAGAAAACACATCTTGTTTCTTGGTGAAATAAGTGGGTTCTCCCCAACCAGCTCACTCCAACCGTAAAGCCCCAAAGATGGAGCAAGCTGTCCTTCCTTCCTCCTGCCCTCACACCAGGCTAGCCTCCCAATTAAGCAACTTTAGCAAACCCAGAGAGCTAAATCCAAGTAACACAGGATTTGAAAGAGGAACCTAAAAGCCATCATCCCTCTTCCGGCTTTGTGTTCTTATCTGAAATGAATGAAACATCTAGATTCATCTTCCCCTCTTCTTTCCTGACTTGCTGCAGGAAAGCTCTGAGAGAGAAAGAGGAAGCGTGTGTGCGTGTGTGCGTGTGTGTGTGTGTGCGCGCGTGCTTGTGTACACACACATGTGTGTTGGGGGCAAGGGGGAGACATACTTTCAGAATTCCTCCCTGGTTGCCCCCCATCGCCCTTAGGAAAATTTCACATAGGTCTCTGACGGTGGATATTCAACTGCTCATATTTGGAGCTACTCAAGCAATCCCTTAAACCAGATCTGATTAGAAATCTCCACCTACTCAGCGAGCTCCTCCATGATCAGAAGCCTGCACTGTCTTCACCACATCTGTCATTTTCAAAAAAGCTTCTTCCACTACACCTCCCACTGATATCCTTTTTTCTCTTTTTAGTCTTTACACCTCCAGCAGGACAAAGTTTGTGTTGATATATTCACAACCACTAGTAGCTGACTAGCAGAGAGAGGTGGAGAGCACCCTTAAGGGAGTCAGGCTAAGGAGGGTTAAAACCGTACCTACTGCAAAACACGACTTTCTTTCCATGACTGCAGACAACACACACATTGCTCTCTTCAAAAACATTATTTGTTATATTCGATCACCCCCTGCTCTCAAACCAACCACTGCCACTTTATCTCAGGAGGGAAATACGAATTGTCAGCCAAAGCCATTCATCAAACAGCGATAGAATGCATGGGGGGAGGGCGACTTAAAGAATCAACGATGCACATCTACCGTATTTTTTAAATCATCTCTGGACGGATTCGGTTTCTCTAGCCGACTGTCCAGCTATTAGACCTCCCTCTTCTTCACGAAAGAGGAGCCAAGAAGGATATCCTCGCATCTCAGAACACAAGACTATTTCCCCAAGAGCCAGCACAGCCCCAGAGGCCGATAATGCATCTGCAAAGTTCCCTTCGAATCTCTTGGGGGGAAATGCCTGTGTGTGCAGAATCTCCAACAGGCACTATGCACAGCGCTGAGGGACGGGGACCCCACAGCCCACTCCCCGCCACATTGCTTTCGCGTCTGCCCCCTCCGCCCGGCCACACCTCCCGCCTCTCCGCAGTCAGCGGAGAAGGAGTACCCAGCATCCGTCAGCAAAGAGGTGGCTTTGCGGGTAGACCCCCGGGATTACCAGGAGGAGGGATGACCACGGAGAGGAGCCCTGTGGGTGGGGACGTCTGGGTCCCCAGCAGCGCAGCTTTCTGGATGGATTTAGCTCTTTGCGCCCTGAATCCTCGGAGCCCGGCGTGGCTCAGGGCGCAGCATCCCTCCTTAGCAGCCCTTTCTTCCTTCGGCAGCCCGCACTGGCAGACAATCACCCTCACGCCCAGAACCACCAGCCCGAGCAATTCCACTCTCTCGGAGAAGCGCGGACACCCAGAAAAATGTGCAGGCACGCACACACACACACACACACACACACACACACACACGCACACACGCACCATTTAGAAGGCAGCCTTTTGCCAAAACGATGGGAAGTGCAGCCTTTATCAAGAGCAAATGCAAACCGGCTCACGTTTCTGCCCGAATCTCTCTGGCTTGCCGTGAGAAGACCTTACCTGGGGTGAGGAGTGTGAATGGGTGGATTCTCCTCCGTCCCTCCACGCTAGTAGGACACACGGCGCACTCCCTCCTTTTAAATAGCTCCCGTTCAGGAGGAGGTCGCTCCCATCTTTTGCAGAGAAGCACAAAGCAGGCGGCGGCGGCGGCGGCGGCGGCGGCGGCGGACCGACTCCCGACCAGCGCCGGCGCGAGCAGTAGCGGTGGCTGGCAGCGGTGCGCGCGGGCGGGAGGCAGCTCGCAGGCCCGCAGGCTGGGAGGGCCGGGGCCGGCCGGCGCGCGCGCTCCCCAGCCTCCCTCCCTCCCTCCCTCCCTCCCGCGCACACCCGCCCGCCGCCCGCAGCCTCGCACTCGCTCACACGCGCGCTCGGCCCCGAGGCCGCCGCCGCCGCCGCCGCGGCCCGCCGGCTCCAGGCTCCTTAGCCCCCTGGCCGCCCCCCGGACGCCCTCGGCGCTCGCGCGGTGGAGCGCGGAGCCAGCGGGGAGCCTTTCTAGCCTCCTGGCCACTGTTGCTGAGAGTATTTTTTGATTTCTTCCCGGCTGCGGCCCCGCAGTGCGTTCTGGCCGCGCGCTAGCGCTCTCTGGGGCACCCAGTCCATCGATTCCACGCGAAGCCGGGAGCTACAACTTTTCTTTTGAACCTCCCTCGCTTCATCCACAGACAGAATCCCGACCCCCAAATCGCCTACCAGTTTCTCACCTCTGAATTTGTTACTCCGGATATATCTTTATTCCTCCACATTCTACCCCTCTGCTAAAGGAAGCTTTCTTTTAGCAAAAGGCTCTGGGGATGTATCAATGATTTTTTTTTTTTAATCCTTACTCCACGTTTTCCCTACATATATTTGCACGAGTATATGCTAGCTACTGGATGCTGACACAAGCAAATAAGGATTGGGGGCGGAGAGGGGGGTGGAATTTCCCAGCCAAGAACTCTGAAAGACTCCTGGAGTTGGTATTTCCCTCAAAGATTGCAGCTCACCCGGCAATAAAGACGAAGAGGCTGCTTAGTGTGAAATCTGTGCTGC
The DNA here is from genome assembly GCA_007922755.1 of Pedetes capensis. Taxonomy (NCBI): domain Eukaryota; kingdom Metazoa; phylum Chordata; class Mammalia; order Rodentia; family Pedetidae; genus Pedetes; species Pedetes capensis. The sequence goes on from VMDO01000173.1 coordinate 332,058, forward strand.
TTTTAAACTAGAGAGGAGTAAAAGCTGAGCATTAAGATTGAGTCAGGAAAGACCTAATGCAGCGATCGACGAACCATTCATTGCCCTTTCCAAGAGCATTATCACTGCCAATACATCACTTCCCCATAATTAATAAAGGAACATTGCAGCAGGCCCTTGATCTCTTGACAGCTCATTCATTCTTACAAATCCTTAATGACTTGGCAGGATGAAAGCTAAACCTGCTGTGGGGTTCACCAGCTCCCAAACCTGGCCGCCCATGAGACACACCTGGGAATGCAGACAGATGCTGTAGAATCTGATGCAGGTTCTGATGCAGATTCTGAGCTTGTAGGTCTCAAGTGGAGCTCCACGTTTGTATTTTGAAAGCACCAGTTGATACTGCCTCTTGTGGTTTGCCAACGCGCGGGGTGGGGGGGATCCAGGGTATGGGGGTCTAGAACTGCTATTTGGATGAGGTGAGAGGAGGACGCTGCAAAGCAAGGGGTAGCCAAGTTTAAGTTCTTCCGTGTTCTCCCCGTATTTCAGTGCACCTCTGGCAGTCAGCCTTTAGAAAAAAGAGAGATTCTGCCTCTAGGAATCCCAGTTTAACTCTGCAACAAAGAAGAGGGGATAGGGGAAGTAGCCCTCCTCTGGAAGTATGCCAGTGGCTCTCAACCCAGATTGGACCTCAGATGTCCTGGGAAGTGTTTAAAAATCCCAGTGCTCAGGCCACACCCCAGACTGATTAACTTGGAATCTCTAGGGGTGGGACAGGCATTAGTAATTTGTTTTTATGTACCTGGGTCCATTCCTATGTGCAGCAAAGGTTATGAGCCACTGCTCTAGGACAGTACTTGGCAAACATGGTGTAGGTATGAATCACGTGGGGACTGCAGATTCTTATTTAGGAGTGGGCCTTGGGTCTGCAGTTCTAGCCAATTTATAAGTCCCTTTGATGCTGTATAAATGAAGATGGCCCTTCAATTAGCAAGAGTCTGTTGCATCCTTCTAGTGGTTATGGATACTCAGCCTGATAGAAGAAACTCTAAGCTGGTTCTTGTCATGCAAAGAACATTTTCCTTTTTTTTTTTTTTTTTTTTTTTTCTTCCTTGAGTTAAATTTTCTGGGAAGCCCTGCCACTGTCCACACAGACTTTTTGTTAGGCTGCACAGACTACTGACATGTGGGGAGACACAGAAGGTCATAATCTCTCTGTTAGAGTACATCCTCAGCCAAAAACTGCTTAGAGTCCTGAATTCCAAGGAGTTTGAAAGACAACTATTTGGCTCATGCTCAATGACAGGGTCTTGGGGAGAAAAGAGGATGTCTTCTAAACGACATGGAGAAAAGTTTGTGAATAAAGCCTTCGCTCATAGGAAATGGAACACAGGTGATGAAGGACATGAGCAAAAGAGCTAAATGAAAGTGCGAGTAAATTATACCTCATCAGAATGGATTTTATAGGTAGGCTGTGACCTGTTAATTGCTATTAGGGGCTACTTAGTAAAAGCTCAGATTTTCTCAAAAGTGTAGGTGACCTGGGGTGACAAGAAAGAGCCCTGGTCTTTAAATGTCTACGTTCCAGTGACGCCCAAAGTCTGTCTTGTCAGCAGCTTAGAAGGCATTAAGGCATCTTGGTCCTCTTTATCCCTCCTCTTTTTAGTCTAAATTGATAGGTTAATTTGGATTCCGGGAATAGGGGGATTCTACATGAAATGGTCTTTTCTTTAACTTGAACCACTAAGAGGCAGCCTAGTGCCTAGTAATCTGGCACCTTTTTTGATTTGGCTCAATTTCTGAGCTCCTAATTTTCTTTGCTTTTCAATTCTCATTAAAGGTATCTTTATAATGGTTCCAGGGCCCTGGGGCAAATCAAACCTTTTGCTCCCTTCTAAATGTCATACATGACTGGATTTTTATTGCAAGAATTATCAAAGCCTACATCACCTGCCAAAGACTGTGAGTACTACAGCTCTAGGTAAGGAAAGAGGCTACCACAGGTTGTGGCTTTGGAAAGAAGAAATATTGCATATAAGATGAGATTTTACATGAAAACAGCAATAGTATTTCTTAATGGCATTCTCATACATCAACTGCTATGCTCTCTTCTGCACTTGGGATTTAGATTACCAGTTCAACACTGCCACTAACCAAAGTAGTATGGCATAGCCACTTAGACTCCACAGTAATATCAAGAACATTTAAGCTGATCGTGGTGGTATACGCCTGTAATCCCAGCAGCTCGGGAGGCAGAGGCAGGAGGATCACAAGTTCGAGATCAGAGGCAGTCTGTATAATTTAGCAAGACCCTGTCTCAAAAAAAAAGTAAAAAAAAATGGACTGGGGTTACAACTCAGTGGTCCAGCACTTGCAGAGCATGCAAGCATGAGGCCCTGAGTTCAAACCCCAGTACCACATAAAAGAAAAAAGGAAAAAGAAAAAAGAAAAAAGAAAGAAAACATTTAATGCAGCCGTAGCACTGTGGTATCCGATCCCGTCAGATCTTGGAAGCTAAGCAGGGTCGGGCCTGGTTAGTACTTGGATGAGAGACCGCCTGGGAACACCAGATACTGCAGGCTTGGGGGAAGGATCTGGCAATCCACTCCCAAAAATCAGTCTGCCATTGAAAACCCTATGAATGACAGAGCAGCACTGACAATAGTGTTTCCCCTGTTGTACATAGGGTCTCTATGAGTTGGATACTGACTTGATGGGACCAAGCAACAATAACAAAGACTGTTCAGATTTTCATGAACTATTTCCTAGCAACCTTTCATGAGATCATTTAGCATCGGGGTCCCCAATTCCCAGGTCAAGGACTAGTACCACTATTAGGATCTGGGCTCCACAACAGGAGATAAGTGGCAGGTGAGCAAGAGAACTTCATCTGTATTTACTGCTGCTTCCCATTGCTCTTATTACTACCTTCTGGTCCTTGGGGAAAAAAGTGCCTTGCATGAAACCAGTCCCTGATGCCCAAAATGTTGAGGACTGGTACTTTGGGAAGTTCGTTTTTGGACTAAGTGTAAACAATGTGAATAGGTCCAACTTTGTATCTGGTCTATGGAAAAGATTAGACATGAGATCAAGGGTACTAATATTTTAAAATATTTAATACTGTATTAAAACAATGACTTTTCATCATAGAGAAAACAAATACTTTGTTGTAGTTCTTTTCATTTTTACTTTGATTTACTTAGGTCAGAGGTACCACTACTGTTTTTTCTATTGCTTGAGCTTCTCATGTGTGATAATTTAGTCCTCTTCATCCTCTACCTCATTTCCCTCTCTGTCAGCCTTCACCACTCACTTCATGATGCTCTTTCATAAGCTCAACCTCATACTGATTTCTACATGAGAAAAAGGTATTACAGCCCTCCCAGCCTGGCCAGGGGGTGGAGCTTAGCAGTATCCCTTTCCTTATACCTCCCAGCCTCAGGTGGACCACTAGGTCCCTCATTTTGTCCTTTAGGTTTTCTTTGCTGCTAATTGAATCCAGGATTCTTTGATCCAGGGATGACTATGGGAATTTTTTTTTTTTTTTTGTCAACTTCTAGTCTTCCTTTTCCCTGGGTTCTTATTCCTGCAGTTAAACTTTTATTTCTCTGCTTTATTTTGAGCTGTTGGTCATCAGTTTCATGCCCCATCCAGTAGTGTGCTCTGCTAGTGTGCACGAATCCACACAGTGAGAGCAGCCTTCCTTGTAGACCTGAGTTACATCCCTCCTCCTTTGTGCTTCATTACCCAGGGGCCACCCACTTCCTCCAGGTCTTCAGTGAGTTTGTCACAATCTTGGGGCATCAGGGACCTGTAATTTTATATTTGAGCAACCTGTATTCAAAGGTTGGACATACAAAATCTTGATGCTTTCATTTTCCATTTCTGCTCCTTATCACTTTAAGGACATATCTAATCCCTATCCCATAGCAGAATCATTATCTACAGCAGCTAGTGGGTCAGAAAAGACCAGACATCTGGTTAAAAGCCAAGGCTTGGGTGTCAAAATACCTGAGTTGGACCCACAGCTCTGCTCTGCTCTGTGACCTTGTGAAAGTTTCTTAGAATCTCAATATGTTTGCTTGAAACACTTGTATCATAAAATCTACAACAATTTGTAGAAAGGATAAAATGTATATAAGATACTTGGCATAGTTCTTGATCATAGTAGTTACCCAATTTTCTATAGAGATTATATCTCTGTGAATAAAAATAACTATATCATTAGATTCTCCATAATCAGGCCGTCTAATTCTTGATAATGAGTATTGTATAGTTTCTGTTATATAGAATTTTATACAATGACTAAACTAGAAAAATATATATTTCTGCACATTTCTACATTGTTGTTGTTAGGTACCATCTAGTCAAGTCCGACTCATAGCAACCCTATGTGCAGTGGGATGAAACACTCCTCGATTCTGTGCCAGAATCTTACCATTTTATTTATGTTTAAGGCCATTGTTACAAAGCATATTCCTTCTCTTTACTGAAAGAAGTTGCTTGCACTTTCTGATTTTGTAAGGACAGGGTGTGGTTATGCTTGTTTACAATATTACTTTTCTTTCATGTCTGGGTATCAATTAGATCTCATTTCTATTAAATGATAGAATTTCAAAGGGAACCATTTTAAACAAATACTATTACAACTAAGATTTTGATTGTCACATTAATTTTAATAACAGGAGACTTTATCTGCAGGACATAAACTTCTTCACTAAGTTTGCAGACTTTCCTCAACATTGATTCAAGGACTCTCCATCAGTTGCCACTGAAGATGAGCCCCCTGGGGTGCTCTGTACCGGGCAGTTGTTCCTAACCATCCAGCTCTCAAGCACAGTCCCTGAGAAACTGCACATCAGCTATTTCAATAAATCTCCTTTCTAAAGCATCCTCTATGATGTATGGCTCCCTCTCTGCATCTTCAATTGCTGCCCATTTATTAGAATCTTCTGAGAATTGCCAATATTTTAGCAGTTACCTCAATACCCAGACAGTAGCCCTTGAAAATGGTCAGAACAAAGAGAATTATGGGTGAAGTAGACTGAACTTATGAGTGTCTTAACCCTTGATTTTAATGATGCTAATTCCACTACCACTAGAAGTGCCTAGGTGATGAAACTGTATGTTCTTATCTCTTTAGAATTTCAGATTTACTCAGTGAAATTTAAAGAGATGTTAGTAATCATGAACAGGTAAAGTTCAGAAATTCTATTCCATTTTCTCTTTCTTTTAAGTATTATCCTCTCCCACAAAAAGCTTAGCCATCTTTGGATTTGTTTCAGCATTTCTAAGAGTTTATAGCAAAATAAATGGTAAGATATTTGTGTAGTAAAATATTTAATTTCATATAAGAAAGCTGGAGCTATTTGGAGGAACTATGATTATTTCCATTTTACAGATTGAGAAAGAAAATACAAAGAGATTTGCTCAACCCTAGTTGCATATTTGTATTAGTTATTTTTTAAAAAATACTGAGGCCTAGACACCACCCTTGGAGATTCTTTTCTTATTGATTAGAGGGTAGTTCTGAGCATTGTGTGCAGGTGAGGTGGGAGGGGATATTTTAGTTTCTTAAGGAATTTTTTTTTGCGGGGAAAGCTTGTTTTATTTCATTTTTAAGTTCTCTGGGTGGTTCTAAGATCCAGCCAGGGCTGAAAACTATTGGCCTGAGGTCAAATGGGTAAGTAACAGTGAAGACACATCAAAGGCACCTTACATCTAGCACAAAGCGTTTTCTATTCTGCTGCTTTTTTATTTAACAGAATATAAAAATAGGGAATATTCGTGGAAATTTAAAGGAGCTTATATGTTATAGGGCCTTCCTGAGTCTCCTACAGGCAGTCAGGAGAGGGAGGTGGCAATCCACTCCCGAAGGAATCCTGAAACAATTAGTCACTGAAAACCCTATGAGGGTCACTATGAGTTGGACCTGACTTGATGGCACCTAACAATAACAACAACAACAACCACAGACAGTAGGCATGCAGCTGTACTATTGTGGTGTCTGATCCTGTTAGATCCTGGAAGCTAAGAATGGTTGGGCCTGGTTAGTACTTGGATGAGACCTCCTGGGAATACCAAATGCTATAGGCTAGGGAGAAAGACCTGACAACACACTCCCTAAAACAATCAGCCATTGAAAACGCTGTGAATAGCAGAGAAATATTGATAATAGTGCTAGGCCTGGCACAGCGTCAGGGAGTATTTCATTTTATTGTACAAAGGGTCACTATGAGTGGGACCTGACTTGATGGCACCTAACAACAACAACAACAACAACAACAACAACAACAACAACAACAGGCAGGACTGGGTATTGTAATCCACCTGACAAAAACACAGGAGCAGATCAGAAGATATGATCAAGACAGTCCAGTCCATTACTGCAAGGCATCCATCTTTGCTTCTGCACATTTACTCCACCCCCAGAACCCACAGAAGTTTTAGGTACATGGTAGATGAATGAATAGAGCACATAATATCCCCTGTAACAAGGCTGGTCCATGTGGAAAGAAGATGGGCTTTATTTATATAGTGAAGTAAAGTCTGGCTCCTGTCCAGGGCAAACTGCAACTTAATTCTAATCACCTCCTTGTCCTTGCAATGCAGGCCCTGGTTAGCAACTGCCATAGTCACCATATCCACACCTCTAGTCCTGCCTGGCCACCTGCTCTGGGATGACAGACAGATTGTCTGCGACATTGCAGAAGGCTCAGCCACACAGAGATGGCAATCTGACCAAGCCTGTAAACTGACCGTATGTCAATTACCTCAGGAATCACTTAGAAGCTCTCATTTGGCCCAGTTTATAAGCAAGTCAGGGGATATCTGATTTCTTCTACTATGACAGGTCATTAAGCATGCATTTTGTGAATATCATGCTTACATTTTTATTTATTATTTTTCCAGAATCAAGGAACCCATGAGCTCCCTGTTTATGTTCAAAGTCATCAAACAACACATCAAAGGCAAAAATGTTGGAAAGAACAAAGAAAAATAAATATGACAGTAGTCACATCAATTCACTTGTTCATTCATTCCTTCATTTATTCATTCAATAAATATATATGAGAATCTACTCTGGGCCAGGCACTGTTGTCCCTGACACTGAAAGGCCAACAGGAAAAACATGGGTAAAGTTCATATTTTTTTGACACTTTCCCTTTGGTGGGATTACAGCAGGCAGTTAAGTAAAATGAACAAATTAACACAGCATAGGGTTTTGTATGGGGCTGGGGTTTAGCTCAGTTGGTAGAGTGCCATTCTGTGCTCTCTGAGGCCCTGGGTTCAATCCCCAGCACCATCAAAATGGGAGACAGGGATGGCAATCCACTCCCGTAAGCAATCCTGAAACAATCCACCATTGAAAACCTTATGTATGGCAGAGTGGCACAGACATAGTGCCCAAGATGGCACCATATCCAGGAGTGTTTCATTCTGTTGTACATAGGGTCACTATGAGTTGGACCCGACTGGCAGCACCTAACAACAACAATAACAACAAGGGTTTCTAAAACTATGAAAGGACTAAAGTGAGGAAAATGGACTACAGAATTTGGGGAGCAATAGTAGTTTAGCTGGTGAATTTTTCAGAGACTTGAATGATGTTAGCATTTTCTATTGACAACGTCATCACATCTTCACTTTTTTAAGAGTCCCCAAATAGTGACAGAATAGAACACAGGATTCTGTTTGGTAATTAGTTTCTACTTTACATTGATGTTCTTTTTAGAATTCCCACCTAAAAACCACTGGACTTTATTAGGCTTGGCATCCGAGGCAGGGATATATGCATTGCACCTCTGCATTCAGGAACATATTCATGTTATATAAATCTAATATTCTAAAAAGACAGACTGCTCTGAGAGTTTGTACACAAAATGGCTGTGTTTCTTCTAAGGCAGAGCTTCTATAAAACTTCTAAATGTCTCTTTGGTTTTGTTTAAAGAATAGCATCTAATTAATGCACAGAGATGGCCAACTTTAAGTAAACTCTGATGGGTGAACCTCTTGCTATAGAATCAACAGCATTAGTGAGTGGGAAGTAAAATTCTCTATGTGTAACCTAATGGTAGCTCAATGTGTTTTATCCCAGTTGTCTGTCCTACTTCCTTTTCCTTCTGACTGCATTCTTACCTGCAGTTACAAATACACACCACACATACACACTCCACTGACAGCACAGTCTCACACACACTCATGCATATCACTCTCACACAAACATGCTTCTTTCACATTTATGGTTCTTAGCTATGGCCAAATATTTGATTATTGAAAAAAATCACTAAATCAAAATTTTCAAATCTACCTGAAAAAAAAATAAGTGACCATTCTTTTAATTTTTTTTTAACATAATGGTTTTTATTTCCATTGTTTCATACACTTTTTTTTCTTTTTTTTTTTTTGCGGTACTGGGGGTTGAAACCAGGGCCTCACACCTGCATGCTTTGCAAGTGCTGGGGGCTGAGCTACGCTCCCAGCCCTTTTTATTTTATTTATTATTGTTATTTATTTTTTATTTTTTTGAGACAGGGTCTCTCTAAATTACTCAGACTGCCTCTGGTCTTGAACTTGCGATCCTCCCGTCTCCACATCCCTAAGACACTGGGATTACAGGCGTGCGCCACCGCACCCGGCACTCATATACTTACTTTTGAGTCTACTTCAAGACTCGTAGTCTACAGCAGATTAGGCTCATGCACTTCTCTTTTTGAAGTGAATGTTATCAGCTTTGGAGCCTAATAAAAGAAATATGAATTTTATATCTTGTGGATCTTGAAGGTTTTCATATTTTTCAAATTCCTGTTTCTTTTATCTGAAAACAACTCTGAATGTAGAAATGGGCCAAGGAAAAGCAAAGCTTGAGTGGAAAATTATTCAACACCCCAAAGTTCAAACAACTCAAAATAAATGATCAATAAATAAATATAGGTTGGATAAATGATGCAAATTAATGGCACATGTCTCATTACAGGGAAATCACATAATGGGAATTTTGCAGCAGATTTACTGGATGAAATTTTTAAATCATTTGGGCAGCAGTGAGTGACTATTCCATTCATACTCATGAACTAAGTTTTATGATGATTAAAAAAATAAATTAGATGCCATCCATGACCTCTAGAAAATTAATCTCATAGGTAGAATTAGACTTGCAGTTTCTTTCTCTCTTGCTGTCTTTCTGATTTAAATTTCTTTGAGGGGGCAATAAGAATCAAAAATTTTAAAGAAGCCAGTTCTGTAGTCAGCTATGTGCTTTATGAAGATACATCTTGTCAGTCTGTAAGAGAGATGGTAGAGTGGGCATGATCAAGGATAAAGAGACCACAAAGGAGATGATTAAAATTATCCGAAAGAAGACCCAAGTAAAAGATCATCAACACCCATTCTGTTCTCTGGCTTAAATCTTGGCAGAATCCCATTTCCTCTCAGACCAATAGTTTAAAACAATAATGTTTTCTTTTTGAAGAGAGTCATTCTGGATGATTTCAAATGGAACACATATGATTTCTATAAGGCTGCTGGTATTTTAAGAAAAAAAAATCCTTTTAAGACTGTCATTCCAAGGTAGGGTGGGGGGCTGCTAGTCTGCTTTTACAGACAGTATTTCATCACTGTGATGATGAATGGTGATAATAAAAAGCAGACAGATCCTTGGTTGGCTTTATGATTCTATTTAAATTCTCTGCAGACAATGCACCCCCTTATTCTTTGCACCTTAGATTTACTGCTTCCATTGCCTGTGCCCTGGTGTGCCACTGTGTTTTAAAGAGGTTACGGTAATCGGAGAATATCTGATCTTCTCTCTATGACATAGAGCTGGCTTTATCTAGCTAGTAGGTAAAAAGACCCCCTCCCACTCACTAGAAATTTCAATGGAGCCACACTTGAAGCATGAACTTTACTCAGTCTTTTACTTTCTCTAACTACAACTATTTTTATTTTCATTTTACAAATATACAAAGTCAGTGAAGGAAATCTGAACATACTCATCACATTTAATCAAAATTTTTTCATCTTTTAATCACTATCTATTTATCTATGATCTATAGGAGGGCATTATTTTGCTAAAAGTAGCATTAATTATTGGCTAACAGGTCCAATGATTTGATTTCTCATATGTGTTTCTGACATCTCTATTGATAAATCCTTAATCTGACACAAACCAAAAATCTGTACATTCATCTTTATGAAAAGTATAGTGTCCATTTAACACTACTTGACATTATAAGGTATATTTTTTAAATGGAAGCATATGTTAAATGTATAAATGTTTATCCTCTCCTTGTAAGATAAAATGTTTTTAAATAAGTGTAATACAACTGATATTAATCAATTAAAATTAACTACGTTGACAAACTTAGTTAAATAAAATCATATTTTTACATAAACATTAATGTTAGAAAAATAGCTACTGAATTTCCTGAAAAATTTGGAAATTTAATTTCCCATGGGAAGTAGTACCCTATGTTAAAAAAAACTCAGAGGAGTGATGAGTTTACATTTTGTGGGATTAGACTTGAATTTTGGTACTGTTATCTGCTAGCTCTATAACCACAGATAAAAGTAGTCTACTCATTTACTCATTTGCTTATCAAGGATTTTTTGGATGACCATTAAGCAAGCCACTGACTTAGAAATAAAAGAATCTTCAATGAACAAATGTGGCTTTCACTTAGGGGAAGGGAATAGCAATTAAGCAAATCACATAATTCATTATTGTATTAATTAATGCGGTGGTAAGTGGCAATAAGGAGACACAGAGTAGGTTTTGACATTTTCCAACAGAAAGAGCTGAGTTTATTTTCGAAGAGTCTGGAAATGTCTAAAAGATGACTAGAAACTGTCTAGAAAAGAGGAGTGAGCTCAGTGTATTGTCCTGGACAGAAGAAAATTTCAATGCAAGAGCCCTGAGGTAAGAAGGTGCAGTTGAGGAATTGAAAGAAAGAGGGGGTAAATGACAGAAAGTCAGGGAGGAATGGGGTTAGCAGGAGCTACAATAAAGGTGCCTGCAGCTGTAGCCCTGTGGCATCTGATCCCATCAGATCTCGGAAGCTAAGCAGGGTCAGGCCTGGTTAGTACTTGGATGGGAGACCACCGGGGAACACCAGGTGCTGTAGGCTTGGGAGCCGGACCTGGCAACCCACTGCCAAAAATCAATCCGCCATTGAAAACCCTATGAACAGCAGAGAAGCACCGACAACAAGTGCTTCACCTGTTGTATGTAAGGTCACTATGAGTCGAATAACGACTCTACGGCACCTAACAACAACAGCAAAGGTAGGGCACGAAGAGCTTGCAGGGCTTGATCTTTAGGTCTTTTTGTTAAGAACAAGATGATTTGCCTCTTTTATGCTTATTTCATCATAGAACAAGTTAGCCTTACAATACCTAAGCCCTTCTGCCCTTTTCTCACTTTCCTTCCTCATGCACCATTTAGCTGAATCCCTTCTGAGTTTAGTATTAAAGAGAGACTTGACAACTGGAAAATTGAAAACAAATTAAGTCAAATTTATAGACATGATTTTTCTTTCTTTGCAGTGCCATGTCAGGGGGTCTTCTGTGTGATTATTAATAATCATCACAATGACCAAGATTTTCTACCAGATTGCATTTGAATGACTTTGGTGGAATCTTGTTCTTTTATGGCCACTTCTTTTGTAATATGCTCTTTTAAATTACTTGGACTTACAAATAAAGGACAATGATTAAAGAAGAGATACTGACGGTCAATATGAACCCAAAAAAGCCCTTCTGGAATGGAGATAATGCACTTTGTAACTTTAAAAGATTTCCTCATTTCTACCTGTTCATGTGAAGTTCAGAGCTGTCCACTGCAGCACAGATGAAAAACACTGATGACCTCATGTATGGTCCTCTCTGCTGGGTGCTATGGGGCAGAGTACTTCACCAGTTCTTCCTCCTTAAGGTAAAGGGAGTAGGATGCCCCCTCCGAAAATTCATCATAGATTGTTAAGAAAGAGAGATTGACAGCTGATTTCCCAGTAGTAGCCTTCGGCCTCCTTCTGAACCATATACCTCTGAAATAGATGATAAACCGCAAGGGAGAAATGGGGTGGGGTGGTGCTTGTTATTAGAAAGGTATTTTAAATGGTCTGAGAAGTGAAGCTGTAGTGGAGAGGTGAGACTGGAGCTGCAGATCTGCCAACGGCTCCATCTAGGATATGAAGTGGATTTTGTGTGAAGCCATCAATTGCAGACAGGGGTCAACTTTAAGAATAATTCAATTACATAGATGTTCCCCCAGTGCCTGAAAGAGATACTGAGTCAAGAGTTCCTCCCTAGTGGGAAGAATACTTTACCCAACCACACCTGATATCCAACAAATCTGTAGCAGGTTCCAACATGAAGGAGCTACAACCTTGCCACAGGGTGTTTCCTCTCCTGTTTCTTTGCTCCATCACCTTGGAAGTCAAGAGGAGGGAGTTTGGGCAAGGGGGTAGACAATATCTCTTTCTTTCCAAGGTTCTCAAGCAAAAGTGCTCCACTACTCCCTAGAGGGAGATTTGAGAATGTGTGGGGTGTTTTGTTGCTATCACAATAATATGGAAGTTACTATGGGCATTCATTGGACTCCAGCCAGGGATGCAACACATCTTGCAACATGTGGGACATGCTGTATAGTAAATAATTGTTCTTTGTTCCAAGTAATGTTCAAGGGCTCTAAAGAACATTGGTGTAATAAAAAAAAAAACCTATTATCTAAGCCATCAGCCTTACTTTGACTTTTATATAAAAACCAATAAATTTTTTACATGTTTTAATCTACACTGACTTTTTGGGGAAGATGAGTACTGTGCATATTGAAGAAATATTGTACTTCATTTTCTCTTCAACTTAATTAGAACTAGGCACCATTTTAGAAAGTCATTTTACTGATAACAACGTTGCCTGCTGTGTTTATAGCTGCCCGTTGGGTAGTTCTACATAATGAGGCAAAAATCTGACTATTACACTTTATCTTCTGTTCTTGTTGTTAGGTATCATGGAGTCGGATCCAACTCATAGAGACCCTCAGAGGGTTTTCAATGGCTGATTGTTTCAGGATTGTTTTGGGAGGTGATTGCCATGTCCTTCTCCCATTTTTGAGGTGCTGAGGATTGAACCCGGGGCCTCAGAGGGTGCACTCTACCAACTGAGCTAAACCCAAGCCTCTTTTATATTCTAGTGTGGTCATATCTGAGTGCGTAAGCCATGATGAGTATTAATTTAGTTATAAAATATTATAATTTGCACCCTTTTTATTATGGTTAGAACATTGTATAGAATTTTAAATATATGTGGAATAGATTATATTATCAATTAACTTTTTCAGAATAATATGTTCTAGCATACTTGTTATAAAAGAGTGAGAACATCTGACTCAAAATTCATGAGTTGGAAATTTAATCCCCACTGCACCAGTGTTGGGAATTACTATTTAATGGGATGTGTTTAGGTCATGAGGGCTCCACCCTTATAAATAGACTAATGCCACCATAAAAGGGCTTCTGAGAATGGACCCATTCTTCTGCCATGTCAAGACACAGCATTCTCCTTTCTTAACCTTCTGCCTTCTATCTTCTGATGTGTGAAGACACAAGAAGGATTTCACTGGATACCAGCACCTGGATCTTAGACTTCCAATCATCCAGACTGTGAGAAAAATAAATTTGTCTTCTTTATAAATTACCCAGTCTCAAGTATTTTGTTATGGCATCACAAAATGGACTAAAACAAGAGGAAAATTGAGTCTAGAGGAATTGATAACCTCTCCAAGTTTGTAAATTTCCAATCAGTTATTGAAAACCCTATGAGGGTCACTATGAGTCGGACAGGACTTGATGGTACCTAACAACAACAGCAACAACAACATTGTTGCAAGAGCACAACCTGGGTAATAACTAGAATTAATTATAAGATTTACATTTAATAATAAATAGGAATGAATCAGTTACCAGAATGGGACTCTTCCAAAAACCAAATATGACAGAAAATTTTCTGGACTGATAAACTCTTCAGGGAGCTAATGCAGGAAAGGAGCTCCTCTGGTGCTCTGCAGGAGGCTGTGGTTGACAAGTATAGGACTGAAAGGTTTCCTACAGATTTTATACCCAATAAGATGATCAGCTACCTCTCCACACCTGAAGAGCACAAAGAATGTGCAGTTTCTGCTCTGCTATTAACTAATTATAGGTAAACCCACAGCTACTCTCAACTTTGCTTCCCTTGCAAATTGAATATGTTAATAACTTTTCCCTTTTGATATTATTGTGAAAATCATGGGGTGCAATGAGTATAAAGTGCTCTGTAATGACAGGAAATAAGATTCTGTACCTTCTTGCATTCTGCAGTACCTAGGCCCATGCTGTGCATATAATAATAACTAATAATTCATTTTAGTTGGTTGAATGCATCCTTTTTGTTCCCCTAAGGAGCATAAATGCTGGCAATCATGACTTTGAGTACATTTCTAATGGATACTGCTTTATTTCTTCATTTACATGTATGATGTATCTGAAAAATTATATGATTACATGATGTCATAATTTCATTAAAATGCCCAAGAGAGCATTAAATATAAATGATTTGATATTGAGATTAATCATATATTTTATAGGAACTAGTGATCTAAAAAGAAAATGTGCAGAGAATGAAAGAGACGCTACACAGGAGTTTTAAAAGGAGGATTAATTTGAGAGTGCGATCCCACCTGGTACATACCAGGAGGGCAGTTAATTAAAGCCCCTGTAGAGTGGACTGAAGTAAATGCCCAAGGCTGGCTGGAGGCTAAGTTGGTTAGAGCACAGTGCTTACTTATGCATTTTGGGGTATCGATCTACCCCCAGGAGAGTTGTTCAGCTTCAATATTTGCCTATCCAAAGACTCCACTGTTGACCCCAAGCCATCTGTCTTAAAAATGCTTTCCTTTCGCATAAAACTGAGTGGGTTAGGATATTGATGCAAACCCAATCTAATCACTCTATAGAACACTTTAGCATTGTCATGATGAATGCTGCTTCTGATGGGGGAAAGGAGATGATAGTGCTGTTAAACATTATTAAGTATAGATGGAGAGACAACAAAAGTCTAAACTATTTCATTCACTTCTGTAAATTATCTTTCTCTTAGTTAAAAGCATTGGTGATTGCTACTGGCTTCTTTTATGTTTCTTTTACAGAGCAATAATTTGCTGTCTTTTTCCTTTTTTTAAACAGACAATTTCTTTCCTTAATTAAAGGTCATATAGTGTTCCTTTCCATTTGACATTCCGATAAATAATTTCATAGGGTCTGTCTTGTTATTCCCTTCAAAACACAATGAATTCCTTTCTCCCCCTGCCGATAATAGTGATTATCTGTGATAATTTTGAGTTTACTAGTATACTTACCATTTTTATCTAGTACATTAATGATATTAAATCTTACAGTACATGAAATAATTTTTTATAATGAAATTGGAATAGAGAACTTTTCCATATGTGACCATAAGACTGTGTATAAATAAGCCAGATTTCTTCACCATTAACTGCTAGTACAACTTTAAGAAAATCACTTTATCTTTCTAGATCTCAAGTTGAGTATTTTTGAAATAGGAGAATTGAACTTAATTTGATCTCTTTCCCTCATTAAAACATTGAGATGTCAATGCTTATTCTTTTGGTTTTAAATCTGATTATGTACCATTTGATCTACATTGTACCTTATAAGAAAAGTGGTATGCAATTATTAGCAGCTCTTTAAATTCCTGGGGATTCTTTTACCATGTACAGATTATAGTCATTCATTCATTTTCTCTAGAGGTGTAACTTCAAGATAACACTAACTTCAGTAGCATTTACTTTTTAAAAAATAAGTGGTTAGTGTTATTTATTGCTCTTCTGCTATTTACTATTATTGCTTTTGACAGAAATATCTTTTTCCTATCCATTTAAATAGCTTCTCATAAACAATACTTCTCAGATCATTTTGATTACAAAGACATTCTATATCTTTCCATATGATTCTTAGCACTACTCATTAGGTTTAAGTAAGTGCTTTCTTGTCTGCAGCCATAGCACCATGGCATCTGATCCGATCCCACCTGATCTCAGAAACCAAGGAGGATTGGCCTGGTTAGTCCTTGGATAGGAGACTGCCTGGGAATGTTAGGTGCTGCAGGCTGGGGAGAAGGACCTGGCAATCCACTCCAAAAACAATCTGCTTTTGAAAACCCTATAAATAGCAGAGAAGCACTGACTATAATGCCAGGCATGGCACAGTGTTGCAGAGTGTTTTGTCCTGTTGTACTTAGGGTTGCTGTGAATCAGACCTGATTCGAAGGCTCCTAACAAGTGCTTTCTAAATTAGAAAGAATTTTTAGAATATCACAATTTTCTGCTTTTAAATTCTTCCTAATTAACAGTGGCTTTTCTTTTCTGTATTTTGTGTGTTCCCAGCATGTATAAATCTTAAAAATATAGTAACCAATGTTTAAATACTTTAGTAAAGTTCAAACACATAGAGTGGAGGGAATAGTGAAACTGTCTGTCTACAGCTTAACCGGTTGTCAAGTAATAGTCAATTTTATTACATCTAGATCTCCCTTCCACTCTTCATCTTTGATTATTTTAAAGCTAATCTTGGGTATCATATTATCTCATCAGTATATACTTCAGTGAATACTTCTAAATGAAGACTGTATTTCCTAATTGCAACAATGTTACCACATTCAGAAGTTAACTATAATTCCTTAATCTCATAAAAGATCCCTGATCATCTCATTAACACTATGTCTGTAATTGTTTTGAGACACTAATGATCCAAGCAAGATTAAAGCATTAAATATGTTTGAAATATCTTTTCATGCATATATATACTGTTTATAAATATCCCTTCTCTCTTTCTTGCAGTTTTTAGTATATGAAGAAACCAAGTTTTTGTCCTGGCAAGTTTCACACACTCTGAAATTTGTTTATTGCAGTACTGTGGCATCTTTGAATGGATTTTTCTGCCCACTGGCTTTCCTATAAACTTCCACTGTTACCCCCAATGACTGTGTCATAGTTGACACTGGGTATATATCTTCGATTTTGTCATTGTTGTTAGGTGCCATTGAGTTAGGTCCAACTCATAGAGATCCTATGTACAACAGAAGTAGACACTCTCTGACTCTGTGCCACACATGATATTTATTATGTTTAAGATCATTGTTACAGACACTGTCAATCCATCTAGTTGAGGGTCTTCCTCTTTTTCATTGACCTGCCACTCCCCCAAACAAGATGTCCTTCTCCAGGGATTGGTCCCTCCTGATAATATGTCCAAAATACATAAGATGCAGTCTAGCCATCCTTGCTTCCAAAGAGCCCTCTGGTTTCAATTCTTCTTGGAGAGATCAATTGGTTCTTTTGGCAGTCCATGGTATATTCAATATTTGTCTCTAGTATCATGATTCAAAAGCATCATTTCTTCTCCTGTCTACCTTATTCAACAGCCAGCTTTCACAACCACATGATGTGACTGAAAATACCATGGCATGAGTCAGGCACATCTTCATCTTCAATGTGACATCTTTCCTTTTCAACACTTTAAGGAGATCTTTTGCAACAGCTTTTCTCAATGCAAATGTCTTTTGATTTCTTGACTGCTGATTCCATGGGTGTAGATTATAGAAGCAAGTAAATCATAATCTTAGACAACCTCAATTTTTTCACCTTTATCATGACATTGCTTCCTTACCCAGTTGTAAGGATTTTTGTTTTGTTATGCTGAGGAGCAATCCATACTGAAAGTTGTGTTCTTTGATCTTCACCAGTAAATGCTTCAAATCTTTTTCAGTTTCAGTAAGATATTTTGTCATATAAAGAAGTAAATAAGATCTGCCCATCCCCTTTTCTTGTTTTTAAATTTTACAGTGTGTTTAAGTATTATCAGATGATTCATTTATTTTAAAGTCCACCACCTAGCATTTTCGTTGTTGTTGTTGTTGTTAGGTGCTGTCGAGTCGGTATCCGACTCATAGCAACCCTCATAGGGTTTTCAATGGCTGATTGTTTTGGGATTGCCTTGGGAGTGGATTGCCAGGCCCTTCTCCCATTTTTGCTGTGCTGGGAATTGAACTCGGGTGCTCAGAGACTGCAGCACAGTGCTCTACCAACTGAGCTAAATCCCAGCCCAGCATTTTCATTAGCCATTGATAATTTTTACCTAGATACATTATTTTATTGGAGATTTCAAAATGTCAGTATCCTAAAACTGTCACTCCTTTACCATATATTAGTTGGAATCCTTAAAACAAGAACTTTTGGTTACTCTGAAGTTCAATTTCAATAATATTTTAGTACTTTCACTAAATCATACTTTTGCATGCTTATTTCCTATTTTCTCTTATTGGAACTAATTCACATTTTTTGTATCTTTTTGTCTTTGGAAAACAGCATTAAAATCAGTATTCTTCAATTAAAGCTTCACATTTTATAGAGACTTAAAAATTTCCCATTGTGTGCCAATCAAAAATTTTTTTCAGAGGACAATCTGGAAAACTTTATTAAAATGTTAATGTACATATCCTTAGAGTAATTCCTCAGGTAAGTTATCCTAAGAAAATAATTGAAGAATATGCAAAAATATAAATGCACAGGAACCAAAATAACATTGTTTATAACAGCACAACATTATTACAAGTAATTTCAAAGTCTAACATATAACCATGGGTAGCCATTAAAAACAATATTAAAGATTTATATTGACCATTAGTAAGATGATGTATAAATCAATATAATTATGTATTGGCATGAATATATATTGTGTTAGATACAAGTTACAGAACATACAAAGTTAAACCTATATTTGTTAAAAGAATAATTTTAAATATATAGATACAAATATATTGATATGTGCATAGAAAAAATTCTGAAAAGTTATCCTTTCGACTGTTATTATGTCTATCACTTTTTGGTTGGTGACATCTGAGTAATTTTCTCTTTCCACTTTATTTCCTTTCATTAATTCATGAATTTTTTACAATAAAAATAAAATTTAAATTGAACTTTTATGATTAAAGAATTATCAATAAAAATAATTCTTTATTTATAAAAAAGAATAAATCAATTTTCAATTTGCATCTGAAGAAGATCCCTATGCATTGTTATGTAAGTCTAATACAAACTTCTATATCCTCTTCCCTTACTTCTCATGGTGCAGATGTAAGTGGCTTTGCTATTACTGTGACTTCTACAGTGCAACTTCAAAAATGTGGTGTGCAGTCTTGCTGCTTGTCACCTGTGAAATTGCTGGTTTTACACTGTGGTGGGCTGCTGGAAGCTTTACACTGAAGCCTTCATTTCTCCAACAGAAACCTCTGCCATGGCTAATGTTCTTTGGTGCATGGAGACGGTACACAATTGTGCTATTTAATCTTTAGAACCACCTCTGGCATAAGAATTAACAACATTATTTTACAGATCAGAGAAAAGCCCATGTACTTCTAAGTACATACACTTTGAAGTATATACTTAGACCTAGGATTTTTTATTCCAATGTCCATTCTTTGCCTGCTTGACCACCATTCCACATTAGTCTCACTCACTTTTTATTTTAGAAGTCCTATTTGACAAAGCTTAACCACAGAGAGAATATTTTACTTAATTTTCTGTAACCACAGTTCTGTCAGAATAGGGTACTTTATCCTTCAATGTCTAAACTCTCATGCAATTAGCATAATTTCAGCCTCTGTGAAACAGGCACATGCTATGCCCTCCAATAAACTGAGGGCAATAAATTGTAAGCTAAACACACTGACTTGCTTTTGCTGCCTAAAAATAATGTTTCTCCATCATTCATTCAGAGGAAGCACACCCTTCATTAAAATAAGAAGTTGTTAACCTCAGCCATGTGTCTGGAAATACCCTGCTCATATACCCCAAGCAATAAAGCTGACAGGAAATCTGAAATGATTGCTGCAACTTCAATGAATTGAAACAAGTTTTTTCAAGGGGAATTACAAATAGCAAAAACATCAGATAACCTTGGCAAAAAAGGGCAAAGTGCATTCTATAACCAAGACAAAACCTCAGTACATACTTCAGTGTCATGCTGTTCAATCTTAGAAAATATGGAATGTAAAAGACATTCATTGAGCTACAACACATCTATAGTCTAATAGATGAGAAAGGCAGCATATCAAGCATATTATGATAGTGAACTTGTCCTGCAAGAGAAAGGAATGGACTGTGATTCACTGTGTACAAACTTGACCTTTCTGACCAGGGAAATTGTAAACATGGGGCATA
This sequence comes from Pedetes capensis, assembly GCA_007922755.1. Taxonomy (NCBI): domain Eukaryota; kingdom Metazoa; phylum Chordata; class Mammalia; order Rodentia; family Pedetidae; genus Pedetes; species Pedetes capensis. The sequence continues at coordinate 352,312 of VMDO01000173.1, forward strand.
GAAACAGAGGAATCAAAGTGATATGGAAGGCTAAATGCTGCCAAAGAGGACTTTCTGACTTTAATATCGTAAGGAAATGCACCTTATTTACATGACAACCCTGTAGTAAACTTAGCAAAATGTGGAGTAAAGAAAATAAGAGCTTAAATTTGAAGATGTACATTCAAGCCTGACAACATCTGTCCCTCACATTACTACTTTAATCTCTGAGAGCTTACTAAAACGGTTCTTTTAATAAAATGGAAACAAAGCATTCCATCCCACCTATACCATGGAGTTGGAGAGATTGTATGAGAACACAAATCAAAAGCATTTCATAAAATGTGAAGCCATATATCAAGATAAGTCTGAATTTTAGAATTATTTTCAACTACACAACCATATCTGTTGTGCCCCCAGCAGTCATATTGGCTCTTTCATAATGTATGGTCCTCCAACAAATGTATCTTTAAATACCTGATATAGACAGTGCCTATTTGAGATGCTGCCATAACATTTAACTAACATTTTGCTGGCTTCATGGAGATTGCACATCAAATCAAGGGAGACTTAAATTATAGACTACTAGAGTTGAGACCCTCACCTGTCTTTCACCTTGTCATGTTGTGGGGGCTTGTATGTTGCTGTGATGCCGAAAGATTTGTCACCATTACTTCAGATACCAGCAGAGCCACCCATGGTAGACAGGTTTCAGCTGAGTTTCCAGACTAACATAGACTAGGGAAAAGGTCCTGGGAGCCCACTCCTGAAACAATTAACCATTGGAAACCCTATGAATAGCAGAGAAGCACTGTTAAATATTGCTGGAAAATGAGCACCCCCCCCCCAGGACATTGGGCTCAAACTTAAAAAGATTGTGTGCATGGCATAATGTTGGGTAGTGTTTCATTTTGTTCTATATAGTATTTCTGTGAGTCAGATCCATCTTGATGGCACCTAACAACAACGACAGATTTGTGAGGGCTATTTATTCACCTAACTCAACATACTGTGAGCACCCACTACATGTCAAGAACAACACTGAAATAGAATATTCAGAATACCTGCTGTCCTGGAACTTGTGGCCTACAGGGCAGCCTGGCCCTCATCACGTTTAAGGTGAATTATAATACAGCATAATACAGCTAAGATAATACATAGAAGAGGACCATAATCCAGGTGAAGGAGTTAGAAAAGCAATCTGAAGGAGTGCTGCATACAGCTAAAGATAGAACACAGAATGAAGAGGATGGGAAACTTCCCCATTCTACTCTGCTTTTTAGTGTACTGTTCTTGGTTGGAAATGCCCAATGGAAAGAGACCTCAGACAGAGGATGTAGAAATCCCAGCACATGATAAATGATGAAAGTGCTGAAGATATGTATCTCAGAAGATTAAAGATTTAAACATTACCTGATTATAAATAAATTAAATTTATATGGTGTGATTCCAGACAGCAAATGGACCAGTGTTACTTTCCTAAAACCCTCACTCCTGTCTCTTCTATCTCTTCTGGGAATATCCTACCCTATATTACTAACTTCTCCTCATCATTATCTGAACATTGTTAATCCCTCGTCCCTGCTTTATTTTTTCCCTTGACATATAACAGTTTCTGTCAAAACCATATTTCACTTATTTATTAATCTGCCTTGATCAAAATAATGAAGGCAAAGATTTTAAATGTTTTGTTCATTGCTGTATTTCAAGTTCCTAGAAAGGTGTCCCATAAATATTTTTTGGATAAACGAGTGACAGTTTTTCAGAATGTGCAATAGGTTGCTGCATGGGTTTATTTCTATCATAAACAATTAAAGGGCAGTGGTCTTCCTTACTACAGTATTAATGCAAGTAGAATAAAACGGACCTATTTTTTTCCAATTGAAATATGTAGACTTTCCTTTAATACAACCAGTGACAATCAACTTACTACTTCATGCATAGTTACACAACTCAGATATTTCATATTTATTCTAATATTGGGCCAAATTCTTCCACTGTGGGAAATATATTTAGAGATCCTAATTGGATTTAGCTCAGTTGGTAGAGTGCTGTGCTGCAGTCTCTGAGGTCCTGAGTTCAATTCCCAGCACCGCAAAAATGGGAGAAGGGCCTGGCAATCCACTCCCAAGGCAATCCCGAAACAGTTAGCCATTGAAAACCCTATGAGGGTCACTATGAGTTGGATACCGACTCGATGGCACCTAACAACAACAACAACAACAACAACAATTTTAATACAGGGCTAGGATTTGGCTCAGTTGGTAGAGTGCTGTGCTGCAGTCTCTGAGGTCCTGAGTTCAATTCCCAGCACCGCAAAAATGGGAGAAGGGCCTGGCAATCCACTCCCAAGGCAATCCCAAAACAGTCAGCCATTGAAAACCCTATGAAGGTCACTATGAGTCGGATACCGACTCTACGGCACCTAACAACAACAACAACAATTTTAATACAAATTGATATTCAATATGAATATAGAAATAAATTGGTTTAGGATTAAAACTGTGCCAAAAATATCATTTTCACATGTCATAGTCATGCAGCAAATATAAATAAAATTATGCAATTTAGAACATTCCATTTAAGATCATTCCCATGGCTATTCTTTTTGTAGTATAGACAATGAGAAATGGCTCCCTCAATGGATCATCTTCCTACAAGGCACCAGGACAATTATCCTCTGGCAATATGATTTTACATGTGGTATCCTGCGATGCATAACAAAGTTATTAGGATACCGTCTCTACTTAGGAACTACCAGGTTGCCTTTGCTGTAATTGTTGTTGTTGTTAGGTGCAGTGGAGTCGGTATCCGACTCATAGCGACCTTCACAGGGTTTTCAATGGCTGACTGTTTCGGGGTTGCCTTGGGAGTGGATTGCCAGGTCCTTCTCTTTGCTATAATTACTAATATTCATAATATGCAGTCTTTATTTTCTTTGTCTAGGTATATATTTAATCTGCATATGAAGGCTTATCTTATGATTACCTACTGGTTTGTGTAGCAGAAAAGAAAATTTACTCTTGAATGAAAACAATGATTCTCAGAAAAGGAAGATTAAACTTCCCATTCAATTTCTAATTCCTTCACATTCTCAATACTTCCTAAGGTTTTGGTAGTATTTCCTTCTTTTCCTCTAGAATTCCTCCCAGTATTATTTTGACACTATTCTCAGTAATATTATAATGATAACTAATATTACTAAAATAGCTATAATAGTTATTGTTGTTGCTAGGTGCCCTTGAGTTGGGTCAGACTCACAGCGACCCACTGAAAACCATAGGATTTTCAATGGCTGATTGTTTTTGGAAAGTTTAGAAAGTGGATTGCCATGTCCTTCTGTTTTTGCAGTACTGGGGGTTGAACCCAGGTCCTAAGAGAGTGCAGAGCAGCACTCTACCAACTGAGCTAAACCTCAACCCCTGCTATAATAGTAGCTAATATTTATTAAATATACCTAGCACTATTCTGTATACTTTATAAGTATGAAGTTTTTAAATCTTCTTACCAGCTTTTTGACTTAAGTATTAACATTATCTGTAATTTAGACTTATGAAAAGTGAAGCATAGAAGAGCTGATTAAATCTAGGCAATTTGGTTCAGGAGCCTGTGCTTGTGTCCACAATGCTAGAGCACACAACTTTCCATGGGTTTCCATGGATTCATGTCTGAAAGGCTTAACTGTATGTTCTAGTAAATTGGAACAGGTGTCTGAATCTACACTAAAGACATTTGTGGAAAGAGGAGGACAAATGGATGCAAAAATAAATCACGATTGTCTTAGAGTCCAGAGAGATGTATTTAACTAAACTGATCAATATCTCTGTCTTTATCAACTTAAATTTAATTTTTAAATTATGTATTTGGAGATGCTTTTGTTGATCACAGAAAGTTTAGAGCTTTAATTCCCAAACTTTCTGGATCACCTTCTGCTCTTAAAAATTACTCACAGCCTCAGAAAACTTTTGTTTATGTGACTAAGGCCTATAGATATTTATTGTATTATATTAAACCTGAGGATTTATTTGTTATTAATGTGTTCCAAAATAACAATAATATATTCCTTATATGTTAACACAAATAATTTTACAAAAATCACTACTTCTTTCCAGGGCTAGAAGTGTAGTTCAGTGGTAGAGCACATGCTTAGCCAGTGCCAGGCCCTTGGTTCAATACAAGCACAAAAAAGAAAACAACAAAACAAAAAAACCCAAAAAACTACACTTTTCAAAATAAAATTAATGGGAAGAGTGTTCTTATTTTCCATACTTTTAAATGCTTCTAACGTTTGGATTAGTAAAAGAAAGCTGGGTTTTCATATCTACTTCTCTATTTTATCTGTTACAATTTCACAAACCATGAAGCCTCTGGAAGTCTCGAATGTACACTTGTGAGAAAATGAGAATGAAAAAGGCAAATAAGACCTCTATAATCATATGAAAGCTGGGATTTAGCTCAGTTGGTAGAGCATTGCTCTGCACTCTCTGAGTTCCCGGGTTCGATTCCAAGCACCACAAAAACGGGAAAAGGATGTGGCAATCCACTCCGGAGGCAGTCCCAAAACAATCAGCCATTGAAAACCCTATGAGGGTTGCTATGAGTTGGACATGACTTGATGGCACCTAACAACAACAATCATATGAAAACACCATGGACATTTGGAAACTCCTGACAAGTCTTCAGGATGCTTAGAGGAGTCACTGGATCACACTTTGGAGAAGTGTAGTCTTGAATGCCTGGCTAGGAAATAAACCACAGGGCTTCCTTTAAATCATGACATCAGCACGGGGTCCTCCTGATTTTAGTTGTTTTCCCCCAAAACATTTCACAATTCTAAGGAATTTGGGAAATTTTCCTCCTCTAAATCACTTTCTATTTAAAAAGTAATTAATAAACTAAACAAATTCCCAAACTTGTTTTCTCTCCTTTTTTTTTTTTTTTCCCAATACTGCGGGTTGAACCCAGGGCCTTCCGCCTGCGTGCTCTGCAAGTGCTGGACCACTGAGCTGCACCTCAGCCCATTTTTTTTTTTTACTTTTTGAGACAGGGTCTCGCTAAATTACGCAGACTGCCTCTGGCCTTGAACTTGTGATCCTCCCGCCTCCGCCTCCCGAGCCGCTGGGATTACAGGTGTGCGCCACCACGCCCAGCCTTGTTTTCTCTTTAAGATCTTTTATTTTGGTAAAAATGCATGTAAACAAATAAGTATTGCCAAATCAAAAGCATTATGAGTAAGTCATTTAAAGCATTTTGAGGTTAGTTGGGAAACATCTTGGCTATTTTTGCAAGAGTAAACGTCTCCTTTAGCCTGCAGCCATACCACTATGGCATCTGATCCCTTCAGATCTCAGAAGCTAAGCAGGGTCAGGCCTGATTAGTACTTGGATGGGAGACAGCCTGGGAACACCAGGTGTTGTAGGCTTGGGAGAAGGACCCAGAAACCTACTCCCAAAAAACAATCAGCCATTGAAAGCCCTATGAATAGCAGAGAAACACTGATAATGATGTTTTGTGTGTTGTACTGTATAAGTTGGACACTGACTCGATGTCATCTAACAACAACAAAGGTCTCTTTCAAGAACTCTGACTTTTTCTTATTCATGTATTTCTTATATTATGCAATTTGCAATAACCTATGTTCAATAACCTTTTCTTCCTCAAAGGGCACATAAAAACTCAGCACATAAGGCCCAAAGCAATGCACCATCTCCATTTCCCAAAGCCACCTTGCATTACTGATGAGACTCTTTTACCTGACTTCATTTGCAAATTCCTTGACATCTTTGGAGCCAATTTATTCATTTAGGGATAGTGAAATAAAGTCTTACTTTCATGAAGCTTGCCTTTGCTGGGGAAGATTGAAAATAAACAAAGATATAATCTAATCTTAGTAACAAGTCCTATCCCCCCCACCAAATGTTAAGCAAGCTACTGGGAAATGAAGTGACAGAAAGGGTGTTTGGACAAGGTGGTCAGTGACGGCCCCATCAATAAGGAAACACATGACTGGAGACTTGAATAAAATGAGAGGAGTTCATTTGTAGGGCAAGAGTAGTTTTGGTGGAGGGCATAGAAAATGTTAATTTCCTGAGGTCAGAAGAAACTTGACCTATTATTAGCATTTGCAGAAACAGCAGAAGAGAATGTAGCTGGAGCCAAATGAATGGTAAAGATTAGTAAAGGGGGATAGTGGTGATAGTTTGAGGGAAAAATGAATAGGATGGTAAGTCCATGAGGGGCTGTTAAATTGTTTTAAAAGAGTCCACAAGGCCATCAGGAGGTTATCAGGAGGAGAGTGTCATGTCTAAAGATCACTCCGAGTACACTGAGGATTCGGCCTTGGGCCAGTTGTACTCAAAGAGACCTTTGCAGAGAGAGGTGTTCATGGCTTTCATTAGAATGCTGACAGTGAGGGAAGAGTGATATTTTTAAAGCACAGCTAATAGGAGAGTTTGCTGAGAATTAAGTCAGCAGAAAGAAGGGGCAGGGCAGATTTCTGTTCTGAGCTGTACGTTGCTGTGGATTGTCAATGCCAATAAAAGAGCATAAATGAGACTTCAGGTCCTAGTCCATGCAGGGAAATGAAGTCAGAATTGACTAGATAATTAATGTATGTTATAAGGCAGGTGCTGTAGGCAGAGTCCACAGGTAGGGGAAGAAAAGCAGAAGTTAGGAGAAGATGAGGCATAAATGATGTGGTTCAGGCTCAATTCACACAGGTCTGCTTGAGGCATGTCCTTGTGGGAGACAAATAGAATATACAAGAAAAGATAGCACAATAAATGGCTTTGATAAGACACTCAGAAAGAGCAGTTGTTACACCCTGTGAACGCTTGAGACACCCCTGCTGCTATCAGGACCTGGCTCTGGGTGAAATAGGAAAACAGAGAAGTCCTCAACAACTGGAATTTTGCTGAAATGCTGTAGTTCTGGCCACTCTCCAGATCTGTGGCTCTAGAAATGAAAGGGAGAGGCAGAGGAAAAGTGGATGCCTGGTTTACATGGGAATGCTGCTTCTCCTTCATGTTAAAACCCATTCATTCAGTTAGATTGACTGCAATCTGGCAAGGTTGATCTGTGGAGAGAAGCAGGGATGTGAGTCAAAACCTTTGCCTTTGAGGAGTCTCCACCATGGTGCTGGGGAGACTCTGGGCAAATCGAGTGAATGAAGAATAGTGGAATGGGTCAGGGGTCACAGGAGTAGAGAGGAGGGAAGTGAGGAGGATCAAGGAGGGCTTTTCTGAGAAGCTGATGACAAACTGACTCTTAAAGGATCACTGAGGCTTTCTAGAAAGGTGTTCCAGTGGAGGCAATGACACACATCACCACAGTAGCATGAGGGACCAGGTTGCTTTTTGGGATGTGGAAGAAAGTGTGAGTGTTTAGAATGCTTAACACATATGGAAAAGCGAGAAACAAAGCCTAAAAAATTAGGGACTAAATGTCATCCCAACACAAATTTGGGGTTTTAATTAAGAAGATGAAATATACAAATTAAAAAAGCATAGGTATTTAGGCTGTCACTGATTTTATGTGACAATTTAGGTAGCTGGAGCTTTGGTTGTCACTATCTGGAGTTTGAATATAAAACCTTAACTCTCAGAGAAATCTTTATCACTTTGGGTGATAATAGGCTCACTCCAGTAGTTCCTGTAAATTTATAGACCACGTGTATATAAAAGAACTTCAGTGTCTTTTCTAAAGCCAGATATGAGAACATCTAAAATAAAAGAAGCATACTTGGAAGCTGGCTTCATTATTATTTTTCCCTGATGGTATGACTGTATTAAGAAGAGTAGGGTATCTTATTATGGAAAACGTAATCCAGGGAAGCTAATTGCAATAGAAAATATGCAAAGTTCTTTGGATTTCTGAGTGTCTAGGAAGAATGATCACCCATTTCACATTTTCAGACACAGTTACTTTTTGATAGTCTGTCTTATTCACTCCTTTATTTGCATAATCAAACCTAATTCTTATTGCTTATTTTTGAAGGGACCAGTGAATCAGTAAATCACTGAATAAAATTTACACTTTTTCCTCTGCCTTTTTTTGTCTGGAACATATGGCTATGATTATTCTATGAGTGCATTTTTTCCTATAACAACCATAACATTGGTCAAGTATGAATTGTAACATTTAATGTTTAAAAACATTTAGTATTATTCTCTGAAAATAAAAGCAGAGCACCCATTAAATATTGGATTTCTAGCTTGGTATGATGGCAGATGCCTGTGATCTCAGTGACTTGGGGGGCTAAGGCAGGAGGATCTCAAGTTCAAGGAAAGAGGCAGGCCATGCAACTTAGATCCTGTCTCAAAAAATAAATAAGTGGTTTAGGGGTGCAGCTTAGTGATAGAGCACTTGCCTGGGATGTGTGAGGCCTTATTTTCAACATCTGAGTACTGAAATATACATATATATGGATTTCTTGAGCAACATGGTTTACTTTAAGAGGTTGAATTACAATGGCTTCTGAAAAAACAAAAAGCAATTCTGTTTCTATTCTCTTAAAGGAGAAAACCTTGTGATGAGGTTTGTAGCTCCCTATTTGTAGCACTATCTGAACACATATGAGTAAATCCATTTGACCTTCCTTGTTTCTCATTGTTTATCTGTAAAATAAGCCACCTGTTCTTCCCTCATTCCACTCCTTTTTTGGGTCCTATGTTATTGGAAAAGATCATTTCTTGTCATTTAACCAATGTTTCAGAAATCATCTCTTAACTTTTCAGGCACCACAACAAATAGAAAAAAAGGAAGAAAAGGCGTCAGTGGCATGGAAAGTTTTCCTTCCTCTGTCTGAAGGTGAAGTTAGCATTTTTCTCTGCTCTGAACACTTAAGCCACATGAGTAATTTGCCCTTGAGTTGAACTGCTGATTTTCAATCAAGATGTGTGGGGTGTGTGTGTGTGTGCATGTGTGTGTAGGGGGCTGGTCCAAAGTGGGGAATGAATGCAAAGCCATTTAGATAAAAAAGTTTCCAGTGGCCCAGAAAATACTCAGTAAATGTCCATTTTGGAATTACCATAGCTTGATATGGCAGTTCCTTCAACCGACATGACTCAGTACTTTTCAGGGGCTATTTGGATTTCAGTTTAAGGAGAGACAAAATGACCACAATGTATCAAGAACTTCCTAGAAAAAGCTGCTATATAAATACCCCAGCACTGTTAATCTTCCAGTTTGCCTCCTTTGGCCACAAGTTTTGTCATCGAATTGTGAAAACTCAGTGGTACTGTTTCTGGAGAGCGGTTCTATTTTCTCTTTTGTCTCCCTGTTCACTAATTTCTTTATTCTCTTTTTTTAATATTCCACTGTGCCTTAGCTAGGGATGATAAGTATGATAAGTGACCTTTTTACTATCAGTTTTTCTAATCCTTGTCTACACACACACACACACACACACACACACACCCCACAGAGTTTCTTACCATTTTTCTGAAAAAGAAAACAAATTACCTGTTTAAGACAGTTCTTCCTGTCAACATAAGTACTATTATTACTTGAGCCAAAATTACCACAGTACCTGGCTGAACCCAAGGTCTTTGGTGCCCTGTTTACCTTTAGCTGAGGCCACTAAACACAAGGACTTTTATAGTTCTAAAGGTTGTGACAAATTGTAATAAGCAATCATTTTTGTATTTACTAATCCAAACATTAAAAAACCAAAATGATATGAGTTAACTAATCAAATGTGCCTTTAAAATTCTATGATTTGTTTATGTATTGCCAACTCAGATGGTTTCTTTCTCTGAGTTTTTTCATTGAAAAGCTCACCTTTAAATAAATATAAAATATACTCTCTCCCTTCTGAAAAATCAGTCTCTGATGAGTTCCAAAGGAGCTCAGGCATAGCAAGATTTTAATGATTTCTATTTTTATACTTTGATGGACTTTCTGAAAGGAATTTACATCAATTTTACTGCATGTTCCTTCTCATTATCTATCAAATAATTTTAAACTTAGGGAAAACTTACCAACTCCACTAATTCAGACCACTGATTCAGAATGTCTAAGCTTTTAGACATGTGGCTATTGTTGAATAAAATGGTAAATTTGCAGTGTCTAGGATTGAACCCAAGGCCTTTCTCCTGCAAGGCAAGTGCACTCTCATTGAACTACATCCTCCTCAGTCCCGCTGTTGTTTTTATTTATTATTTATTTTTTATTTTTTATTTTTTTTGATACAGAGTCTTGATAATTTGTCCAGGTTGGACTTGAAATTATTATATGGCCCAGCCTGGCTTCAAACTTGAGATCCTTCTGCCTCAGCCTCCTAAGTACTTGAGATTATAGTCATGTACCACCACGCCTTAAAAAAGTATCCTTTTCAAACAAATGTTTGAGCGCTCTGAGAATTGGAATCTCTTTATATGTAACTTTAACTTCCAAATTTTTTTTGGTCTAAAATTTCTTATCTGAGTTAGACAGAAAATATTCCAAAGGAAGTAAGCTATCTCTTGTAACACTGGTTTTATTTCTAATTGGAAACTACTGCTAAAATATTAACACTGAATGTTTCTTTCTCAGCTTTGATCTGAAGGGGTTTTGACATCCTAATACTTCTGGATTTGTGGAAGACATTTTAAAAGTCATTAATGCTGGGCAGAAAATAACCCTCCAAGTTTATTGAATATCCCTTGTATTGTCTGTCTCTTCCTAATAGTACATTTGGTAACTGTGCAACTGCTTAGCTTCAGTTCTCACTCCATGGGCTAGTAATTAAAGTACCAAGGCAATTTTTTCCTGATTCCACCATCTGTTGATATAGCTATGAAAACTTACTGAGGGCCATGATAAGGTTTCCACAGTAACTTGATTTGACTGCAGGATGGGGAAACATAAGATAAAGAAAGACTGTAAGAAAAAAAATGTATATATTTATATATTTTTTCCAAATTAGATTCTAAGATTCTCTTGTGACAGAAGAGAGGACACAAACATGCAATCTTTAGAACTAGAACAAAAGTCTTCATAAAGCACTGAAAGAGGAAGCTAAAAGTTCCTCTCTTTCTTAAATGTGAACTACTTTTTGCCACCAAAGGTTAGGCTGCCTGCTGTGGTCTAGATGTCTTCCAAAATCCACAAGTTGAAATCCTACTCTAAAAAGTGAAGGTATTAGGAGATGGGGCTATTAGGGGGTAATTAGGTCATGAGAGCTCTGCCCTCATCAATCAGATTTGACCTTCATTAAAAAATGTCCCTAATGAGCCAGGTGCAGTGGCACATGCCTGTAATCCCAGCGGCTTGGGAGACAGAGGCATGAGGATGGTAAATTTGAGACCAGAGGCAGTCTGTGTAATTTAGAGAGACCCTGTCTCAAAAAAGTTAAAAAAAACAAAAACGGTCTGGAGGCCGCAGCTCAGTTGTCCAGCACTTGCAAAAGCATGCAAGCACGAGGCCCTGGGTTCAACCCCCAGTACTGCAAAAACAAAAACAAAAACAACAACAAAAAACAATGTCCCAGATGGATTCTTATCCCTTCCACCAGGTGAAAGCACAGTGAGTGAGAAGGTACCACCTGTCAAACAGAAAGCTGGTCTTCCCCAGATGCCAAATCTTTCAGCATCTTGATCTTGGACTCCCAGTTGTTAGAACTGTGAGAAATAATTTTTTTGTTGCTGTTTCTTTGTTTATAAGCCATCTGGTTTATGGTATTTTTGTTATACTATCCTGGACTATGACACTGTCCAAATGTGACTTAGATTAAGATCAAAGATATCAGTTGAATCCTGACCAATGAGATTTGTTAGTGTGGAGGAGGCTCAAAGACATAATTTTTAAAGTTGCACTGGGAGTGTTGACCACTCTAGAAAACACCTCTTTTCCCTGTCCTCCACATTTTGTCAGGGACGAATGGCTCACTGTTATGCTATAAGATGAAGACCATGGTGTTATACAGGCAAGCCCAGAGTTCCTGCAGCAACTGAGACCAACAGTCACTGACTTACAAACACTATCCAATCTACACTTTGAAAAGATTTGTTAGTCTCCACAGCTACAACGCAGCCTGAACAAAAATCTCTAAAAATACAAAGGATCACAACTATAACCTTTGAATTTGAATGATGTCTTTTAATATGGGAAGGGAGAGATGAATGCATTCTTTGCTCTTAGATATAACCGTATAGAAAAATAGGGCATCATTCACCGAATCATTTGTCAAAAGGAAGCAATTTGTGTGTGTGTGTGTGTGTGTGTGTGTGTGTGTGTGTGAGAGAGAGAGAGAGAGAGAGAGAGAGAGAGAGGGAGAAAGAGGCATTTGCACATGTACTTCAGTGTTTTAGAGAATATGGTTGACCATGGGGAGGAATGGATAGAAAAAAAGAGGACAATTAATTAGTTCTGATGCATTTCATATCATATCTTTTTAAGGTTCAACTCTGAATATCACCTACTCACAAATTAATGCCATAATTCAACACAGTGTTAGGGAAGAGAAAATAAACTGAATTCAACCATACCTGGGTTTAAATCCCTGCCACAAGTTAGTTGTGTGATTTTGTTCCAAATTATTTACTCTGCTTGGGTTTTAATTTGCTTAAAATGATGTTGTCCGCTTCCATCCATTTTGTTACAAATGACATAATTTCATTCTTCTTTATTGCTGAATAATATTCCATTGTGTATATATACCACAATTTTTTCAATCCACTCCTCTGTTGATGGATATATTGGTTGATTCCATACCCTTGTGATTGTGAAGCATGCTGCATTAAATATGGAAGTGCAGGTGTCCTTGTAGAATGATGACCCTTTTAATTTTTATCTTGAAATAAGGTCTTGCTAAATTGCACAGGCTGCCCCTGACATCCAACTCATGACCTCCTGCCTCAGCCTCCCTGAGTCCCTGGGATTACAGGTGTGTGCCACTGTACCTAGCTTCTTTTAACATATTTTTAAGTGTACATTATTGTTGACTGTAGGTACTCTAAGTTTCTGTGGATTTAAACATGTGTTCCGAATAGCTCTGATTCAGGGAAGTCACTCTCCAGTTGAAGCACTACTGCCTTAAAGTCTGTCAAATCAGCTTTGCAAATCAGCATTTCTGGCTTCTGATTCAACGCAGAACTGGCAGGGTAGGCTTTGGATTTTGTGCAAATGAAGCTTATACACTTTGGAGGTACTTCAAGAAATCAGGTTTTAAAATTTTTCATTTTCAAGTTTTCCCAAGAGTATGACCTTGTGAGCATATTCCTAAGGGTTCTCACATGGCCTTGGAGAGGTCCATATGAACAGGGCTCTTGAAACTTAAGCTTCATTGGCTTCACAGTATGATCACTTCTGAGTGACACTCATGCCATCCATCCTGGCTGTTTTCTTTGTTTTACAGAATGAAGAAACCAAGGATTGGAGAAATCAAGTAACTTGGCAGTGGTCACACATCTAGTAAAAGTGGCAGAGCTGGGATTCAAATCTAGGCAGCCTATCTCCACTCCGGAGCCTTGGTCCTTTTTACCATGACAACACAAGACCTTTTATAGATACTCCCTGTTTTCTGAAACCCATGGAGAGACACTGCTTCTCCTCACTTCTGCTACAGGGACCACACTGAAAGCTTTATTATTTTTTTTGTAGTATGGCTGGATTGAATCCAGGGCCTTGCACATACTTCACAAGTATTGCTCTACCACTGAGCTGCACCCTTAGCCCCCTGTTTAAAATTTTTTATCTTGAGAAAGGGTCTTGCTATCTTGTGCAGGCTGCCTCTAGCCTCAAACTCATCCTGCCTCTGACTGCCCAGCTGCTGGGATTATAGGCATGTGCCAACATTCCTGGCTTACACTTAACACTGTTAATGGACTAAATAATTAAAGTGCCTGAAGACAACACATTACAAGATACGCTGATCAATTGAATACTTCCACATTATTAGTGCTATTAAGTTACTTAATTTACATATTTAAAATTTTTAAATCTAAATTTAAAATATATAATCAGTCACACAAAATATATATATAGTGAAATATATATGATAAACAATTGATGGAATACCTGGGTCATTAAAATAAAAAGAACATGCAGCTTTGACCTCTCAGAAGGTTATAATCCAATAAGCCAATGGTGTGACTATAGGAGTAGGCTGAAGGAGACAACCACAAATGTATAAGCATCTTGGGAAATGTGGAAACTTTTGTCTTCAGGAAGGAAAGAAAGTATAATCCTAGCCTCTACAAGTGACTATCTATATTCAACAAAGTTAAAATAAAACAAATGTGAGGAAAAACAACCTAATGACAGAGACTGCTGATTATCTAGTCCAATATTATGTTGTTTTAGACCACTCAAGTATAGCTGCTTAGAATAAAGATAGAATTGTAGTAAAGTGTGGCCACATGACTAAGTTCTGGCTCAAGAGAAGCATCGTATCATGGCTTCCAGAAAAACTTCTTAAAAGATAGCTGAAAGGCTCCCTTTGTGTCTTTTACTTTCCCTTCTCCATTATGCTGGATGGAATGCAGGCTGATGGCTGCAACTTGAGCAGCCACAATAATCCATGAGATAGCGCACAAATGGTGACAAAATATCCAGATAAAGGGATTCCTAATGATATATATGGGGCTGGGATTTAGCTTAGTTGGTAGAGTGCTGCTCTGCAGTCTCTGAGGTCCCAAGTTTGATTCCCAGCACCCCAAAAATGGGGAAAGGATGTGGCAATCTGCTGAGGCAATTACGAAACATTCCCCATTGAAAACCCTATGAGGGTCGCTATGAGTAGGACATGACTCAATAGCACCTAACATCAACAGCGATATATACCACTGTATCAGCTCTGAATTGATTTTATCCAAATTATATTCATCATTGAAAGACAGATCATTATTTTGAGTCAAGAAACATTTATTTTGGACTTCTGTCATTTGCAGCCAAACTTAGTCCTAATGGATAAAAACTTTTAGTGAGAATGGTGACCTCAAACTTCATTCTGTTAAAATGGTTCCATTGCATAGGGGACGTTTGACTAATATAATGACTATATTTTTAAAAACAAATATGTTGTGCATTCAAGTAAAATTATCCCTCATAAACTGTTATTTTGAGAAAAATATTACTACCCTAATCATACTGTTATTAGATTGGTGTATAGCTTTTCATTTAAAACTATATTGGTGGGGGTGGGAATTGCAGCAATATTCCATTTCCAGATGCAGGAGTGATCATAGTGCCATTTGGAAGGACTAGCACTATCCAGTACCTGAGGAGCAGTGGTGCAATCTTGGCATGCAGTGGTTGGTGATGGGCCACTATTCTTAGTGGGTTAATTTGGATGAGGTCTGACTGCCTGCACTTCCTTGGTTTCCACTCACACTTCAAGCCTGCTGCTCCACTCTTCCCAGGGATGTTATGAGTTTGCCAGCATCCTTACAACAGATTATCTTTATGTAACCTTCTCAGAAAGGTCTTTCCTGATGATCCCCCATAAATAGCACATCATGGAACTTCCTGTCCCTATCACTCAAATCTAGTGAGAGGGGCTGTGAAGAGTTACTTTGAGAGGATGAAATTTAGGACTTAAGTGAGCCATCACAGGCATCATTCCAAGGATGTGTTAAGTGCTGGATGTGGCCACTAACACAAGACAGACAGTGTAAGGTCGTGTTATGTTCCATACCATTGGGCCACTTGGTGTGTAATGAAATCTCAGCAGAAGGCTGCTGGAAATGGAAAGGTAAGCCACAGAGAAACAGATTGCCTGCATCATGGGAATTATAATTGAGTGTTTCATACTGGGATTGCTAAAGAATCCAGACATTTTCATAATAGAAATAGGTAGGCACCTGACCATCCCTGAGAAGTCACTCTATGAAAGTATAAGAGCCTTCTGCCACTTGTTATTTCTTCTTCTTTCTGTCCCCCCACAATGCTCGATCTGATTGGGTTAGCTAAAATAGGGGAGCAAGAATAGAGGTAAGGAAGGAAAGAATAAACATCTCCTTGCCTTCTTCCCAACTTTCACCTGCATATCATCAGCCTGCAGCCAGTCTCAACAGGACCAAGGGAGAGGGTTTAAATTTATAGCAAATGGACATGATTAGCTTATGTGACCAGCATTCCGCTTTATGAATTAAAACTATGTTAACATCTGAAGGTGACTGTAGAACATTTACTAGAAGCTATCTTTTACAATTTTTTGTCTAAGACTAGGAGGAAAAATGATGCTTTTATGATTATTCTCTGAGTCCTGCTTGTGCAAATGATCAGTTACCTTTAAATGCTTAGGATATTAAGCAAGGAATGAGGCAGGTGATTTGCTCTTCCTTACCTGGATCATCTTCTATTTTTCTGTGATCTATTTTTATCTCAAAGATCAATGTTATTTTGCTCTGGTTACCCCCATCAGATGAAAACACAATAAAAGTGGAATGATCTTAACTGCTTTATTAATGGCTAAAATTGTTGCTCTCTCTAGAATAATTGGTACTTCAAAGAGCTTTCCAGGAAGACAACTTTAATAAAAACTAATTTTCTGGGATTTCTAGCAAAATAGAAAAGGCACTTATTATGTGGCACCTTTCTGGCAATCATCGACAAATACAAGGTAGAAAATTTCATATACTATTTGTGCACATTAGGCACTCAGCATTTGCTGAATGAATAAGATAATAAATACATTATCTCTATACAAATGTCATGGTTGATAGATGTGATGCAAATGCAAGCATATGAGATAGAGAAGACTGGTGGGGAACATAAAGCCCATTACATTTATAGGATAAGAGGAAGCAATGGAGAGGCCAGAGCAGATGTTTGGTCATAGGAGCAAAATTGACCAATCCATGGTTAGAGTATCAATACGAATAGTGAAAGATCAGCCATGTTTTAAAACAATCACTTTTTTAAAGGAAATAATAAACTATCTCAATGCATGAAAAACCTTCTCTCAGAAAAGTGAACTGTTATTTTTAAGTAAATAAATTATTAGAGTATCAGAAAAAGAATCAATTGCTCAAAAATTATTTAATGACAGTCTGTAAACATTGTGAAAGGTGATTTATAATCTAAATATTGTCAGTATTATATCTATTGCTCATATTTTTAGTGTTTGTGATTTGCATGAAAACATTTCTTGTATTTCTTCTATTCACTAATACTTTTGGTTATCTCATAGACATTACAGTTGTAGAGATACAGAGGATCCTTAAGATTGTTTCACTAACATTCAGCTCAAATTTTGTGAAATGTAATTCATTACTTGCTAGAGACATATCCTTATATGTAACTTGATCATTTCTTTATTTGGAGGTGAATTATGCATGATGACGACATAGTATATATACCATATGGTTGTTACTAATATTGTATCTTTAATGTGTATTTTCTTATCACTCTTCAGAACTCCATTCAAGAATTACTTCATAGGGGAAACTATCCTTAATTATCTAGACCAGATTGTACCCCTTTTTACATACCCTGTGCTTCCAGAAATAGCACTCCCCATAACTGTAAGGAGTTAAAAAAGTTATATTGTCATTGTTAGGTGCCATCAAGTCAGATTTCACTCAGTGACCCTATGTACAACAGAACCAAACATTCCCCAATTCTGTGCCAGGCACACAATCTTTTGTTTAAGCCCATTGTTGCAGACACTGTGTCAATCCATCTAGTTGACTGTTGTCCGTTTTTTTGTTGTTGACCTGCCACTCTCCCAAACATGATGTCCTTAGCTCTGTGATTGTGGTATAAGCTCATCATAGACCGAGAAAGCCCATTATGGTATTCCCAGCATCTAGCACAATGCATGGCACATAGTAGGTCTACCTAGCATATAGTCTCACCCACATGAGGTATCCACTAAAGAACGAATTGAATAAATAATCATTGAGCATCTACTTTATGTTTCTGTCAACTGTGCAAATGACCTAACAACCATAGTTTGATATGAGTCAATTTTTCTTGATCAAATTGCTAGTATGCTTCATCTGAGATTGCCAATTTCATGTTCTAGGCTCCTGATGAATAATTCTCCTTTATTGATTTGACAAGTATCCATTTGTTGTGGTTCTCAGGTGCTGTTGAGTTGGGTCTGACCCATAGCGACTTTCATAGGGATTTCAATGGCTGATTTTTTCAGGTTGCTTTCAAGAGTGGATTGCCACATACTTGTCCCATTTTTACAGTGCTGGAGATGGAACCCAGGGCCTCAGAGAGTACAGAGTGGCACTCTACCAACAGAGCTGAACCCAGACCAGCCCCAAGTATCCATTACGCACTATTATACGTGAAGCTGAACTTATCTTCTGAATATTTCATTCATTTGAAAACTTGCTACTTACTAGCTAATAAGATAACTAGAAATTATTTGGGTTGGAAGTACACTAAAATATATTATAGTATGGAATCTCTTAGGAAAAAAACATTTCTTTTAGTAATATATCCGAAAATTAGTTGCCTGGAAGACTTGAAAAACTTTAAGTCACCTTAAAGATAATTATTTCTTTGCAAAGGAGCCCAAATCTTGCTGTATCTCTCAAATTATTAGAAACTTCTTGTCCTGAACTCTTCCATATTGTCAAGCCCTCTGCAAGTGCTGCTCTTGCCCTCTGAATGAGATCCTCACTATCATAAAAGAAAACGTTCTATACTGGAAGGAAGCTCTCATACCTTCTCAAATTAATTTAGACATTCATAGTTCTTTCATATGTTCCTCGCTGAAGTTCTTGTGTGGTATTTTACCTTATTGGTTATTTATATCTTATCAACTCTTTAAAATGTAGTATCCAAAGTTAGCACGATATTACCCAGATGATCAATTTAGTTCTTTGAATGGTGGAATATATGAGCTTTGTAAGGATCTCAGGGTTTTATATTAACTCACGGGCAGTGTGTCATGAGATTACAAGGCATGATAAAAGAAGTTTTTGTTTTTTTTTAAAATTAGACTGTACCTAATGCCAGAATAAGAAGAAAAGATAAGAAGATAAAGGAAGAAAAGAAAGAAAGAGAAAGAATAAAGAAAGAAAGAAAAGAAGGAAGGAAGAAAGGACAGAAGGAAGGAAAGAAAGAAAGGAAGGAAAGAAAGAAAAGAAAGAAAAAATTGTTGTTATTAGGTGCTGTAAAGTCTGGTCCAACTGATAACTACCCTTTGTATAACACAAGGAAACACTCTTTGATTCTGTGCCAGGCCACAGGATCTTTTTATGTTTAAGCCCATTGTTGTAGCCACTGTTATCAATCCATCTAGTTAAGGGTTTTCCTTATTTTTCCTTCACTGACACTTAATTGAAGAGCTCATTAATTGGCTGAGGCACAGTTATATTTTATCAATTCATTTCACTTCACAAATGCCAGTGATAATGAACCAATTATCCATTGCTTTGGGTTGTCTAAGCATCTCCTCCACCTTCTCTACTATGAAAATCTGGTGATACATACAATTATTTGCACTCAACAAATAATCAAAACAGTTAGCAAAATATTATCTGCTGGGAAAATACACTCATGATACAAGAGAAATAATATAGACTGTGAAAGAACACCAATGTCCTATGCTCCAGTCTGATTATGAAATATGGTAAAACCTATTTAGCCTGTCCTTAGATGTGGATGCTTAATCATATCATGTCCCGGCAAATACAGTTCTGCCATTAGATAAATCCCTCTTTTAAAAAAAGATTCTAATACACTATAGTCTTTTATATATATGTTTTGCAATATGTTTTATCTTTAAAATTGTCACATTTTTTGAAAACATGAAAGATAACATATCAAAGAGTAAAAGGTTGGTAAGAAATGGGAAAATATGTCCAAAACACTATATTTATTATGCTATTAGCACTATCCTGATCTATTTAATATCATATAAATTTCAGTGGAAATTGCATGAAAATATTTTTGAGAAGTTGTTACAAATAAACCAAATATTGTTAAATATCACTTCATTTTTTCAATTTTTCAATCAATAATGTGTGTTTTGTATAAGCAATGTGCCTAACTATCAAGTATTAAGTGGCCAATAGTGAAAAACATGTTGTTGTTGTTGTTAGGTGCTGTCGAGTCGGTATCCGACTCATAGCGACCCTCTGTACAACAGGGGAAACACTATTGTCAGTGCTTCTCTGCTGTTCATTGGGTTTTCAATGGCAAATTGATCTTTGGGAGGGGTTTGCCAGGTCCTTCTCCCAAGCCTACAGCTTCTGGTGTTCCCAGGCGGTCTCCCATTCAGGTACTAACCAGGCCGGACCCTGCTTAGCTTCCGAGATCTGACGGGATCGGATGCCACAGAGCTACGGCTGCAGGCAGTGGAAAACATACCATTAGGCTTTTCAGAGGAAGTAGACTTTGAGATGAAACATGTAAGATATAGAAATCTATCCTACTGAATGCTTATTTACCATCACTCTGAATTTTCTCCTTCATATTTGACAATTTCAGCATCTTCAATCCCTAATGCATATTTTTGTCTTTAGGATCCTAAATATTGCAGTAGCTATAGACGACAGCACAGAGGAATACTTCACATTTCTCTTTCTCCTCTACTTCTCTAAATGAGTAGAGTCTAGTTTAAATTTCTTTATGAAATTATTGTCTCAGTGCTCTTCATTATCTTTTTTAAAAAATGCTTTCATAAGGCTGCATATTAAGCTTCACTGTTTCCCTAGTTTTGGAGATGATAAGTGAATACATTGACAAGCAGACTGAGGAAAAAAATGTTTGTTAATTCCTACTCAAAAGAAGGAACCAGTGGTTCAATTGAGATACTTCCTTAAAAATAAGCAAAACTGCCAGCTCTCACAACTTGACTGTTTACTCTGAATCCAAGGAGAGGGGGAGGGCAAAGGGAGCAAAAGAAGCCCTCTGCGGTGCCTGCTGACTCAGACTGGTTTTCCTGCTGCTGCTCAGAAGGCAGAGCTGGGCTGCATAATTGAACATACTTAATAGTCAGGCATAGCATTGAAATAGACACTCGTGCTTAAGCCCTTTTTCATGGTCCAGTAAATAAATTGTTAACAGAGAGATAACACTATCTTAATCTCTGATACAACTTCATGGAAAAATGATACAATCACTCTCAGGGAAGTAGAATTTTTAAAAATAAAGACATAAGTGAGGTTAAAAAGTTCAAAGCCAACTGACTGCATATCTGGCTTGGAGTTTAGCATTAACTTTCAAGTAGAAACGAATACTTGAATAAAAGTGCTTCTTTTAGACACAAGAGCAATTAAAGGGTGGATAGATGGAAAACTAAAGGTCTATTTTGTCCATGTGTGAAATATCCTGAGATAATATGCTACGCTAGCCTTTCTTATTACCACAAGAGGGACACCTTCTATGGACAGAAGAAAGTGGACTGAGAGAAAGTGAAGGGTGTTTACACATAATTCTCCTCTCTCTCCTCCCCAAGCTCATGGAGGAAGCTGGGGAACTACTATAAATGCCAATGAACTGACATGAGATGGAACCGAGGAGATTCTGGCCCTTACTATGCACTCCTAATTGATTCTTGCATCTTATTTCATAGGAGCTAGGCAGATTCTTTCCAAACATGATTCCCAAGCTGCTCACTTTCAACATTCTTTTTTTTACAGTCTGTTCAGCACGTGGAAAGAATGAGCATGCTCCTTTGTAACTATCAAAAGGAAAAGGGAAGTTTCATATGACACTGTACTTTTGAACAAAACCAACTCTGTGTGTGTGTGTGTGTGTGTGTGTGTGTGTGTGTGTGTGTGTTAAAATAAAGTGATCAAAGGGGCGGGGGAGGAAGAGAAAATCATTTTTGCACTTAACCATTAATCTCCTCATTCGTACTTTGCTTTCCTCCCACCAAATCATCTTTACTTTTAAAGGTTACTTAAGTTGGTGAGTTCTTTCCTTGTGTCACTTGAGTATTATGCACAATTTGATTTATTTGCTTGTCTGAGATTTTTCTGAACTGTGCTCATGTCTTAGAGTTCTTAATATCTTCACAAAGTATCTACTCATAAGATTTCAGTAGGACTGGAGAAAGCACATAAATTGCTTTGTGACTGATCCATCTACATGCAGTGAGATTGACTGCAATGCTGTAGACTGCAACCCCAGAGAAAGGAAACTATACTGGATTTGGAGGCAGAAGCGCCAGGCCAGAGTCCCATGAAATCATAATTGTGGTAAGAATAATGCTTCATTGATAATACCTATCATTTGTTGAATGCTTACATTGTGTCAGGACCAGCATGAGGTGCTTTGCAAACATTATCTCATGCAAGTGTTCCATCAATCCTAGGAGATTATCGAATTCCCTGTTTTATAGACAGGACACTGGGACATAGAGAACAATAGAAACCTGTCTAAGGTGACACATTGCTGGTAATTTATAACAGAAGCAAAATTAGATATCTCCTTTGTCTTTCCAGCTTCACTATTAGGAAATCAAAAGTAAAATCTATGTCCAAATTTTCTGTGTTTAAATGAGATTACATGAGCCTTGTAAACGAAAATTTATCCATGCAAAAGTATTTGCATTAATGTGGACAAGCCACGTAGACCAAGTGTAGAATGAGTACTGGTTTCTCTCTCAACAGGCGGGTACTAGACAGAATAAAGCAAGAGGCACTTTTCTTCCCAGGATCACAGTTCTATGCTTTTTCGTACCCTAAAAGTCTCTTCTAACTTTCCTGACATTCAGTGTGACTCCGAAAATAGTAGAGCAGCTTTTCCTACACTGGTGTAAGAGGACTTTTCACTTTGGGATTATAGCACTTTTGTTGGAGAAGAGAGGATATAAGGAAGTATAAAGGCAAAAGAACAAACAGTCTCACTCTTCTTGTTTGATTCAGGCTCAGTACTTAAGCTAGAGGTTTCAGATGGATCAAGAACCATTAAAAGGCTTCTCATAACCTCCCATGGGGTTAGTCTTAAAGTATGAGAAAGAATCAGAAGGTTTGTTGGTAGAATTCTCCCACAGCAACAGCCCCAAAACTTTGGCAAATAAAGCACTTTTATGCATCTCCACAGAGACAATACACCTTATTAAAAAGGCTTTCCTCAGATTTTATAGTTCAGTGTCAAGGGAGGTAGCCCACTCACCCTCACATGATGATATTCTGACATTTTTGCATGTGTCACCCCCTCTCCCATTTTTTATCTCCCTTATCTAGAGGCAGTCATGAGAATTTGATGACTCTAAATATGTATAAGATTTTCTCTCACCAAGAAACTGGCAAAATTGCACGGATATTTTATTTATATTCAAGGAAAATATGCATCATCTAAACAACATCAATCACTTGGAGTCTGCAATCACATATTTATGAGGGCAGATGCAATATGCTTGACTTTAAAGCATGTGTCTCATTGGAAAGCATGGAAAGACAAGTATTTGTTATTGTTTTCACTTTTGATTATTGATGCAAATCCTAAACTGAAACCTTACTATTTCAGAATGGAGTAACTACAGAATCATTTTGTCGTGCAGATTTCAGAGGATTTAGTCCTAGCTATGTATACTCTGGGGCTGGGATTTAGCTCAGTGGGTAGAGTGCTGCGCTGCAGTCTCTGAGGTCCCGAGTTCAATTCCCAGCACCACAAAAATGGGAGAAGAACCTGGCAATCCACTCCCAAGGCAATCCCGTAACAGTCAGCCATTGAAAACCCTATGAGGGTCGCTATGAGTCGGATACCGACTCGACGGCACCTAACAACAACAACAACATGTATACTCTGTTTCCCTAAATATTCTACCCATATATAGAATGCATAAACTATGTTTATCTCTATAAATATAAACACATTAATTTATTCAAGACTGATTAGAAGTTACTAGATACCTTGTATTCTAATAACTTTTGAAAAAACATAGATGGATATTCTTTAGGTACTTAAAAAATCATATAAATTTAAAATTCTGTTTATATACCGAAGATACAAGATTGAATGTAACAGGGTAGTATTTTGAGATGACTTATGTGAGGTAAGATGGAGTAGTGGATTCACAACTACCTATTCAAATAACCAGAAATGTCCAGGAATAAAAGGAGAAATAGGAGACTTCTGACATCAGTGTGGTGAAAATTTCGAACACAAGGTATTAATAACATCAGTTATTACTGATGTTATTACCTGAAAATAGGTGAAAATTCTAAAGCCCTGTAAAGCTTTATTATGACTGACATCTAGTTGAAGCAAATGGACAAAGATGCTAGTCATGGGGAAATATATACATTATACTAGATACAAAATAAAAAAATATCTACCAAGCCAGAACAATAGAGAACTGGTAAACAATATTTCCTGAAAGCTCAACTTGAAAACCCTGCTATATTCACTACACCAACTACCAAATTTACATTTCTTTAACATGAAATGTGAAAAAACCAGCACACAAATGTTCTCTGCATATGAAAAAGCATAGTATTTCTTGATTCTTTCAGTGTTTCTTCTATGCATAAAACATAACAGTTGTTAAGGCCTTAGGAAATTATCTAATTCAAGTTCTTATTTTATTCTCAAAGAAGCTTAGGTCTGGAAAATGTCATAAACTTACCAAGATCACAGAACTTGAGAGACTAGACTCCAGTTCTGCTTCCATCCCAATCCAGCAATCTTCCCCAGAGTCTCTATGTCAAGGGACAACTAGTCATTAGATATATTAGTCTCTGCAATGGGTATTCCTCCTTTCCTTCATTTACTTGCCCCTAGATTTTCTCCCACTTTTTATACTTGATATAATTTTCCTCTCCAAACAGTATTGCAGCTTTGAGAAACTTCAGGCCCTTAAGGTAAGACCTGAGCTACCCAACTTTGTGTGCTTGTTCCCCTTTGTGAATCTCTGCAATCACTACAAACACAGGGTGAAATAATTAGGCCCAAATTTTATCAGCAAAAACCTGATGAATCTAGTTGTCCTGCTGTCATTGTAAACATCCCAGTCAAAAGTTGTGTGAAGTAGAGTAGTAGACTTTGTAGTAGATTCTAATTGTATGTGCTGATTTTTAGTTCACTACCAGATACCTCTCTGATTTGCTCATACATCTTTCTTCATTCCTGATATTGCTTATCATTTTTGCACAAATTGTCCATCTGATTAAAAATAAGGAGGGATATTTGGAGAAGAAAAAAAAAAAGACCATGTTTAAAAACTTTCTTATCTTGATTTTTTTTTTTTTGTACTTGGGGATTGAACCCAGGGCCTCACACATACTTTGCAAGTGCTCAACCACTTGGCTGCACCTCTACCCCATTTAAAAAATATTTTTATTGTGAATCAGGTTCTTACTAAATTATGCAGGCAGCTTCTGGCCTCTGCCTCCCTAGTGGCTGGGATTACAGGTGTGCGCCACTGCATCTGGCTGAATTCTTGTCTTTTACCCTACATAATTAATCCAGAATATACTGTTCCTCAGAATTCACTTTACTTTCAGACAGAGAAAGAAAAATAATAACAATTTTGATTATCACTCAATTTGTTGAGCTACTGCATTGTAAAGAGATATTAGAATCTGAATGCGCATCTTCCTGACACTGAGATCTATAGTCTTTCCACAGTGCCTTGTGATTCTAATGACCATCATTAAAAATGGTAGCTTTTATTATGAACACCGAGGAAATTGCATTTATAAACTATTGGAAAACTGAGCATAAACTGAGACTTAGCTTTAAATTTTATCTGTAGTGCTTATGATAAGGTTTAATCTTCACTCTCAAAAATGTGATTTTTCACCTCAGTTTTAGCTTTAGTGCCTTCTTTTGTATATTAATAATAATAATACATACCACTAGTCTTGAGAACTGATGGGCAAACAAGATAGTGGTGACATAAATCACACCCATGAATGAAGGATTTGAACTTCTCTGAATATCAGTGAAAGGAACTAAACAATCTCTAGATAGATCCTTTTTGACTCTAAACATGTATAGTCTGAACAGCAAGTTCTCATAATTATTTTTCCTCTTTGGAAACCAGGGCTTATTTTTAGTGGTTGCACTAAAGAGGTTTTTCAAATAAGCTATTAGGTTGAGGACAAAAATTTTCAGGTAGCTAAAAGAAAATACAAGCTAAATGGCAAGCCACTCTGTTGTTGCATTTTTATTTGTTTTTGTTTCGTTTTTTGTTTGCTTCGTAACAGGGCTCACTATGTAGCCCATGCTGGCTTCCTGAGTGCTGAGATTACAGGCATGTTCCACCACGCCAGGCATGATGGGTCACTTGCTGCTATGAAGCTGAACTCCCTTATCCATCCAGTAGAGGAAGCAGAGGTCCAGAGAAGATCAGTGAGTTGCTAACTATTTGCCTTGGGATAGAAGTGAAAGTCATAGGTAGGAATGAGGCCTTTGAGGGTAATGGTTCTTTTATTCACTAGGCATTGAAACTGATTCCCATTAAAGATTTATCTTTCTTTATTGATAGATTTAGCCTTCATTATAAAGGAATGCCAATGATTCAGTTGTTGGATGCCAGAAATTATTTGGTTTCCAGGCACTCACTCACTAACTGACTTCCTCAAATAAGGCAGATTCATATATGTACTGCACTTGAAGAGCTCTTGGGAAAATTCTTTCAGCTGTTATGAGGTACCACCACCTTTGTTGACCTTACTCATTACTATTTTCTCTTCACAGGCAGGACACATTTTGACATTATTGAATAAGAATACAAAGCACAAGTCAGACTTGAGATGCCATCTGAGAATATTACTCTTGTTCCTTTGTGGTATTTACACTTCTCAAAATAAACAGATTATTTGACGAAGTTTACTTGGCCCATGTATACTGGCAAACTGAAATAAGTTTGTAGGTCCAAATGGATGCAGTAGTCAAGTGAAGTCTGGTGTTGTTGAGAGGCAAAACTACTGTCTGACAAATACTTCAAAAACTTGTGTCAAGATCTGGTACTAAAAATGTCAACAGATGGTTCTCTACTACCACCATATAATGATTTTGCCCTAAAGACCAAATAAACCAGTGTTTGATTTTTTAGAGTTATCCTCAGAATATTTGGGAATATTGGAATATGAAATCATTAAAAAGAGGATATTCACTTAAAAGAGAAATATTTCAATGACTATTTTGTGTTAAGTCCCCTTGCTTTAAAGCAAGTTAAATTTATAGCTTTTGAGAATGGTAAGCTTGAAGAGCCTTGTAATAAATGAATTATATTTTGGAGTTAATCATCCACTAAAGCCTACACATCCCTTAAGATGTGAATGAAACATATTAGAAAAAATCTGTTTATAATTTAGTTAGGTGGATCTTAGAATGTAAAAAAAGGTGAGCCTTAAAATTAGCTTAACAGTATAGAGCTAAATGAAGAAGGGACAGATCACCTGTTTGGCACTTGTGAAAGACAAGAAAAACATGACTCCTTAGCACACATTTTCTTTTAGTTTCTCATCTAATGAAGATTACTTTGACTTACTAATTTTGCTATTCAATAAGCATTCACCAAACACACCCACTATATGTCAGATGCTGTACCAAATCCTGCATATATTAAGATGAGTAAGATAAGTCCATGCCCTCCAGGAGCTTAAAGTCTAATAAGTAGGCAGGAAAATACATGTCGATAACACCAAGTACAATTACAGAGATATCCTCAGGGTGCAGTGGGAGCATAAAGGGAAAATATAAGTCACACTTGGATGATGGGAAGTTAGGTATCACAGGGATAATGGTTCTTGTATTGAGTCTTAAAGCACGAACAGGGTTTGTTAGGTGAAAAGGGTGGAAGAAAGAAACACTCTAGAAAGAAGGTACTGAACATGCAAGAAAATGGATATCTGAGCCATTCGTAGTAGTTCAGTGAACCATAAGCAGTTTGGCATAGCTGGAACAAAGAATGTTCATGGGGAGATAATGATAAAATGCTCAGGACTACAACTGGCAATTGATAATACTTGATATGACTATGTTTCAAGGGTCTTTGTTACTAAGCTAATTAATTTGAATTTTTCCTGAGAGTTACAGGGATTCATTGAAAGATTTAATGCTTGCAAATGTCTGATCAAAATTGTGTTTTAGTAAGATCGTGTTGGCAGCAGTGTGAAGATTAGTTGGGAGTGGACAGGCTGGAGGCAGGATATTTCCAATGATCTCTTGAAATAACTCATGTATTACTATAAAGGGCAGATGGTAATGGATAGGAGAGCACTCAGGAACTTTGAACTATAGGATTTTGGGACTGAGTTCATGAAATATAGACACATTATAAGACACATTAAGCCAAGGAAAGGAGTCTGAGTTGATTTAATTTATGGCTAATCAATGAATTATATGAACCAGAAGGTTCAGTCAAATGGATAGTACAGATAATAAGTTTAATTTTGAACATGTTGAATTTGAGTCAATGGGCTCCTTAAAAATGAGTTAAGTAGTGATGTGTATGAGTTGGAGGATAGAGAGTAAATATCAATAAGAGGAAACTAGAGTCAAAGGTAAAATTGATGTTAAAACATTTTGCTTTAAATTTGTTCAGAGGGTTTGCACAAGTAAATTATACCCCAATTATAAAACCTTTATAAAGAGAGCCTTGAACAAATAACGATTCTATGAAGAATCCTTGAGATTGGAATAAGAATCTTGAGATTCCTATTCCAATAAAAATAGCTAGTAGAAAGAATTTTGAGTGCTTCCAACACAAAGAAATGTTAAGTGTTTGAGGTGATAGATATACCAATTACTCTGATCTTCTCATTACACCTTGAATTGAATTGAATGATCACACTGTATTCCATAAGTATATACAATTACAGTGTGTTAATAAATATGTTTGTAAGATTTCAAATAAGTAAATACTGTTTCAATGTGCAAAGACAAGTCAGTCTAACTTCATAGAGTTTAGGGATCTAACGCAAGCTGGTCAGATGAATGTTGGTGGCAAATGATTGTTGACTTTCACCAGGATATTTTGACATAGCTACATAAAAATACTTACTATCAAATGTAAATACGTAGACTACAAGTTGAAATACTAACACTCTGCTCAAATATTCCTGACTCTGATTGGATAGTGAGGTGTACGTTGCAAGGCTCTGTCCTTGGCCCTTCCAAATACTATGGCAGTATTAGAAGACATAAAAGTGATTCTCAGTACTTTGGTAGTAGATATTTAAGCTGAAGGGTGAAATGGGATATATGAAACTTAAGATCCACAAAGGGTTTTGCTTTGTTTTGTTTTGTTTGTGCTTCTTTCCCCCGTAGGGATTGAACCCAGGGCCTTGTATGTGTTAGGCTAGTGCAAGTGCTCTACCACTGAACCACACTCCTTAGTTCCACCAAGATTGTAAAAGATGAAATTAAAAAGTCTCCCCAAGTCACAATGGCTAACACGAGCAAATCAAACAACAACAAATGCTGGTGAGGATGTGGAGATAAAGGCACCCTTGTGCACTGCTGGCAGGACTATAAACTAGTGAAGACATTATGGAAATAAGTATGGAGTTTCCTCAGAAAACTAAACAGAACTATCATGCAATCCATCTATACCACTCCTGGGTATATATCCAAAGGAAGATAAATCATCATACCACAGGGATACCTGCACTTCCATGTTTCTTGCAACATTGTTCACAATTGCAGAGATATGTAATCAGCCCACGTGTCCATCAAAAGATGAATGCATATATATATATATATATATATATATATATATATATATATATATATGTTGTTAAGTCCTATTGAGTCAGAATCCAACTCATAGCAACCCTACATACAACAGGCGAAACACTATTGTCAGTGCTTCTCTGCTGTTCATAGGGTTTTCAATGGTGGACTGACTTTTGGGAGGGGGTTGCCGGGTCCTTCTCCTAAGCCTACAGCTTCTGGTGTTCCCAGACATTCTCCCATCCAAGTACTAACCAGTCCTGACCCTGTTTAGCTTCTAAGGTCTGATGGGATCAGATGCCACAGGGCTATGGCTACATATATATATATACATGAATATACATATATATATATATATATATATATATATATATATACATATATATACATACATATTATTCATACATAAAGAAGAATGAAAGTATGTAATTTTTAGGAAAATGGATGGAACTGGAGATCATCATTCTAAGCAAAATAAGTCAGACTCCAAAAGACAAACATCACATACTCTTTCTCATATGTGGAAGCTAGTTAATCTTAAAATATGTATATATATATATATATACACACATGTATGATTATAATATTGGAAAGCATAGGGATGTATTTGGAGTGGGGAAAAGGTTGGAGGGAGTGGGAACAACATGGGGGGGTAGTTAAGGGGGAACAGGAGCAAAGTACATGATACAATTGTATGAAAATCCCCATAATGAAATTCATTATGTTGTTGTTGTTAGGTGTCCTCGAGTTGGATCCATCTCATAGAGATGCTATGTACAACAGAATGAGAAACACTACCTGACACTGCACTATGCCTGACACTATTGCTAGTGCTTCTCTGCTATTCATAGGGTTTTTAATGGTTGATTATTTTGGGATTGGGCTACCAGGTCCTTCTCCCAAGCTTATAGCACCTGGTATTCCCAGGTTGTTTCCCATCCAAGTGTTGACCAGGCCCAACACTGCTTAGCTTCTGAGATCTGAAGAGATTGAACACCAGGGTGATATGGCTGTAGATAAAACTCATTATACTGCATGTTAATTAAAATTAAATAAATAAATAAATAAATAAATAAAAAGAGGTAAGTCTCAAGGTCCTGCACTTGGAACTCAGAATTACCTGCAAACTACACTTTGGTTTAATTGTGCCTGCTAATGCCCTTAACAAACAAACTAAATAAATAATAACACAGACAATACCTAAAAGCACATTCAAAAAGGTATTTTCAATGCTGTGCACAGTGGTGCATGCCTGTAATCCCAGTGACTTGGGCAGTGAAGCCCAAGTGTGAGGCCAGAGGCAGCCTGTGTAATTGAGCAAGACCATGACTCAAAATAAAAAATGAAAAAACGGGCTGGGGGTGCAGCTCAGTGGTAGAGCACTTGCAAAATATGTGTGTGGCCCTGGGTTTAACCTCCACATATTGAGAAAAAATAAAAAGAATTTTCAGACTATATGAACAGAAATTCACATTTATGTCATAAGAGGACTTACTAAAGAAACTGGGGTCATAGAGAAAGTTTGAGAGAAACATAACTACTGGTCTTCAGGAACTTCAATGGCTGTCAGGTGCAATAAAACTCATGTTCAACATGACTTTAAGGACCACAATTAGGGGTACTAAATGAAAAGGCTATCTTTCTCAGTTAATCTCTGTGATGCATTTGCCCATTGTAGAGTAGACAACATTGATTAGAACCAGACTTGCCCAGCTCTACTATTAAATGGCCATATGATCTTGGACAGATTTTACTTAACCCTTCTCCATCTCATTTTCCTCATATAAAAAATGGAGATGAAAATAGGATCCAGCTCAAATAGTTATTGCCAGGATTTAGTGAGTCAATACATGTAAAAACACTGACAAAAGTGCCTGGTCCACAGGAATTGCTTTAAGTGCTACCTTCCACTGTTATTAGTAGTTACAAGAGAATCCAGTATCCATCCACTCTGAAACCTCCAAAAAATGCTAGCTAGAAAAAGGGAATTAGAAGGGTACTCTTTAACTAGTTTTAAAATCTTTATAGGTCATTTATAGGTCTACAAGTTCCCAAGTGCCCCACTTATAGCCTCTCCCACATAGGGAGAACCAGCTGCAGGCAACGGCTTCCATCCCAGTATACAATATTTACTTTTTAGTTAAAATTTTTTTAAAAAATGTGGCTTGGAGTGCCTCATGCCACTTAGTTATCTTCCCAGCAATCTAACTAAAGTTTCTGGATCAGATCTCAGAATTTATTCTTTACTCATTCCACCCTATCTCTGGGTCATACCTTTTCATGTTAAGTTTCATGGAAGGTAATGTCACCAACAGATATTAATTATTTACTTGAAAAATCAAATATACAAAGGACTTTGAGAAACACTATATTATAATAAATGGTGTGAAGATATTCCCAAGGCAGATTAGTTTATTAAAAAGGCCTCAGGAATTCATTCAGTAAAGAATTAATTTACCTGGGTCGTCCTTAGTTTATTCTTGTATAAAATTATTTTCAGCCTATGACCCATTAACATTTTGTAAATCTATTATTTGGGTGGAAGAGTCTGAAGTGATTAATATTAGCTGCCATTCTTTGAACATCCACTCAGTATTCATTAATTCTTGAACACGGTCCTTTAATTAGGGCAAACATATGTCCCAGTTTGCCTGGGACATTCCCAGTTCACTGATGTCAATCTATTGTAATGTATAACTCCTCTTTCCCTCTCACAAAAACCTTTGTTTTGATGAGCAGTGATATAGATACTCAACCTATAAGTATTTATTATTTTCATTTATTATTATTTTTTTGCTTTTTGTCTGTGTGAAATCTAACCTGCCTACTGCAGCCAGAAAAGATTTTTAAAACTGTAAATTAGATTCTTTCATTTCTCAGCTCATAATCCTCCAATGGCTTCCTAGCACCCTCCGAATAAAGTCCCAGATGGAGTCTCTTAAATCTGTCAACATCAAAGACTTAATCAATTAATCTCTGGTGCAATGTCTTTTTTTTTTTTTTTAAACCACTCTTCTACTTTTTATCCAGCCTCACTGAGTGCCTTACTATTCCCAGAACATATCAAGTGTGTTCTTACCTCAAGGCCTTTATATTTGCTATTTTCCCCCTTTGCCTGGAAATTTTCTTCCCAATTATTCACATGACTAGTTTCCTCGCTTCATTTAGTTCTCTGCTCACATTTCATTTCTTCTGACCTCCATATCTAAGAGTGATTTTGTTTGTCTATCCTTATAATGCTTCGCTTTTTGTATGGCTTGGATATTGTTTGAGTTATATCTTTTATACCCTAGTTACATTTGTATTCTGATACCTCCATTAAGATGTATATATACTCTTAGTATAATATCTCTATTTTCAATTCTTTGGCATAAGTTAGCAAAGTAATTAGAAATAACCTCATATTCTTGTCCACTTTAGAAGACTGGCATTTTTCAATAATGTCACCAATGTTCATATAGAATCTCCCTCAGTTCTGGATACAATGATTGGCTTGCTCTTTTTTGAACATGTGTTCAGTCTTTTGGTGCAAATGGATTCAGTCTACCTACTTCACCAGGAAATGGAATTGTAATCGAATTAGAGACATTTAGAGGAAGACCACTTTGTAGAAATCACCCAGTAGAGATCCTAGCCAGATAGGAAAACATGATAAGGAAGAAAAATGTTTCATTCACGTGCTTCAGTGGGTATGTGGACATCTTTGTTGGTTTGAACCTCATCATGTCCTTCTGGAAGTTGCCCCTCGCCTTCCTAGTAGGGATCACAATCCCTAGCCTCATCTTGTCCACCACATTGGTGGAACCTGAACAGGGCTTAAAAATAATGGATCTGTCCCCAATAGTTGCTACATCCACAGGGCGCTCCAGATTTCAAACAATGCTGTAACTAAGAGCTTGAAGTATCAAAGATTTTCTCTTTCCACTCTACTTTACTTTTCTCCAACAAGATCTTACTACAAAGCATCAAAATTGTCTTCATCACCTCTAAACATTGTCCTAATATCAATGTCAGAATAATTAAAATCCCTCATTTCCGAGTATCCATATTCATCCCCCAACAGGATTCTTATTTGTTTTAAATAGTCTGTCCTAGGCCAATGGATATAGATAGAAAAGCAAATGATATAAATATAATCCTAGAAATGAACTCTTGTCATTTTAAAAGTTTCTTTTGAAAAATTCCACATGGTTTATCTTCAGAGTGTATTTTTAATTTCATCATATCATTCATCTGACCTACCAAAGAGGGCATAACCATTTTAGCCTTACTTCCACGATCCCTCCCAGTCTTCTGAACTATTGTCTAGTTATCAATCTATGCAATTATCCTCTTTTTAAATTTTGGATCCTGAATTTTTATTAATAAATTCTTTGATGTCTTAGCAATTATTCTATATACCAAAACAGTGTTCATAATCTAATACATGATCAATAAATGCTTGCTGAATGACTTGTTAAGTGACAATGAGTTGGGTCTAACTCACAATGACCCTATGTATAAGAAAATGAAACACTCCCTAATGCTGTGCCATGCCCGGCACTATGGCAGTGCTTCTCTGCTATTCATGGTGTTTTTCTATGGTTGATTGTTTTGGGAGTGGGCTCCTGGGTTCTTCTCCCAAGCCTACAGCACCCAGTACTCTCAGGCGGTTGTTCTCTCATCCAAGTACTAATCAGGTCCGATCCTGATGATGAACTTCTGAGATTTGATGAGATTGGATGCCAGGGTGGTATGGCTGTAGACTGCTGAATGAATAATAACTAATATTTATTGAATAATTCCTGTGATATGAACTAAACATAATGGATGCTTATCTTATGGGTTCTTATAATCAAATAAAATAGATCATTAAAATGCTTTTATGTATCCCTTTAGCACAGATATGGAGATTTGTTAGGGTATTTGAGTACTTTCTCTGATTATGACTCATGCTGACCAATGTGTAGTTTCCCATTTATAATTTTTCAGGGTTTCCTCTTTCTCCCAGACTTTGCATACATGGATGCCTCTACTTGTGTCACCACTGGGCTGGGCCATTAGCTCTTCTCCGTAGTTCTTATCAAATTGTTTTTCAAGAGTCTGTTAATGTGATTCTCTTCCCCAGTGGAGTCTTCATCCTACAGACCGTGTCTTTTGATGCACAGTGTATCTCTAGGTACTCAGTGAGCTTGGTATAGTGGGAGAGTTATACAATTACTTAGGTATAATATACCTTCTTGAAGTCCCATATGGAGTCTCCTAATTCTATGGGCCTCAAAAACTTAATGAATTACCTGCTGACTACATCTCTGGTGCAGTGTTTTTACCCTTCTTCTACTTTTTGTCTAGCCTCACTGGATGCCCTGGGAATACAATAAAAATGCATACACATGCATGCTTACAAATATACAAACATATTTTCTACAGTAGGCTGAATCTAAGCCAAAGGAGAACTGTTGGTTTGTACAATTATCACCCCCAAAAAAGCAATATTCAAAAGATGTTTCCATTCTTTTAAAGCAGTTATGCATATGTATGGAGTGTTGGTGGTGAAGATGTTAATGGAGCTTAAATAGGCATTCCAAAAGCTATGAATCCTTCTACTCTTTCCATAAATAGACCCATTAATTACCTTATTGCTTATGTTAGAACCATAGATATCAATTTGATATATTGATTAATTTAGAGAGAAGACTAATTTCAAGTTAGACCTTTCTAGAAAATCTAGCCATGATAGAATGAAAGCTACATTTCATCACATGCACTAACTCTAGTCAATTGGTGATGGCTGCTGCAATACATTGAGTAATTCTGTGATTTAACTAGGCTCAGTCAGTAAAGACAACATGACTGATGTTTGAAATGGGTGCTGTGAGATTAGGGAGCACAATGAATCAGCTACCCCTTGTCTACACTCTATATCATCATTCAATATAACAAGGTTATACTCAGATTACTTTTTTACAGACTTTCTCAGAGCTAGTGATATGTTCTTGCACTCTCTACATGTCTAAGAGGGAGATGGCTTTTATGAACATTTCATAGACTTTTCTTGATTATGGGACTCTATTTCACCAAAGTTATCAGAACAATTCTTTTTCAGATCACAGTTTGGAAAATTTGTTTGTAGGGTTACACTACACTGAACTTTTGATCTGGCTCTCAACCTATGCAATGAATATCTCTTTATATTCCCTTGAAAAGTAGATAATTTATCCAATAACTTGGGCATTTCAAAATTGTGATGGGTATATATAGATAAATATTCTCACAAAAAGACATGCAAGTAGAAAGGAGACCATTGGTGGGGAGGGTGTGGATGGGGGAGCAGGGTCATGACAAGATAAGGGTGAAGTAACATGAGCAGTGTATAATGAAATGTATATATGGAAATGTCATAATGAGATGCATTAAGTTGTACATTAAAAATTACTAATAAAAAAGTTAAAAAAACAAAGTGAATAGTAATCTGAAAGAACTAAAATCATTTTGCTCTTCCAGTATTATTTAGATTAGATTTGACATATTAATTTTGTTATTTGATAATATACTATATATGATATATAGTATATTGATATATTATATCAATATATATATTATCAATATATGATATTATATATTGATTACATATATATCATATATATGATAATATATCATCTCTATATATTGATTTATTATATATATAATATAATGATAATAACAAATATAATTGATATCATTTTGTAAAACCCAGGAAACAGTGGTTGGACAATAGAACATAGAAGCAAAGCACTGTCTTCAAATTCTGCCTTTGCAGTTCAGCAACAATGTGACCTGGGGCATATTATTTAACCCTCTGTGCATTAGTGTCTCCATCTGTAAACTGGATCATCTCATAGGTGAATTTCCAGGATTATTAAGTTAACACATATTGCTTGCTTAGAAGTGTATTTAGAAAACAGTAAGAGCTCAATATGTATCAAGATAGTTTTTTGGTACTTGTGCAGCATGGCAATAAATAGCATAGTTGGGATTTGAATATGGATATGCCTGAATATGGAAAAGAGGTTTTTAATGAATAAAGGACTTTTTATTTCATAGAATTTATTTTATCCATATTGGTAAATCCATGGTAAACTGAAGATTTAGAAATCCTTTGCTAAAATTATGTTTCATTATATTAAACTTAATAATATCTCCCAGTTGATAATAATAGCCCATAATGTCATTTCTTAAATGAGCTCACCTTGTCTTTCTCTCACAGGACAAGCTGTTAGATAGGTTAAGGAACTAATGTCATAGTTATTGTTATATATCATTGCAATTAGTTGGAACCTAATACAATTCTCTGAATAAATATTCAATGGATTCTTTTATCTCACCTGAAACACACTTTATTCAGAAAAGAATTTAAGACATTTCTTATTACTGAATTCTCCTCTCCTCCATCATGGTATGGCTTCATTTATAAAAGTTTCTTTATGCATGTCTCTGAATATTCATGAATGAATGTGTTCTGTATTTATTTATTTTGATGTGAGATGATAATTTTCAGGTTCATCATCATGTTATGATTTGGAGTAGGAGGAAAATTTAATGTTCATCACCAACGAATCAGTATTAAATCAATAGCTCTCAGATGCTCAGAATTAGTGCCAGATTATTTAAGAAACTTAGAGTTGAAAGGCATTTAGGAACTCAGCTATACCCTTCTGGAAATGTGATCACTCTTCTATTTAGCATATATAGTGATAGGAGAAAGAATTAGACTCTTGGGAGTAACCCATTTCATTTCAATATTACTCACAAAGATGACACTACCATTAACTAGCTTTTACACTAAACTTTTTATTTGTATTTTGCCACTGAATCCTTTCAGCACAGTCATGGTTTAATATATGGAAAAGAAAATAGAGACTTACATAAATTATGTTCACTCTGCAAAAATCACACACCCCTCATGAAGATATGAAGAGATGAAGAGATAGAATGAAATTCTGACCGAGCACTTGCCACTCTGATTACTGCCTCTACTCACTGAGTTGAGTAGTCTTCCTTAAACTGACCTGAAATGTAAAGGACTTATCTATTTTATCTTTACCAGCATGCATCCATCTCAGAACTTTCTTTGCAAGATTCTGAGCCCAGTTATCATTTCCAAGTTAAATGGTTGGAGTGTGCCATAAATTATATATATCTTGTTACAATTTTTGCTATAGTTAGAGTTCCGCTAGAGTTTTTTATTCATACATTTTGATATGTGAAAACTTAATATATTTTCTGCATAAAATCACG